>RJWH01001243.1:0-421962 GCA_004363575.1 Solenodon paradoxus | reverse complement strand
AGAGTCCAAAGTAGTCCTGACTACGCTGCTTAAATATTGAACTTCGTGTCTATCCTAACTCCTCATGAATCTGTTTTCAAAATACACTCATGGTAAGCTTTCATACTGAAACTATTTGAGAAAAAAAATTCCTCAGGCATTTCATACATTTTAGTAGAAGTTCCTATTCATTAATATATAACTTATTGATCTTATACATTCAAAGCATTTGTAAAGCAGGTTAGAAAACCCCTTCTCTGACTTTTCAGCATCGTTCTAATAAACACATCTACCTGAAAGCCAGGAAAAGCACAGTTCTTGACTCTTAGTGACATTTTTGGAAAGAAAATGCATTAATCTGAAGTGTCACGCATAAAATTCATTTTTAAGACTATTTGGTTTTAACTTTACACTAACTCAGTCAGCATGTGCTCTCATCGGGTCTGGTCTCACGAAACGCTTCCCCAGGAGCAGTCTCCTCATGGTTCCTCTGAGGCCACGGACTCTAGACCCCATTCACAGACTAGAAACAGACCTTTTCATGTCACAGTTCCGCCACCCGCCAGTGGAGACATTGGCACCCTTCATCCACTTACCACAGAGAGAAAATGGGTCAATACTTCTTACACCAGTGATGAGCAGGCAAGACTGATAACTGAGCCATACAGGTGACAGGAACAGCCCTAGGAACAGAAACGTAGGAAACTCGACTTTCTAAGACCATTTTCTGAGGACTTATGTTGCAAAGACATTTAAGAGGCTTTGATTTTAATAGGCATAGAGGAGACTTGAAGGCACTGTGAAAAAGTGAATTAAAGTATAAACAATAATAAATAAAAGGGGGTGAAAAAGCTCTTCGTGTGTTTAGTAGGCAGTGAGAAGTAGATGTGATTCAATTTAAGCTTGAGGATAAAAGACATATTTTCCTAAGGAAATCAATAAGGCTTGAGTATAAAAATATATAGTATATGTATATGTATGTACATATACACAGACATACACACTCATGTATGTACATACACATATTATTGCTTGTATTTTTAAGAATGAAAAATTGGAGATAAAAAGCTGCATAGAGCTTAAATAAGTTGGATTACAAATATACAATGGAATACTCTAGCTATTAAAATTCTTGTTTAAAAATGTGTATTCACATGGGGGAAATACTCATAGTATAGGAATAAAGGAAAATGTTAGTTATACAATGGAACATATAGTATGATTCCAATTTTGTAAAAAAAAAGTGTATGTATGTCTATATACATATATGTATTCCACAGAAAACAATCACGGGAGATGCACAGCCAGCTGTTAGCAGTGGTTATGTATAATTTCTGAGACTATGAGTTATTTTGATTTTCTTCTTTGCACTCTTATGTTTTCAATGTTTTTCTACCATGGCAATGCACTCTTGCAATTTTCAATTTTTAAATAAGGCTAAAATATTAGACATTTATTTGTGGATTTTTTTTTTCATTTGATTTAGGCAATATGAAGTCAATTGTGAAAATCTGAATGAATGGATGACAGATGGGAAATAATGTTGGTGGGTAACAGATATGATAAATAGGTGTAAAGTGTTTTAGAGTAGAGAGATTCTAGTGTTGGGATGAATGATTTGCAGATTGTAGTGATACTTTATTGTAAATTGCTACATAAATAGGGTTCCTATTAATACAGAGGAAGTAGGAATTCAAAAGAAGGGTCAGGTGTGACACACTGTGAAGGAATAATAGGCAATGTATGGTGCAGTGGCTCTGGGAGCTGAGAGAGGAGTCTTGAGGACAGATGCACTATTTCAAACATCCTTGGGAGAAGAGTCCATAGGACAATAAGAGTCTGCTTGCTTGGAAGCTGGAATCAACAGTTTCAGTGAAGATTTGTTTGGGGGTTTTATGTTTTGACATTTTTTTTTTTTTAATTTCCGTTTTTTTTTTGCCAGAACAGAAAACTTGCAAGAATAAAAATAGTATGCTTGAATACCTTTAACTAGATACATCTGTGCTAGTGTTTTGGCCACATTTGCTTGATAACTTACTCTTTTTACCAAGTTAGCTAGCTGTTAGCTAACTATCTGCATATGCAGATACGTAATATACGTAATATTTTTCTCATCTATTTGAGGCTAAATTGCATTCATCGTACTCCTTTATTCTCAAATACTTAGAGTTCTATTTCCCAAAAAAGGGATATTCTCTTCCATAACCATTATAGTTATCAACTTTAGTGAATTCGATTACATACTTGGATCTCCCATCTGTATCCCAGTTTTTTCAGTAGACCTAGTAATGCAATAGGGTTCTTTGTAGCCTTTTCCCCCTCTCTAGCATAGGATCCAGTACAGGATTACGTAATTGTCTTGTCTCTTTAGTCTCCTTTAATCTAGAATATATCTGTAACCTTTCTTTATCTTTTTATCTATTTTTTTTATTGTAGTAATTATTCTACACATTAAAATAATTTCCTGTGTTTAGGTTCCCCATTTCTTAGATATATTTCAACACACCCTGCCCTCCACCAAATCATCAAGTGTTCTTTCCCATTGTCCGGTGGACTCCCCACCATTTGCCCCCGCCCATCCCATTCCCTTTTGGTAACCTTCCTTCTATTGCAAATGTTTCATGGTTGGTTATTTTTTCATCTGTTCCTCTGTTTTGTCTATTCACATTCCACCTATGAGTGAGGTCATCTGGTATCTATCATTCTTCTTTTGACTTATTTCACTTAGTATAATCCCCTCTAGTTCCAGCTATGTTGATTCACGTGAAGGTTTTCATTTGAAACTTTCATAAAAGGGTAATCTGTAGTCGTTGGGTGAAGTGATTGGTAAATGTCTATTAGACCTATCTGTTCCAGTGTTCATTTAAAGTGGCTGTTTCCCTGTTAATTTCTGCATGGTTGATCTGTCCATTGTTGTAAGTGGGGTGTTGAAGTCCCCCAATATTATTGTGTTGCTGTCAATTTCTCTCTTCAGGTCTAATAATACTTGGTTTGATATATTTTGATGCTACTTCATTTGGTGCATATATGTTAATAAGTGTTCTGTCTTCCTGCTGGATTGATCCTTTAATCATTATATAGTGTCCATCTCTGTCTTTTGTTACGCTTTTTAGATGGAAGTCTGTTTTATCTGAATGAGTATAGCTGTTCCTGCTCTTTTGAGGTTGCCATTTGACTGTAGGATTGTTTTCCAGCCATTGACATTGAATCTTTGTTTATCTTTTTGAAGAAGGTGGGTTTCCTGAATGCAGCAGAAGGTTGGGTTACACTTTTTAATCCATAAAGCTGTTCTATGTCGTTTGACTGGTGTCAGTCCATTTTCATACGTTTAGGGTGATTATTGATATATAGGTTCTTAGTGTCGTTTTATAATTTGTCTTTCGTATATTGCTCCAGATTATGACTTTGTTCTCTTTCTCTTTTTAGGTCATATGGGTGCAGTTATGTTTTGATTGATTCCACCTTTTTTTTTCCTTTGCTTTCTCCCTGGGGATGTATTTTGAGGTTACCCTGAAGTTAGCATTCACAGTTCTTATTTACTACCTAATTTTATTTGAAAGCATATTAGTCGTCCACTCATTTTAACTATCCACATTTTGGGTCTCTTCTTCCCCACTTTTAAAATTTGCTGTCTTACTGTTTTTCTCTATGGTTTCTTTATGCTTTATAGTGCATCCTTTAAGATTTTTTGCAAAACTGGTTTTGTTGTGATGTACTCCTTTAACTTTTGCTTGTCAGAAAAGCTTTTATCATTCCTTCACTTCTGAATGATAATCTTGCCAGATATGGAATCCTAGTTTGAAAATCCTTTTCTTTCAGCACTTTGAATATATTCTGCCATTCCCTTCTGGCCTATAGAATTTCATTTGAGAAGTCCACTGACAGTCATATAGGAGCTCCTCTGTATGTGGCATGTTTTTCTCTGATTGCTTTTAATAGTGTTTATTTATCTTGTATTTTTGACATTTTTATGACATGTGTCTAGGTGTTTTTCTATTTGGGTTTCTTTTATTAGGAACTATTTGAGCTTCCTGGATCTGGAGGCTTGCTTCATTCTTCAAATTGTGGAAGCTCTCATCTATTATTTCTTCAGACATGGTTTCTGCCCCTTTTTTTCTCTCTTCCTCTGGGACCCCTGTCATGTGAATATTGTTCCTTTTGATGTTATCCCAGAGTTCTCGAATGCTGTCTTCAATTCTTTGAACTTTTTTTTTCTCTCATTGCTGGTTTGCTTGATTGAGTTCCTCTGTCCTGTCTTCCAGATCACTGATTCTATTGGAAGCTACATGCATCCTATTATTGAGTCCCTCTATTGAGTTCTTTAATTAAGCCATTGTGTCTCTTACCTGTTTGATGTCTTGTTTTAAGTCTTCTTTTTGCTTCCTGACATTCTCATTTACTGTCTCTACTGATGTCTGTATTCCCACACATATGTTAATCACCATTACCCTAAATTCCTCTTCAGGTAATTTACATATGTCTGCTGTATTCAGATTTTCCCCTGGGTTTTTGATTGGATACATGTTTTCATGTATATTTCTCTGTGCCTTTGCTCTATTCGGCATTCTGTTAATATTTCTGAGGGTTCGATTTCCCTGGTGTTGCCTGAGTTTAACTTGCCCAGGATTGGCAGTCAGGCTGCAGTTTTGTCTCCAACCATTACATTGCACTAGCAGGTAGCATTGAGTTTGTGACTGCCTTCTCACTGTAGTCTAGGGGATGGGGCACCCCATGAGTGGAATTTCTGCTGGGCGGATATGTGGTGGGCAGGATTTCAGCTCATTGGTCCCCAGGCTCTGGCGCGAAATGGTTGCGGAAGGGATTTGATTTGGCTGATTTCCGGTATGCCCACATACAGAGCAGTTTCACTGTGTGGACTCCCACTCAGCTACCAGTGCGCTGGATCTCCTTCCTCCCAAACCAGCCCTCTGTGGCTCCGCATCTCAGCCCCACTGGGCCCGCCTCTTGCAGCCTCCACCCTACCTAGTGTGTCCAGAAACTCCTGAGCTCCATCCCAAATCCAAATCTGCGGCTTAGCTCAGAACTGCACCGGGTGGTCTCACCCACCGTTAGTTGTCAGCCAGCCCATCTCCAGCTGAAGTGCCAGTTATTTCTTGATGTTTATATCAGGAAAATAGGTGATTTTTTTTTTCTGGTGTCTGTGCATAGTGACTTGAAAGAGTATCCTATCGTATCACCATCCAGAAGTCGATCCTTTATCTTTTATAGCTGACAGTTTTGAAAAATATTGGTCTCTCCTTCCCTACTGTGTTTTAAAATTTTGATGTCTTCTCATTATTAGATTCAGGCTGTGCCTTTTGGCAGGGCATTATTTTTTTCCTTATCAAGTTACCATATTTGGAGACATATAACAACCATCTCATTATATTGGTGATACAAATTTTGACTTCGAGGCGAAGGTATTTATCTGATTTTTCCTCTATCTAGAAACTCTTTTCCTCTTATGTTACTCCTCATCCATCTAGACTTAGTATTCATTGATGATTCTTGCATAATCCGAGCTTTGTAAGATAGCTGCAGAATTATGATTTTCCAATTCTAACATATCATCCACATTTATCAGTCATCACTAGGCATTTTCTATAAACAAACTCTCTATCCTCTGTCTCTTTTTCTCTCTCTTCCCTCCCCTTCCTTCTCCCTCTCCTTACCTCCTTTTTATCATATCTATTTCTGTCTATCTACTTACATTTTTATACACACATACATCTATTCATTTGTCCATCCCTTACCAGTTTTGACACATAGATTCCTATTCTTTTCATTGGTTAAAACTCTAGTGAATTATTTTGGTGCTGAAATTATGCCAGATGTCGCCATTGCTCTCTTATTAATGTCACTATCATATTTTTATTTTTTTATAGCATTTTTTTTACTTTTTGGTATAGTAAATTATCCTAACTTCAGTTATACTTATCCTTCCTCAACTGTCAAATCTTCTGTTGTTCTGAGAATCCTTTTTTTTTTTTTTTTTTTTTTTTTTTTTTTTTTTTTTTTTTTTTTTTTTTTTTTTTTTTTTTTTTAGTGAAAATGGTATTAGATACCAAATTCTGTGAGAAGATGTGCTCCTTGCTATTGGGGTATCTTTGCTTTTTCACTTTTTCAGTGGACAAAATTTAGAACTACACATGCATGTGTACATGTTTTAGAAATCTAGAATTCACTCTGTTACCTCCAACTTCAGTCCATTTCCACAGGCTTCTTTCTTGCTCGCTTCAGTTTTATATGACTTCCAAGTTTGAAATAATGACAAGGCAAATGGTAAAGATGCCCAGCGTGCACAGCGGGTAGAACACTGAAGCTCCTGTTGGAGGGTCATGTTTATTTTAAGGTTAGGGAATCATCCATACACTTAAGAGTAAATACAAATGATGCCTCCTGGTGGAGTAGGGGATGGGTGCCGTCCGGGTGCGTCCCAAGTGCTGGGTTGGTGTTCCCCGGACCAGTGGGAGCAACCAGGATGAACAACTAGATAAAATAAATAAAAATATATTTTCCTCTTTTCTCTTCCTTCCTCTCTCTGCTCATTTCACTCCTGTCTGAACCTTTCCTTTAAAAAAAAAAAGAAAAAGTAAATGCGACTAATTTGCTAAATCTAGAGGTGAGACTGTAAAAGATTCCGAAAGTGAAAGGAGCCATGGAATTTTGAGATACACTGGGAAGTTATGGTAGAATAAAAAGGAGACAAATACAAATAGCCTAGGGAAGGAGATGTAGAAACTGAAGGGGAAATATAAGTGGGAGGAGACCCAGTGCTATGCAGAGTCATGATGGTAAAGACTGGAAAGGTTTTCAGTAGTCAAGAGTTTAAGAAAATTGAGGTCCAAGACTAGACCTTTGGATTTGATATTTGGTCAGCAAAGATTTTTAAGATTGGATTCAGGAACTCATGTGAGATTTCTTTTTTTTTTTTTTTTTTTTTGAGAGTACAGCTTTAAAGTAGCAACACACTCACTAATATTTGCTTGGCATCTTTGAGACATTTGCACTTAGACTTTCTAAAAATCTTTTTAGCTATGTTCACCAAATATTATTTTGTTTCTTGTTAAAGGCCAAGCAAGTATGTATAAAGTACCCAAATCTAAGAGCCATTGTAGACAGCCTATTTTTAGAAGAACTCCTGTTTTTCTTTAAAGCTTAGTTAGCATTTGGAATCGATATACAGCATAATATTAAAACAAAAACAACATATTTCCTCATCTCCCAAGAGGTTTCTTAAAATAGCATGTAAGCTTACCTACAGTGAGGAAAGTTTCCAACTATATCAGTTGGGTTGACTCTAACTCATTACCTGAGCAGAAGAGCCCCCAGAAAAAACAAGGTGTGGTAAAGGTCATCGTAATGGTAATTAAGAAATTTGTGTTACACATGCTAGGCCTCCCTCAGTAAAGGCCTGTGGCTGCTGGCACCCCTTCTACTGCTGAGACATGTCTTTTTAGACAGCCAGCCAAGCCAAACCTTTGCCCACTTTGAAAATCAAACTATTCTTCTCATTCCTTTCTGCCACAGAAAAGCCTGGGCTTTTGCTAATCGAATCCATCTCTTCGTGACCTGTTGATTTATCAGCCTGTTTTCTACACGGCATATGAACAATAAAAGGTTTACTTTTAGATGGCTTTTTTTTTTTTTTTTTTCAGAGCCATGGTGTGTTAGAAGTGCCCTAAAGTAGAAAGGCAACTGCTCCAAACCTTTCACTTTCCAGATGAAAACACCAAGGCTTAGAGCGGTGAAATAACGCATCCGTGGGCCCATAACTGGAAAATAGTAGGGTTTGAACTCAGACCCATTGACCCTCCACCCACCAGTGAACCTGTGGGCAGTCTCAGAGAACAGTCTTTCCTGACTTGAGTGGGATCTGGAGGACTTTGGTAGGCTTCTCTAGCAGTGAAGTTCTGTTTCGTTCGCTGTCTGAAGATTTTCTATGGGTTATAACACTTTGTAGAAGCCTGTTCTTTTTCATGATAGATGATCCATTCAGGGACTTTGAGGCAACAGGAGGGTTTTCTCGTCCTTCGCATTGCAAGACTCAAAGACATTAAATTCAAAATAGTGTTTCTTCTTTCTTCCGGTAGAGAACCATTCTACTCTAGTGTGCTAGTGTTTAGCGCTTTGGAATATGTGGAGCCAGCTTCCATTCCATCTGATCAGTCAGCAGATATTTACAGAAAGAATGCCCGCACAGTGCTAGGCACCATGTGGCTAATAGAGGCATTTGAGAACTGTTCATCCCCCTTCCTAATTTCAGGGCAGTGACAGAGAGGCAATCAGTCCAATCTGGTTCTCCAGGCCTGGAACTTCCCCATCTTCATGGATACTCCCTCAGGGGAGTGTCAAGAAGATGCGATTTTCTAAGAGAATTAAACATTTGTGTTGTCTTATTCACTTCACTTTTCTTCACCATTTGAGAGAGCTGAAGTGAGGATGAGAAAAGAGGAGAATATTTAGATCTGAAAAAAAAAGAAAAAGTTCCCTTTAATTCTACTTTTGAGAAGATGATTTTGGAATTTTCTACACCCTCAGGGATCTACTGCCCTTTGGATATATATGCCTTAACTACCATCATGTTAGAAGATGCTGCGTTTAGACTTCCAAGAAAGGAATTATTCTGAGAACTTTCAGTGATAATTCTTTTATTGTAACTTTGGTTACTTCTTCCTGCTACTCTTTTTAAATGGGTATTGCAGGAAGCTACTTGCCAGGCTGGAATATACCTCCAGGGAATGTAGCACATATTTGCTTTCCTTATTTGGCACTGAAATTTCATCAGGCAGCAGTCATTGGAATGAAACATACTGTAGAAATAGCTTTAGAATAGCTGTCTAGTTAGGAAACTTGAGACCCGGTAACAATTTCACCACAGTATTTACACACCATGCCTGAAGCAAATAAAGGCCATCAATACTTGTCTTGCAGTATTCAGGACCACCTTAAAAACGTTCTTGTTCATGTCTTACTTTAAAGATCTCAGGGATGATAACACAGCACTGTGTATGTATCCAGGAATCATTACTTGTTTGGACAGCTAAACCCCAGGCGGGGAAAGGGTACTGGAGTGATCCTTGTGTCTTGGTGCCTCCTGTGACACCAGGATGGGCTGTGGCGGCAGCTGCAGTATCAAGGGAAAAGCAGAACAATTGGCCTTCAAGTAGCTCCTTACCTGTCACAAACAACAAATGGACCATAATTGCCTCACAAAGTTTGTATGAGGGTTAAATGAGAAAATACTTGGTAAAGTGCCATCTCCAGGAATTTCCACACAAGCAAGGAAATGTGCTGGTGATCATGATCACAATGACATAGCATGAGTAATTCCCCGGATATTAATGATAAGGAGGCCAGAGAAGAGTGGCTAGGTCACTTTACTAACCAGAAACTGTACGTATGACAGAAACTCTCTGAGTCACTGAGTAAAATGAAAAGTTGTGCTCCTTGTGAAATGCTTATTTCATTTTCACATCCATTCTTTTCCAGCAAAATGGTTTTAGTTCATTTCCAGTCACTTTCAGTTTCAAGTTCTCAGGCTACCATTTAGCATCAGTTGACTTCCCACACTTAAAAATTTGCCTTCTCTTCCTCAGTCTTATCTGAGAAGTGTGTTTTTCTGATTAATGCATTATGGTCAGAATAAGAGTATTGCTCATCAAGAATTTCCTCTGTAGGAAGGTCTAAAATCAACAAGTAGCCTAGCCCAGAACATTCTCTATGACCTTTTCCCTCTTCTCCCCACCAAGTACTCTAGAGACTCTGATTTGTGTGTGTAGAAGGTTATGGCTACTTTCATTATTATTAGTTCAAGGGCCTAACTCCCTGGGCACAGGACTCTTTCCATGTTTCATGATTTGAAACATTTATCAGTATCTGGTTACCTACTTTATCTATATTCAGGGGGCGTTTTTACAGGGTGGTGAATTATTTCATGACAGACTGCTGGGACTCAGTGTTCTGGCTCAGACTCAAGAGGATTAGTCTAAAATTAAAGGTGGATGTATCTTTCTGTCATCTTTTAGCATCTTTCCCATAAACCCTAGAAAATATTTATCCCTGAAGAAAAGAAAAGCAAGTAAGCTTATGCTTTGTTTACTAAGATAATGTGAGGCTTCTAAGGGGAAGCAGGATGAGATGTGTCCTGTGGGACCCCAAGAAATAGAACTAAGACTGTGGGCAAAAACTATGCAGAAACAAGCTTCTTAGTAATAAGAAGATTGTTCTAACAGAACTGTTCAAAGATGGAATGAGCTGCCTCAAGGGTGTGTGAGTTTTCATTAGCGAAGGTGTTTAACAGTAAACAGACAACCAGTGAAGTTATATTGTAGAGAGAATTTGTATTTCTGGACGATGTAATTTTTATTTTGTCTTTAAACTATATTGAAAATTTTAACCGTGAAAGTAGCACATGCATTTTATTATAAATAATAAAGTATTGTATAAACAATAAGCTGATAGTCTTTTTCTTTCTCTTTTCTTTGATCACATTGCCCATTCTGTGCCCTTTATCCCCTTTGAAGCCAGGGTTTGGACAAGATAGAATGATGTTAACAAAAAACAAAGAAAAGAAACTCTTAAACCCTATTTTTGTATTGCTTTCATCAAAATGAATAAGGTAATATCTCGAAAAGGTAAAAAATAAAAGTACAAAAGGCAATAGGAGGACTTATATTTATAAATATATATACACATAGGTATATACATATATATATATACATATATACACATTATATAATCATTATATAATGCATTATGTAATCAGAGAATGGATCAGAAAAGAGTAGTTGTGGAAGGTCATTTGAAGAGAGTGATTGTCTCTGTGCCAAAGACTGGTATAAACATAAGTACAAATATGTCAGAAAGGGACCTGGTCAACGTCTGAAGTGCCCAGGGGTGAGCATGTTTGTGCTCTGTATCCCTAGTAACTGTCCCTGAAAATGGGAACGTTGGCAGTCTTCAAAGTTTCAGGTTCAGGGTTATCCTTAATGGGAAATTCAGCTTAACATTCAAGTGCTATTGCAAACTCTTATTTTGATAGTTTGTGAATATAATTTGCCTCTGTGGATAGAATTGCCTGGAGGGGAAAATGCTCTGGTCACACTGTTATGAGTATGTGGTCAGTATGATAAACACCTTACTATTGTAAATCCATGAACTGGTATTCGGGTTTGCTATACCAATTTATTGTGAATTATATTAGGGTGAGATACCATGTCTAAGTCTAGTCAAGTCTGGGATGTTGACAATGTCAAGTTTCTGGGCCTGAAGGGTTGAAACTGGACTCATGCAATATAGTTGATATAGCTACAGGGTGCCATTTAGTAAAAGGGAGATTAATAGAGTACTTGGATAGAGTCTGAGCTCTAGAATCTGGTGAACTTGAGTTTGAATACTAGATCAGCAGTTTATAAACTGCATGCCATAAGTCTTATTTTCTCCTGTGTGAAAAGGAGAAAGATTGTCATAATACTAACCTTGAAGCGTTATTTTGAGGATGAAATTGGATGGTTCATATAAAACGGGGGTGCTCAGAGCATTACGTGTATCTGCTATTATCACAACCACTGTCACTGCCTCTGCTGCCACCACCAAGGCAAGTGACACTTGTGGTAATTCTCAAGAGCCAATGTGAAATCACTGAAAGAAAAGCATCCTTATTTCTAGCACCCTTTCATTCTTGCAGTCTATCGAATTGGTGATGAGAATGTCATAGAGTGGATTTTTATTTCCAGGACTTTTGGCAGATATTTGTATGAAGTTCTCGTTAGTCAGATGGGATTAGTTAAGTAGATTCAAGGTAAGATTTTGAAAAGATGGGTGTGTGATAGGTTGGGTTTGCTAATAACCACAAGCAGCACTTACTGAGCACTTAATATATGTCTAGTCCGGCAGAATGCAAAATATGTCATGTAGATTCTCTCATGTAATCCTCACGAGGACCCTCTGAAGTCTCTATACTGTTGATATTACATTTGATAGGCAGATCTGGAGGTACAGAGAGGTTACTTACTCAAGTCCCACAGCCAGTTAGAGGCACAACTGAGACAGGAACCAGTGGTATAACACCAGAGTCCATGCTCTTACCTGCTGCAACATGTTTCTGGAGCAGTGAGTCACATTTTTATAGAGAGCAATGTAAAGTCTTCCACACAGGTTAACAAATTATGTTCAATCCTGAAAGGAAGACTGGAGCTTAGTTTGATAGCAAGTAACAAAGGAACATTTTAGGGATTCTCATTGATGGGCCACTCAGTGTGAGTTGATACTGCCATGTACTTACTTTAAATACAGAACAATGGCTTCTGTGCTCTGAATGAGAAAAGCAAAGAACTCCTTCTCAGGATCCTTAGAGAAGACTACAAAAAAGACCTGAATGTTGGTCAAGCAGGAGGCCCCTCCTATAATCCTGAGGAGAGGGGAATTGTGTTGTCCTGGTACTTAGCTGTAACCCCAGGAGTCAACTAAGCCAGTGCAGATACTTCTGCCTCTGTATGAACTTGGGTGGCTCTTAAAACACTGCGGGAGGTGGGACTCCAGATGACTTCCAAGGTATTCCCCCATCCCTACGATTATCTGAAATCAGTTAAGATTGGCATTGGTAAAGATGGTGACCTGGTAGGAGTGACTCTCATCTTCCCCACAGAGCAAATAGAAATTCACCCATTTTTCATAAATAAACACTGAAGAGAAGCAGACAGAGAACCTGTAGAGACACAGCAGGAATCACGACAACGAAGGGTTGGTGAGAATGTCTGGGTTCAGAACTACACCTTGGACTCAGACTAGGGATTTCAGCTATGGTGGAGGGGTGGAACTTTGGGAAGAATTGGCCCTCCTAGGAATCTAGAAAGCAGCGGAGAATCCGCCCAGCAGGACTCTAATACAGAGCTGGGCATGGGGATTGGAGAGTCGAAGCACAGGGTAGAAGAGGAGCTAGTGCCCTGGGGGTTTGAAAGAGGCCTGGCAAGAAAATTATGCTGGGTTCCACCACAACTGGAAGACAATGAGTGGACTTGCTTGCTCTCCACACCCTCCCACCATATTGCAGAGTAGCTACAGGACCCGCCCAATGGAAATCCTGCCCTAAGGTTTAAAGGAAGAAGAGAGTCTCCCAGAGGGAGAATCAGTGCTACCGACCATCACCACCCTGTGTGGGTGTAGGTGAAACTGCAACCTGATTGCCGATTGTGGGCCAACAGGAAGGTAGTTATTGCGGTTGGGAGTTGGGATGCTGGGGGAAGGCTTTGCATCCTTCACACAAACTCTAATCCATAAACTGAACTTTCAGGCAGCAGTGGAGGATGCACGTAAGTGGTTCAACAAATACAACCGGTGGTGCCACCACAAAACTCAAGAAATCCCATTGTCTAAACCAGGATCCAGGCTTACTCGGTGCAAGTCAATACCCTACAGAACACCATCACTGTAGGAGAATCTAATCTACAGAAACAAACAGACTGCCAACAGAGCAAAGACACAGAGAAATATATGTGAAATAAAGGATCCAATAAAAGATCCAGGGGAAAATCTGAATGCAACAGACATCTACAAACTGCCTGAGGATGAATTTAGGGCAATAATGACAATCATACTCATGGAAATCAAGAAAACAATAGCGCAAGAAAAAGAGAACAACAAAAAAGAGAGAAGAGATGAAGCAGCTCAAAACAGATGTCAAAGAAAACACAATAGCTAGCTGACCTAAAGAATTCAGTAGAGAGACTCAAGAATATGATGGATAAAGCCACCAATAGAATTAGTGAGCTAGAAGATAGGGTGGAGGAATGCACTCTAGTAAACCAGCAAAGAGATCAAAGAATGCAAAGAAATTAAGACAGAATTCAAGATTTGTAGGATAAAATCAAAAGAAACAATATTTTCATAATAGGGGTCCCAGAAAGAGAAAAGAAAGAAAAAGGGGCAGAAAGTACAGTTGAAGAAATAATAACTGAGAACTTCTCTAACTTGAAGAATGAAGCAAGATCCAGGAATCTCAAAGAGTCCCTAATAAAAGAAATAATCAGACCTACACCTAGACACAGTCATTAAAATTTCAAAAATCCAAAATAAAGAAAAAAATCCTAAAAGCATCCAGAGAAAAATGAGTCGCATAAAAAGGAGTCCTCATAAGATTGTCAGCAGATTTCTCAACTGAGACTCTACAGGTCAGGGGGTCAGCGGGGAATGGCATGATATATTCAAGATTGAAAGAAAAGAATTTTCAACCTAGGATACTATACTCTGCGAGATTATCATTTAGAATTGAAGGTGCTGGGATGTGCTACCAGGAACAGGGGAGAGGAGCAGGATGCCACAGGAGTTAAGAAACTCAGAGAGAGAGGAACAGTGATAGAAAGGTGGGATCAGGTGGCCAACAGCCTCTTGGACTGAGAGCCTTGATTTCTCTGCCTTCCACCTATTTATTGAGTTCATACACAGAATTGCTTCAAGCAGCTTATACAAACATGGATTTGCTTATGCAGCCTTTTGTCTTCTGATGACATATCTGTATCTATCTTGTTTTGGGGAGTGAACAGTTACAGGAACACTGCCCCAGTGCTTTCCCACTGTGGCCTTTGCCCGGTGCTCTGGGTCTGGTGTTCTTTGATGTTCTGTCAACTCCCACTTCGCCCATGCTCTACTCTCTGCCCCCAACAGAAGGAGTGATGAAAAGCTTTTCCAATAAGCAGAAGTAGAGGGAATTTATCGCCACAAAACCGGTTCTACAAAAATACTAAAAGATGCTATATAAAGTGTAAAGAAACCCCACTTAAAAATAGGTCTATTAGATCTATTCATGTATGTTCATTAGAAATACTGGTCTGTAATTCTTTCTTTCATGGTGATATCTTTGTCAGATTTTAGTATCAATGTGATGTTGGCCTCATGGAGAATTTGGGAGTGTTCACTGTTCTTCAATATTTTGGAAGAGTTTGAGTAGAATAGATACTAATTTTTCTCTGAAGGTTTGGTGAAACTCATTGGAAAAGTGATCTGGTCCTGGGCTTTTATTTTTTATGGAGATTTTTGATTACCTCTTTAGTTTCTCTGCTTGTGATTGTTTTGTGGAGTATATTCAAGAACTTGGCATATTTTTTTTATTTAATATAAACCTATGATGTAGATTTTATTATCCCCATTTTATAGATGAGAAAACTCAAGCTAAGAAATCTGCCTAAGTTTATATAGTACACAAGTCTCAGAGTCAAGGTAAATATTTATATTTTAACACAAATCCAGTATGCTTAATATTTTAGCCTTTTAGTTTTATTGTTATTGATACTGTTTTGTTTGGAAAGAGAACACTATCTAAAATTTTTGAATTTTACTTTCATCATGCTGAGTTTTTTCTTTTTTAGTTACCCTATCCTTCTTGATAATTCCAATTTTTAACTTTCCTTAATTAAAGAATTGTGATTCAAGCTTACATTGTGAATTTTTATATATTCTACTATATTCATTTTAAAGTCTAATTGTTTTAGAACTGTCCCTTATATTGTACTCTCCTGAGTTTCTTTTGAAGTAAGCATTTAATGTGATAAATTATATTATTTTCTTGGCCTAGAAAATCAAAACAAAGATTAATACAAAAAAAGAAGGATTGGTAAAGCAAGCTAGACCTTTGATGGTGGGTGTAGTGTGAAATGCACGCAGACTAAAGTCTGAATTCAATATCCTATAAAGCATATAGTGATGTGAAATCATAAAACAAGTGTATCTATAGTATATAATATGTAGACATACATGTATAACAATATCATAATGAGTATCCACATAGCCAACATATTGTTCAATTTTTTTATGTTTTGAAATGTATGTAAGTTTTCAGAAAGCGTATAAATAAATAATTTTGAAAAATCAGGGTTGGCATTTCTGCACGAGAACTCCAAGTTCAGCAAGTCAGTCGCTGAAGGGCTGAATTTGAGCAATGAGAGATGGTTAACGTTCTGAGTGTTGGGGAGGTGACTTTGCTCCAGCTCTTTGTTCACCAGTGTTTTGGGTTAAAGGGAATGACAATCTACTACACATGTATGTACATGACACTTCACAGAATAGACAAGGCCATTTTCTGTAATAAATGTAATAAATACAACTTGTATCCTTCCCCTAGGACTCAATTTATGAGCCTCTCTGGGCTGAAGTAAGTTACCCTGTTTTATGGGACATCTTTCCCTTTATTTCAACTATATTGTTGTTTTGCAATTATACTATGAATTGAATTAATTAACCCTTAGGGATTTTAGTTATATTATGGATAAAAGAACTTGGAGTTCTTAGAACCTGAAGACCATTTTGTTTTCCTCAGCTAGATACTTAGGACCTTTAGGATTTGGTTATTATTTTACAAAAATTTCAAAACTCTAACCATGTTTGTCATCTCAAATGGCAGCAATAGTATATTCACTTTTCACCTAAGTTATCATAACTCCATATTTTTATATGGTCTTTTACATTTTACAAAATGCTGTTTTACACTTGACAATCATGATGAATAATTCTAGTTGGAAGGTAGATCAGAGGAGACGAAAGTATTATTGTTTCATTTCAGACAGAGCAAACATGAAACTCAGAAAATAATGGAAATAACAATTATAGCAGTTGTTTTCTGAACACCAACTCTGTGTCAACTACGTGTAATACTTCTTTTAATCCTTGGAATAATAGTTCTGCAAATTAGGCATTGTTTTCTTCATTTTGAGGTGGGACGATGCATCTCAAAGAGTAACCTGCCCAAAGCCACACAGTAATAAGTAGAAGAACTGGACTCAAACCTGGGCATTTTGATTCTGAAATGCATGCTCTTAATCAATGTTATTACCATCATAGAAGTTAGGAGTCAGTCCATGGCCATCTGCCTGCCCAGTTGACTAAGGAAGAGTCAGGATCTGTTGTTAGATTATTTAGTACACTTCCTACTATATTGTAGCTGCTGCCCTGGTTTTCATTAACACTGGTTCTTTTCAATATATAAAGAGAAAACAATTGAAACCTGTACCAGATTTTGCCCTTATAACAGAGGAACCTATTTAGAACCAAGAGAACCTCAAGTTCTTAAGGGTTTTCCCTTCCTCCCCTCCCCTCTCTTTCCATAAGGTCATCAGTTAATGTAGGTGGTTCTTGCCTGATAGTGATTCATAGGTGGACCTGTGCCAGGTACACCTATTTTACTGTCCTTGGCATTTATAGATGTTTATGTTTCTCAACCGATTTTTTTGAAATATGTTCTGATATTAATTGCAGCTGAAAACAAATCAGAGGAATTGAGGTTCAGCAGACTTGGCATCAGTCCAAACAGAATTGAAATTCCCTGTCCAACTTCTTTCTGAAGTGTTAATTTAAATGAAGTACTGGATCTCACTAAACATCTTATTTCTAAATTTTAAAATGGAGATCACAGTTTTGTAAAGAATGAATGAAAAAGTGAATTAAACATTTCTCGGGCATGTGCTATATGGTCGGTGTTTTTCTTGTATTTTTCTCAATCCTCATGACAGTCCTAGAAGATGGGTATTATTAGGTATTATTCCGCTTCTAACTATTTGACTGATAAAAAAACTAAATCTCAAGGAGATTTAAACAGCTTTCCCAAGGTGAACTCTATTTTAGTGTCTTGGAAAAGTTGAAGAGGTCATTAAATCAAACATACCCATTTCATTTTCCCCGAAGCCATGAAATATCCCTATGGCTTCCCAAAAGGTTTCCCAAATTAGTTTGTTAAAATCTTCATCAAGCATCCTTTCTAAATGTTGTTATCCCAGCTCTTCCTTTCCCTTTTTATTTACTGTCTTAAAGGTAAATCTAGAATTACATAGGATTTTAAATGCATATGCTATTCCTCTGTTGTATGGATTTACATATTACCTCCTCCATTGTCAAGGATCAAGAGAGGTATATATACTTGGATAAGATCCCACTTCCTTGGACTTCTTCTCCTCCACCAGCAGTGGTTAAGGGGACCCTAGTCACCAATCTCTGCCTCCAGTAACACAGATCAAATCTCATTATGCTTTGATCACGATTTAGATGTCACTATAAGAAGCTCAACTTGTACGGAACCACCTTTTCTTCCACTCCTCCCCACATCTAATGTCCCCTAGAATTTAGATTCTGGCATCAACAAAATTTCCTACTATTCACAACCTATTCTCAGAACATTTCTTTTACCTTCTATCAGAAATTTGTATTTTTCCTGAGTGTACTGCTGTCTTAAGTAGTGGTGATTTTATTTTCCACAATCACCTGTCACTAGGCCTAGATGTGGGATAGTTACCCTCTTTTTTGTCATTGCTGCATACATACCATTTTTCATTTGTCTTCTCTAAAATGCCTCTCTTTAAACCTCATGTTATCAGTAACATAAATATCTCAGAGAGCTTCCTCCTGCTCGGTGTAAAAGCATATCATTTGTGGTTGATTAACAGAGAGGCTGTGGCTCTTTTACAAAGAAGCATCCTTTGTAAAAGTTCCCCTGATTAAAAACAAACTGCTATTTTGGTTATTCAATGTAATGTTATGGGGGTGTACAGGACAAGGGAAAGTGGGTTCAGCATCCATCAAGCTGCCTAGGATTGAGACAATGCAGCAAGCTCTTAAGGGCTGTGTACTCATGAATAGACTCATTGCCTATAGTGTGTCTCTCCCTACGGTGATATTCACAAGATTTTTTACTTGGTGGGACTATGTGACAAATTAAATTTGATCTACACCTCATTTTCATGGTCTTTGTGGAGGAATGACCTGGAAAATGTGGTGTAAAGAGTTAGGCACTCATACAGAAGAATATTTTTCTGAAACAGAGGAAGTCATGGAATACTCATGGCCTGGAGTTTAAGGTGTTTGTCTACATAATTTTGAAAGGACAATTTTGTATAAATCGCAAGGCCTTCTTGTTTCAAGTTGGTCTCAAAAATGTAAGAGGGCCTTGTTGGATTTCTCCATAATTCTTGTTTGTTCCCAGAGGTCAGAACTACTCCTTATCTGTAAGTAACAGGTCTTTGGATTATGGACCTAATGGGGATATAACTTTAATGTTATATGGTGAAACCAAGTTCACACTATTTACAAGACATGTCATACAACATTGAAAACAAGAGATTAGGGTATGTGGAAACTATGCTACTAAAATTAAGCAGCATAAGGAAAATGAATATAAGTCTATAAGTCACAACTTGACTTCTGTTTCAGGAGCTGACCCAGGAGCACTGGAGCCAAAAACAATGTTAAGACCTGTTCTGTTCTGACTTGTAAAGATTATTAGATGTTGTACCCCTACCTCCATCATTCTTCCAAGTGAGTACTAGGAGTTAGGGAAATGGCTTTAATATTGCCTGATTTATTTCTCATCTGACTTTGATTCTGGTTTCCATAAGGTGAGATATCTATTTTTGGTTGTGTCATTGGCAATTGGCAGTATATCTCATAACACTTTATATGACTACCAGTAATATTCTTACTACTCTGAGGAGGTGCACTGGAGAAATATGTGTTTGTTGGAAAGCTAATCTCTAAGGTAATCTTTGCTATTACCTGCACATGTGTGTTATTGATATGGCATTAACATTGACTTTATATCTATTTAATTAAGAGATGGGAATTTCAAATGTGTAATTAAGACATAATTTATTAGTCTTTCTTTAGAGATGAAAAACACATAGTGACGAAGTATGAAAATGGCCCTAGTTATGTAAGATTTATACTTCTATAGTAAAAAAAGCAGGCTCCTCATATAGTTTACACTAGTAATCCCCAAACCTGAATTTGTGGAATTTTTCATATGAAGATGTGAAGTGTTAATGGTGGGAATGTGTGTGTATATACACACACATACATACATGTAAATAATCAAGGCACACTATTTTAACTTGGCACTATTAGGCATGATAGATTGTGCATCGGGAATAGACATTTCATGACTAATGGCAGGGAGCAGGGGCCATTCAGAAAACAAGGCAACAGGAAAATTCTTGCAGTCTGGTAAGCTGGATAGGTGGTTATAAGGCTGAGAGCAGAGATACTTTCAGAATTAAGGAAAAGCTACAGAACTCTGTAAAGATGAATAAAGAGAAGGGGAGCATCTGAGTTGTACCCTGAGCATGGAGAGCTGTTGAAGAGCCCCTGAATCTGGTATATCAAACTTCATTTGGAACAGGAGAACTTGATCAATTTTTTCTTCCATGAGGATGCTTTATGAAGGAAAAAAAATAGGGAATTGGAATTATTGTAAAAAAATTTACTGTAGCATAAACCTGACTAGACTTCATCTAGTCTAGAGTACTTCTTTCCCTTTAGCCAACTCAGTTATCTTAAAATATACATGTTATCTTCCAGAGTGCCTGATGACAGATTCACGAAAGTGGCTTTGAAAAGATTCTCAAAAAGTCCTGGAGCTTCTGTCCTTATTTTTGAGGTCGTCAGAGGTGCTGGAAAACCCACACCCTCCTTTCATAACATTGCTTTGAGTTAAACTTTCTCTGTAAAGATACCGTTTTTTCTGTGTCTATTCTAAATCTTTTATGTTATCTTTTGAGCACTGTTCTTTCTTATCTTCAGAGAAGATAGAAAGCAGCTGGTTACTATTCCCTGCTTTAGAATTCTCATATACTTGACGAAACTGTTATTAAATCACTCCCTTTGACTTTGGGTTTTTAGGTAGAATCATTCCAATCTCTTTAGTATTCCACATAAGCCTTATTTTCCAAGTCTAATCAGCTTGTGGTTGTCCTGTCAACCATCTGGATTCTAGAAGTTGAATCTGTATTTTTCTAGGTTCTAACCAATTCTTTAATTTAAAAAAAAAAAAAGATTGCTTTATGATTCCTAAGTACTCTTTCTTATGAATCTCATTGTCTTGCTTGAGTCTATTTTAGAGGTAAGATTTATTTTTAAAAATAATTTTATGATTTATTTTGTTTACAATGCTATATTCATTTTATGATATTGAAATTACCTCTCAGTCTATGAATATTTCATACCTCACAAGAATTCTAATGTCTGTTATTATTCTCTTTTCTTAGGTGGGTTGAGTGTAGTTGTGTTTTGATTGGTTTTCCTTTTTGTTTTCTTCTTTGCTTTTTCCCTGGAGATGTATTTTGAGGTTAACCTGAAGTTAGCATTAAGAATTCTATGTTTATTCTATTTGAAATCGTACACTCATTCTAACCATCCACATTTTCAGTCTCCTCTCTTCCTCCCCTTTTTTTGTATTTGTTGTCTTACTGTTTTTATGTGGGATTTCTTTACACTTTGGTATTTTTTGTAGAGCTGGTTTTGTGGTGATGAATTCCCTTAACTTACACTTATCAGAAAAGCTTTTTATCATTCCTTCAGTTCTGAATGATAATCTTGCAGGGTATAGAAAATCCTTTTCTTTCAGCACTTTGAATATATGATGCCATTCCCTTCTGGTCTGTAGCTTCACTTGAGAAATCTGCTGACAATCTTATAGGGACTCCTTTGTATGTGACTCATTTTTCTGTAGCTGCTTTTAAGATTCTTTATCTTGTATTTTTGACATTTTGATGACAATGTGTCTAGGTGTAGACCTGTCTGGGTTTCTTTTGTTTGGAATTCTTTGAGCTTCCTAAGCCTGGAGGCTTGCTTCATTTCTTGGTTAGGGAAGTTCTCAGCTATTATTTCTTCAAATGTAGTTTCTGCCCCATTTTCTCTACCTTCTTCTGGCACCCCTATAATGCAAATGTTGTTCCTTTTGATATTATTTCATAAGTTGTGAATGCTTTCTTCATTTCTTTTCATTCTTTTCTCTCTTTGCTGGTCTGCCTGAGTGCATTTCTCTGTTCTATCCTCTAGCTCACTGATACCATTGGAGGCTTCATCCATCCATCCATCTTGCGTCCCTCTGCTGAGTTCTTTAATTCAGCTATCGTGTTCTTCATTTCTTTGATACCTTGCTTCATTTCTTCTCTCTTTTGTTGTTCTCTTTCTCTTACCCTATTGTTTTCTTGATTCCCATGAGTATGTTTGTCACCATTGTCCTAAATTCATCCTCTGTGGTCTGCACATTTCTGCTGTGTTCAGATTTTCTCCTGGGGTTTTAATTGGATCCATCATTCCACGTGTATTTCTCTGTGTCTTCATTGTGTTTGGCATTCTGTTTATGTTTCTGTGGGTTGTTTTCCTGCAGTGATGGCCTTGTGGAGGTTATTGACTTGGACCAGAGAAGCCTAGATCTTGGTTTAAACAGTGGGAATTCTTGAGTTGTGTGGCACCACCACTGGTGTGATTTGTTAAAAGTTCTTAGATGGATCCTGCATTGGGACCCAAGAGTTCAGCCTATGGGATTGGAGTTTGTGTGGGCAATGCTGGTCCTTCCCACAGTGTCCCAGCTCTGAACCATATTGACCACCTTGTTGCCGACCCACTATTAGCAGCCGGGTTGCAGTTCTGCTTCCATTTACAGGGTAGCACTGTATATATTCAAGGTTTCATCCTTCTGGGACTCTTTTTCCACTCAGACCACCAAAGCACTGGTCCTCCTGCCTTGTGCCAAGATACGCGCCCCCGCCACCCCCCCGCCCCGCTCCATATCCCAGTCCTGCTGGGCTGGCTCCCTACTGCCCTCAGAGCGACTCCTGGGAGGTTCGGTTCTTCCAGTGGTTCTACCCCCTCTTCCACTTTTTCCCTCTATGTCTGGAAGTCCCAAATCCATGCAGCTCTGAACCCCAACAACTTCGCCTATCCTTGTGGTGCTGCTGTGTCTACAGCCCCTGGCTAACCCTTCCATGCCAGGTGTGTCTGAAGAATAGGTGATTTCTAGTTGCTCTGTGGAGAGGGAGTCTGACATGTCCAACCAGGTTGTCAGCTTGACTGCCTTCCTGTCTTGCTTGATTTTTAGCTTGTAAGTATTAATCAAAATATAATTCACGTACCATCAAATTCAACCACATAAAGTACATGGTTCAGTAGTCTTTTAGTGTAGTCACTGGACTGCACAACCATCATTACTTTCTACTTCTGGAAACTTAGTGACTATTAGCAGTCCCTCCCCACTTCTCCTAGTTGCTGGCAACCACCAGTCTATTTTCTGCATCTATTGATTTGTAAATTCTGACCATTTCATATCAATGAAATCATTCTTTTTAATGGCTGAATAAAATTCTTTTTCTGACTGAACTTTATTCCTTTTATGATTGTATAAAATTTCATTGCATAGACATACCATATTATGTTTATTCTTGCTTGAATTAATTTAGAGTTACATTAATGCCGAAAAACTGACTTCAGTTCTTCCAGGGATAGTGAGGGTTTGAATACTCTAGTTTTTGAATTCTTTGTTCTTCAATTTAATAAGATCCCTTTGAATCCATTTTGCTGCCTAACATGATATTATTTACAAACTGAAGAAAAGACTGAAAGCTGACCTGCAAGCCTGCACAGAACATTCCTTGTTTCACTTTCTAAGTAGGAATGTTCTTATGTAATGCATATAACAAATAACCACCTTTCATTCATCAGATTTTCATTCCTCAAAAATTTGAACATTTGCTTAGTGACCTGAGAGGGGAGGACTTTTTGTAGCATGCCAACTAGTTCTCCAGAAATAGTCCTTGGGGTCGGTAGGGGTGGGTGAGGTATTGGTGGTGGACCCTCAGTTATTGCTAAACTTCTCTGTGTCACTGGTGATGGTCATCTGTTCTCTCTTTGTGAAGAGTGAATATGTAGCGGGAAGCACGAAGACATTTTTAAGAGCATATGTTTATTCTGTGAACTTGAGTGTAATTTGGGTTTGTGTCTTGACTATGCCATTTGCCAACAGCTGTACCCTGACTGTTACATCTATGAAATGGAGTAGAGTTGTTGTGATGTTTAATGAAATGACTTCTGTAAAGATTTTACAAATAATGCTCTGCGTGTATTATGTGCTCAGTAAGTGAAGACTGCTACAAGACCTTGAGAATTTATAGAAGAAGTGCATGGCCCCTGAGCTCAAGGAGTTTAGTAATCTAATGACAGAGACAAATTAATGATTGAGAATTCAAAATTTAAGAACAAAATTAAAAACTTAGAAACATGAGAAGGCATATAAAATAATATTTTCTATTTAGTACGTTCTGAGCATGACTATAGGATAATTACCACTGATACCAAGAAAGAAATATTAGTTTAACTCAAATAACCATAAGAATAGTAATCTCATTGAGGGCTAGAACTCCATGGTCTTTGCCTCTCCATACCTAGAAATACCTTATCAAATGACTACAGAGATTAGTTTCCCAAAAGGATCTCACATTTATGGGTGATCTCTTGTTAATCCTTATGAAATCTACCCACCCCTTGACTAGCTTCAGACATCTACCTCCAGCCCAGATGAATCTCCTAAATTCTGGGCCCATATGTCTACCTGCCTGAAATCTATTAGGTTTGTGGTGGCTACCTCGAACTCAAAATGCCCAAGTCTGAACTATGTCTTTCTTTCCAGTATGACCATCTCCCATATTCTTTCTAAATTAATTGGTGAGAAAATCATTCTCTACATAGTTGCCTGAGTCACAGTTTGGCAATGTAAGAACTCTCCCTCTCCCTTACCTCCCATCCTATTGAATATATTTGCATTCCTCTTTCTCCTTCTTGTTTGGGATCCCCTCCAAGAGAGGCTTCCTTTCTCATTACTCATTATCCCTACCTAGCCCCTGACCTGATCCAGGATACACATGTTTTTAACAAATGTATAATGAATAGGCAGTTTTTCCTATAGTTTCTCATTTTTTAATCACCGGACACACTCACAGGTACATGTGTATGCCCATGAACACATCCATGTAATCTTCATATAAGTTCTCCAAGTTTTCTAATTCTTGTCCAGTGCTTTAACTCCCTCATTTTATTGTTGAGATTCTTACACAGTGTGACCCTACTGGCATGTGTAATAGTTAAGGGGATATGGACTGAGAATTCTGCCATGATAACTTGTAATTAGTTAAGCCACTTACTCCATTCTGCCAAATCATTCTCAGACCATTTCTCAACCATTTTCCTTCTTCTTTGTTAACAATTTTTCAAAAATAAAAGGGAAAGAAAGAAAAGAAAATTCTACCCTAAGGAATTATTTTGGCCCTAAAACTCTTGTTTGGATTCCCAATTGACCGTTTTCCATTTTGTCACTAAGATGTATTTGGAAAACAACAATAAATAACCCCCAAGTCCTTCCATTGTTTCTTAATGGTTTGTGTGTTATGCTCTGCTGCTTAGCCAGCAGGGAGGGAGGCTTAACTGACAAACCCAATTTCTGCAGCGGTGCTGATATCATCCATGATTCAAAGCCACAGTGCAAAATTACAAATCAACCCCAGCCACGCTTTTGGGTTGTTCTTGCTGTGAAACACACATGCCCAGACAAAGGAGTCCCATATTTGCCAAGTGGGGCCAAACAGCCTGGTGTGGAATGAAGAAAAATTGTGAAACCATAGCGGGTAAATGATTTAAACTATAAAAAGCAAATGACTTTATTTCCCTGAATTGCCTGGCCTTTGAAATTGCTTCCTTTTATGAAACGTTCATCCTGCATGAAGACTGTTGTGTTAATTAGCTATTTTCTAGCCTTGAGATTGCCATTTCAGCGTGACTCTGTTACCAGTACTTGGATGACTTCTCAAGAACCACTTTTAGCTGGAAAAATTATTGTAAAACTATCTCTCCAGAATTCAATTTTGTTCTTTCCCAATCACTTTCTTGGCCAGTGTCTCATTAGCTGTACAAGTGATGATTTTCTACCTTCCTTTGCTCATCATTACTTCTGCTTGGCATCTGTTTCTTCAGCTTGAGCACCTGTTAAAATCCTACTCATTCCTCAACTTACTGGAAAGCCTGTCAGGTTCATATTATTAAGTTTTGATTCTATTTGCTCCCTCTCTCTAAGGAATCATGTACGTAGTATGTGTCTAATAAATATTCATTATGTTGATGTTAATCTTTCGCTCAGGAGATTGCTAATTTTATGCTACCAAATCTTATTTTTTTATGTAGACAACAAAAGTCATCTTAAAAAGTTCTTTTCTTTTCTGCTCTCGGTGGCAGGTTTAGAGAACCCAGAAGAAAAAGCATATTTGTTAAGAAAAAAGTAGACTTCGTATTGTGCAATTTAGAAAAGTTGTTTTCTAAAATATTATAAATTTAGAAAAATTATGCAAAGAAATCACTCTCAGGATGATACATAATAAGTAAATTGTGCTTCAGCAGCTCATTATTTCTTAGATATTAATAAGTTGTCTGTACTATTGTAGGAACAGTGATACACAAAACCTACACCTATTTAAACTTACTTTTGATATACATTTCAGAATACCTGTTCAGCTAATTTGCTTTCTTATGTTTTAACTAGATTCTTAATACAGTTGGTTATCCCTAATTGCTTGGAGGAGTAGTTAGAAACATGTTGAGCATTGGGAAATAGCCAATTCAAATTTAAGTTTGCTGTGAGAAGCTGCAAATGCTCCATTTTCATCAAAACTAGGGTGATCTATGGTTTTACAAAACAAAGCATGATTGTGGAATGCTAACTTTGGAAACTTTCCCAAGAACCATGACACTATCAGCTTGCTAGTCAGCATTCAGAACCATAGTTGGAAATTGTGCCCAGTTCTGTGATTTGTAATTAATAGGTAGGGGGTGAATCTAGAGGTGGCTGAGAGTTTGGGTTAAAAGATTGAGAAAGAGCTCTGAGGGAATTTAAAGGAACTAGGATTAGTCAGTTTGGAAAGAAAGAAGGCTAAAGGACAATTTAAGAGCAATTTTTGCATACACAAAGACGATAATCAGAATAGTAACCAGTGTTTTTCATCTCACTTGGGATAATGCAGAGGCTTAAACTATAATATTTAAGACTTGAGATAGACATAAGGAAGCATCTACTAACAAGCAAAATTTGTGTTGAATACTGAGAAATGTATAGAATATCCATGCTTGTGGAATTAAAAAGTATGTATCCTATTCTCTTTTGTTGTTTTAAGATAAATCAAGCTCTCAATGTGAATTTATTGACTTCCTGTAATCTCATCCATAATGTGGGGTTATTATTTTTTAAAAGCTTTTTCATGGCTAGCAGGTACACTCATTAAGTCAGGAAGCAGTGTGGTGTAGAAGAAAGGGCACCAGACTAAGAGTAAAGGGAGCTTGATTGTTGTCTTTGGTGTACTTCAGTTACTAGGATGATCTCATACTTGTTACATAATTTCTCTGTGCTTTAGTTTCCTCATCTGTAAATCAAGGGAGCCACGATAAATGACTTAGTATGGAGTTTCAAAGCCAGAAAGCATCACATTCAAAAGAACTTAGGTTAAGAGCTTCTTCTGGGCCAACCATATTATCTTGTTTACAGATGATCATTTGTTTTTTCTTTCTTGGAATTAATTTTATTGAAGGTAAATTGAATCATAACATGATATGGGTTTCAGGTGTGCATCATAGTAAATCATCTGCATATAATACATAAAGTCACCACCACCATTTCAGTTCTTCCTTCACTATACAATTGAGCCCCTATTCTATTTTATTTATTTGTCATTTAAATTCCTTTTCATAATAATTATTTTTTCTTATTTACATTGCTATATTCATTTTAGGATATTGAAATCATATCTCAGTCTGTGTGTATTTCACAGCATACCTGTCAACAGAGTTCCAGTGCCCTTTACCACCACCCTGTTCCCTCCTCCCTTCCCAACCCTCCCACCTCTCTAGTAAGCACAGTCTTATGTCCTGCAAATTTTATTTGGGTTTGTTAATTTCTTTTGTTTCTTTATATTCCACATATAAGCGAAACTGTCCAGTACTTCTCTTTTTCTTTTGACTTATTTTGTTTAACATGATCCCCTCTGGTTTCATCCAGATTATTGCAAAGGGTACAATTTCATAGTTTTTAACAGCTGTGTAAAATTCCACCAAGTATATATATCACAGCATTTATTTTGTAACCTGCCACTTTACTGTATTCATTGATTAGTTCTGGTAGTTTTTGACAGGGTTTTTTAGGATTTGCAATTTTTATAATAATGTCATCTGCAAATAATGATAGTTTTACTACCTGCATTCCAATTTTGATTCCTTATATTTTTTTTTCTTGCCATATTGCTCTAGCTAAGACCTCTAGTATGATATTAAATAGCAGTGGTGAGAGTGGACAGCCTTGCCTTGTTCCTTAGCTTAGAAGAAATGTTTTCAACTTTTTGCCCTTGACTATGATGCTGGCTGTGGATTTCTCTTTTATGGCCTTTAATATGTTGAGTTATGTACCTTCTATCTCCATTTGATGTAGGGTTTTTATCGTAAATGGGTGTTGGATCTTGTCAAAAGCTCTCTCTGTGTCTATTTATATGATCTTATGGTTTTTCTTCTTGCTCTTGTTAATATGGTATATTACATTAATACCATCTTTGCATTCCTCGGTTAAATCCCAGTTGGTCATCATGAATGATCCTTTTGATGCATTGTTTAATTCAGTTTGCTAATATTTTGTTAAGAATTTTTACATGTTTATTTAGAGATGCTGTTCTGTAATTTACTTAATTGGTGACATCTCTCTCAACTTTTGGTATCAGTGTGATGTTAGTTTCATAGAAATTGTTTGGGAGTGTTTCCTGTTTTTCAATATTTGGGAAGAGTTTGAGAAAAATAGGTGTTAATTCTTCTTTGAAGTTTAAGGTTAGATTGTTTATTTGTGATTTTTCTTATTTCTTGAGGTAGGCCTGGATTACAATGAACTTCCTCTTAGTACTGTTTTTTGTTGCATCCCATACATTCTGGTAGCACGTTTCTTTCTTCTCATTTGTCTCTAAATATTTTTTAAGTTCCTCCTTTACCCAAGAGTCATTCAGAAGCATATTGTTTAGTCTCCAATTAATTTCAGGTCATCCATCCAGCTTTTTGTGTGTGGTTGATTTCTAGTTTGAAGCTATTGTGGTCAGGGAATATGCTTGGTATGATTTCAGTCTTTGTAAATTTGTTGAGACATGTTTTGTGTCCCAACATGAAATCTATCTTTGAGAATGTTCCATGAGCACTTGAGAAGAAGTCTATTTTATCTGATGCAAATGGCTCTTCCTGCTTTGTATTCATTGCCATGTGACTGTATGATTATCTTCCAACCATTGACTTCAACTCTTTATCTTTTCAAAGAAGGTGATTTCCTGAATGCATCAGGAGTTTGGGTTATGCCTTTTAGTCCATTCTGCCTCTCTATGTTGTTTGATTGGTGAATTCAGTCCATTAACATTTAGGGTGATCATTGATATGTAACTGTATACTTCCATTTGTAATTTGTTTTCTTGGTGTTGTTACAGACAGAAACTTTGTTCTTCTCTTTCTTGTCTTAGGTGGGTTGGATGTAGTTATGTTTTGAATGGTTTCCCTTTTTGTTTTCTTTTTTGCTTTTTCCCTAGAGATGTGTTTTGAGGTTATCCCAAGGTTAGCATTAAGAATTCTGTTTATTTCCTATTTTTATTTACAAGTAGATAAGTCTTGCATTCATTCTAACCATCCACATTTTTCCCTCTCCTCCCCACTCTTTATATTTTGCTCTCTAAAACTGTTTTTAAGTGGAGTGTCTTTACACTTTCTAGATCTTCCTTTAGTATTTTTTGTAGAGCTGATTTTATGGTGATGAATTTCTTTAATTTTTGCTTATCTGAAAAGTTTTTTTTTTATCATTCCTTCAATTCTAAATGATATTCTCTCGGTATAGTATCCTAGGTTGAAAATCTGTTTGTTTGTTTTTAGCACTTTGAGTTTATCATGCCATTCCCTTCTGTCCTGTAGAGTTTCAGCTGAAAAATCTGCTGACACATCTTATAGGGACTCCTTTGCCTGTGACTTATTTTTTCTAGCTGCTTCTATGATTCTGTCATTCTTTTGTATTGTGACATTTTGATGATAGTGTGTTTTTGTATAGGTCTCTTTGGGTTTCTTTGGATTGGAACTCTTTGAATGGCCTCAGTCTGGAGGTTTGCTTCATTTCTCAAGTTAGGGAAATTCTGAGACATTATTTCTTCAAATACAATGTCTGTACCCTTTCTTTCTCTTCTCCTTCTTAGATGTCTACCATATGATGCAAGTGTTACTCCTTTTGATGTTATCCCATAGGTCTTGAATGCTTTCTTATTTCTTTTCATTCTTTTTTCTTTTTGCTGGTTTGTTTGAGTGCAATCCTCTGTCCCATCTTCTGGCTTATTGATTCTGTGGAAATCTTCTTCCTTTCTACTCTTGAGTTTTTCTATTGAGCTCTTTAGTTCAGCTCTTGTTCTTCATTTCTTTGACATCTTGCTTCATTTCTTCTCTTTCCCTGTTGTTTTTCTGTTTTTCTTCCTCTATTGTTTTCCTGATTTCCATGAGTATGTTTATCACTGTTACCCTAAATTCATCCTCAGGTAGTCTGCATAATATGCCTGATATATTCAGATTTTCCCTTGGAGTTTTAATTGGATCAATCATTTCACATATATTTCTTTGTTTCTTTGCTTTGTTTGGCATTCTGTTTATGTTTCTGTAGATGAGGTTTCCCTGCAGTGATGGCCTTGAGTAGGACATTGACTTGCACTGAATAAGCCTGTATCTTGCCTTAAACACTGGGAGTTCTTTAGTTGTGTGACATCACCACTGGTTTGACTTTTTGAAGTTCTTAAGTGGACCCTGTATTGTGGCCCAAGAGATAGCCTACTGGGTTGGAATTTGGGGGGTACAGAGCCTTCCTCCAGTGTCACAGGTCTGAATGGTAACGACCACCTTAATGTTGGCCCACAATTAGCAATAAAGCTGCAGTTCCGCCTCTACCCACAGAGTGCCGCTAGCGGGTAAGTGTTGAATTTTCTTCCCTTCTGGGAGACTCTCTTCCAGAGAGACTTTTTCAGGTACCTTTAACCCTGGGGTTGGGATTTCCAATGGGTTGGTCCTGTGGCACTGGTGCAGTATGGTGGGAGGGTTGGGACTAGGGGATTCCCCTAACTGCCTCCAGTGTCCTATGTAAATTCTTATGGGGACCTCCTACTCAGTCAACTGTGGCTCTGGTCGTCCTGTCCTCACCAAGACCTTCTCTCCCGGTCCCGCTGTGCAGGCTCACTGCTGTCAGAGTTATTCTCTGGGAGACTTGATTCTTCCTGTGTCTGTACACCCCCGCTCATCTTGGCCCTCCCCGCAACTCTTCATAGGTCTGGAATCCCAAAACTGCGATGTCGTGCTGTACCCTGACATTTTGCTTACTCTTTATGGTGTTGAGTGCTGCTGCCATCTCTGTAGCTTCTAGACCTGCTTTTCTTTAGTGTTTGTGTCTGCAAAATAGGTGCTTCCTAGTTGCTGTGCAGGGAGGAGACAAGACTTGGCTTCTACCAGGTCACCATCTTCACTGTCCCCTCAACTGGGTTATTCTTCTTATTGTTGAGGTATATGAGCTCTTGATATGTTTTTGATATTAAACTCTTCTTCATGTATTTTGTACAAATATCTTCACCCATTCTGTGGGTTGCCTTTTTGTTTTCAGTTTGATGTACTCTCAGTTGTTTAGTTTTACTTTAGTTTCTTTTGCCATTAGGTGTCACTTCTCCAAAGACATATTTTGAGGCTGATGTTATAAGGTATTTTTCCTACATTTTTCTCTACATTTTATGGTTTTGGATCTTATGTTCAGGTCTTTGATCCATTTTGAGTTAACTTTTATGCATGGTGTTAATGAGTGATCTAGTTTCGTTTTGTTGCAGGTGTCTATCCAGTTTTCCCAACACCATTTGTTGAATAGACTTCCCTTCCTCCATTGTATGCTCTTGTCTCCATTGTCATAGATTTTTTGTCCACATAGGTGTGCTTTTATTTATGGTCTCTCAGTTTTAACCCATTGATCTGTGTGTCTGTTTTTGTTTCAGTATCATACTATTCTGATGATGATTGCCTTGTTTTGTTTGAAGTCAAAGAATGTGAGTCTTCTCCTGTTTTTTTTTTTTTTTTTTTTTTTTTTTTTTTTTTTTTTTTTTTTTTTTTTTTTTTTTTCTTTTTTTTTCCTTGAGTATAACTTTGGCCGCCTAAAGCCTTTTGTGGTTTCATACAAACTTCAGTATTGTTTGTTTAGTTTCCTTGAAAAATCTTCCTGAAATTTTAATAAGAATTGCAGGATCTATATAATGCTTTGGGTAGGATGGGCATTTTAATTAAGTTAATTCTTCCAGTCCATGAGCATGTAATGTTTTTTTCCAACTCTTTGTGTCAGCCCATCCTATTTTACACGTGCCAGCTGAAGACCAGAGCAACCAAGGGGCTTCCCCATTTTACAAAACTAGTTTGAGTGGTCGATAGAGCCTAAATCTCCTGACTCCCAGGCCAGAACTCTTTTACCCAGCCAGGCCTCTGGTAATCATGATCTGATGCAGTGTGTGAGAATCCTTGTTAGTTTTTCTTAGCCTTCCATTCCCTTTTCATCCTTCCAGAAATGTTTATCGTGCCCTGTTAACATGGCAGGCACTGTGCTAGCTTGCTGGTCATACAGAATGGGATTCTAATGGAATCTTCAGAATTTGTAATTACTATATTTCAGGTGGTAAAGCTTTTGGATTTTCCCATGTATTTGGATACCTTTATGGTCCAATAATGCTTCCTTGTCAGAAGTTTCTGTTCAGAGGCAGAGTAACAAGAGGTAGAAATTCACATCCTCTGAGGTTTCATAGGACACTCCTGCATTTCTTTAGACTGTCTCTTCCCCTTTTTCTTTCTCTTCCCAGACCCTCTTTTATAGGCTCTAGCATAACTGAGACATAGAGGGAACTTTCCTAACTCCCAAGACCAGTTTCTGAACCCCAGGAATACCCCTACCCTCTCCCCTCGGGTCCCAGGACTATAGGCAGTTGTTCAATCTGAAGATTCCCTGCATTTAAATCTCCACTCGGTCACTTACCAGCTGCTCTTAGATAAGTTATTTAAGCTTTCTGTGAAATGGTGGTAATACTGGCCTTTACCTCAGAGGCTTATCATAAGGATTAAATGAGACAGTACTAGTGAAGCTATGGTTATTACTTAGAAAGCAATAAGTGCTAGAACTTAGTACGTCTGAACAATTATTTCCAAGATAGCAGTAACTACTCTTACTCCTTGGCAGCAGTCCCTACAGCCTAGTTCCGAAGACATTAATCCCCTTCCAGATGCTCTCAGTTAAAATTGTGCTTCCACTTAGGAGTCCGGTAAACTAGAGTGTGCTTTTTTTTTTTTGAGACAGTGTATAGAATGGCTGTGTGTTCAGGTTTTGGAGTCTGGACAACATATATTCAAATCCTTGTTCTAATGTTTAGTTGGAGAAAACAGTCCTATAAGTGTAGTGGCATGTTTATGTAAGAGTTTTGAAGCGTGTCTGCTAGGCCATTCGTGTGTTTAGTGTTGTTCCTATAGTCATATTCTACATGCCATTAATTATTATTATTAATGATAATAATGATAGTTACTATGTATTAAGGGCCTCCTTTGTGCCAGCACTGAGCTATATGATTTGCATACATAATACCTGATTTTTATAATAACTAAGTAGGTGATTTTATCTTCGTTTTAGAAATGAGAAAATTGAGACTAACGAAGGGTAAACAAATTGTCCAAGGTCACAAACTATTAAATGATAGAACCAGAATTAAGCCTGAGTCAACTGGTTCCAAAGCCCAGGATTTTTTACGCTATTGCTTCCTTTTTGCCATCGTATGCAAGACTAGGGGTTCTTACTCCCAGGCCAGGAATAGAGGCTATAATCATCTTCTTGGCTTGTCTATTGTATGATTTCTAGATCTTATTTACTAGGTAGGTTAAAATGTTCCCTAATGCTAGGAAAACAATTCATATACTGCTTAATGATGTTGAATTATTTGTTACTGAGATTATATGTTATTCTTTTGTCTCAGTTCTCTTGACTTTACCACACTGAAGGGTGTTAATTTTAAAAACCAATTGCTTTTTGCTTTTTTTGTTTTTTTGAAAGAACTTGGTTCTGTTTTCCATTTTGTGTCTACCTATAGCAATGCCTAGCATATCAGACATATTCTTAAGTTTCATAAGTTTGCATTGAATGGAATGAATGAATGAGAATTTAATATTGGCTAGAAACAGCTTTATTGTAAAGTACTTCACATAATGAAAAGAGCTCTGGACCTGAGTCAGGTAATCTGTCCTCTAGATTTAGCCTGATCAGCTGTGTGGTTTATGTTGAGTTACTTTTTCATGACTGGTCCTCACATGTAGTTTCCACAATGACTGAATTCTGTCTAAATGATTACTAAGGTTTCTTCTGGGCCTCGACTTATGGACTGTAAATGTGGGAATAAAGGATGATTTTTCTCGTTCATCTGGAACCCTAGCAACTAGCTGATTTAGGAATAAAAACATGATTCTCTAAAAATACTGCAGTAATTCTTAGCTTATAAACAGATAGGTTCTATTCTAAAAATCCACTTGTTCCTTAACACAAAATGATGCTTTTCATGGAGCAATCAATATCTTTTGCTGATGGGTTAAGTGGTTTGAAATACAGCTTTTTTTTTTTTTAATTAAAGGAAAGGTACAGGCAGGAATGAAGACGAGCAGAGACAGGCAGGCAGGGAGAGAGAGGAGGAAGAAGCACTTCACGTAGTTGCTCATCTAGGTTTTCATGCCGGCCCTTGGGTCTTGAACCCAGTTCTTGGGAGATGTGGCCTGTGCTCTTGGCCAGAGGTAGCTGACTAATCTGCTGCTCCATTTATATTTTTGTAAGTTCCTTTTTAAATGAGACCACTGTAAATGACTTACAGTGCTCATACCGGGCAGACTAACATACTGTCATGAGCAGGAACGGGAGCATCTCTCCACTATTGCCCTAATTCTTGGCCCACCTATGGAATTCTTGGCAGTGGAGGTTTTCTTATAAAATCCTTTTCCTAGAGGGGTCTTTGTGGATAAGTAGTCCACTACATTTTAGAATAGTATGAGATAAGAACCAAGAAGATAAAATAATATTTTTGGCCCCAGGACAATTCTCTGTGCACATAAGAGTGGGACATGAAGATGCCTCTGGTTACTCATCTCCACTTTGACAAGATCTCTAAGTTCTGCTAATAATTCCTAGGAGAGTGTCTGAGTGGCCTGCCTGGGTTATAAGCCTGCTCCATGGGGAAGATCCTGCACCTTGAGTGATCATCCTCCCAGCACTGACTGCAGTGAAGGTTTCCCAAAGTCTAAACCAGCATACTCTGACCAGAAGAGAGATTCAAGCACAACCATTGGGTCTGTAGGGTAGAAATAGATTCAGCTTTACTGTCAAAGAAATGGGCAGCTGTCAAGGGATTTCTGTCCTTAGGAGTTGCCATAAAGAGGAGAACCCAACCTAGGAGTGCTTGGTTTTAATTTTTATGTGCTTTTGTCGCCAAAGTACTTGTAGAATTTAAATCAGTAATCAGCAAGAGACATCTTTGCTTGACATAGTTGACTGGAGCCAAAGGAACTTTAAAACTTCTTTAAATGTGATAAAAAGTACCACCATCATCGTCACATACTGAAGGTCAAAATTAAGGCCATTCATTAGACATAGACTGTCAGAAGAATATCACAGTTAGTCTCTTTCTCACTTTGGAGTTGTGCAGATTGACAGGATTTGAGTCCTTGAGGTCTTTGTCTAGAATGACTAACTTCAAACGAATCAGTAAGACAGATATTTCTGCTTCTATAGGCTGAGGGATTTATAACAAGAAGTCATAGAGTGGATAATAGATTATAATAACAAAGGGGCTTTAAAATGAGGGTGACACATTGATTTGGAATGTTTTCTCATCTGTATTTACTTATTCCTAAATGTTTTCCTTCATGCTTTCCTTTTCAAGTGGATGTCCAGCTGCCTGCCACCTTTTTCTTCTCTCTTTGCCTCTGTTCCTGATTTCTTTCTTTCTCTTCCCCACCCCACTATTCTTTCTCTGATCTCGTGTTTCCTCTAACCCCATTTCACTTCTCTTTACCCCTCTTATTTGAGTTTGCAGTTCATAATGTCTAGTCCTTTTCCTGAAATCCCCTTCCTTGCCTACTCCAGATCAACATTCTAATCAAGCTTTTTTTGTCTTCACTGTTAATCCCCGATGTTTTTAGGGACCTGTGGGCCAAAAGGCAAAAATCCCTAGGGCCCTCTCTCCATGCCAGTGTAGTGAAAAGTGGCAGCTCTCATTGCTCCACAAGTGCCTTGTGATCCGTGAATTGAAGGATAAGAACACTGTCGAGAAAGTTTCCATTTATTTGTTTGTATGGCTGTGTTCAAGCAACTGGTTTGCTGAATGGAGAGAATTTCTGTCAGAAAGAGAATGAAGCAGAATTCTTTGCTCAAATTTATGTTTTTATTAAGTTAATGGATGAAGTCTAAGAAGTTATGTAAGGAAAATAGATGATGTTAGAGAAATGGAGACAAGAGACTAATAAGCATTCAGGCATTAGAGTATCCTGCTGACACATTATTGAGAACAGACATAAAGACTCTGTTATGGATACAGTGATAGAATGGAGCGCAGAACCAGGAAAGAGATGGCAATAATTGGTAATAAAACCCAGGTGATTCATATGTTTGAAAGAAGAAAGAGGGCAGTATGCATAGTGTGGACAAGAAAATGGAAGTAGAGATATACTGGGGGACACAAATCAGAAATTTGAGAAGTTCTCCTTACATCAATATCATAGCACATGTTAAACAACAAACAAGAAACAAGCAGTTCATCACATAGATATACTGCCTTCAGGTGCTTTAGAGAAATAGAAATCAGAAAGCATTCAAGTAGTATCTCTAAAATATGTAGCATCAGTCATCAGGTCCCCACTAAAAGCCATCAGGTCCCCACTAAAAGGAGTTAGAGGAATCTGAATAGATGATTTGAGGGAGAGTGGCAGGAGAGACTGACCTTAAGCAGGAAAAGTAATTCTAAATGGGACTGCTGGATCAACAGATATCAGACAAGAGAAGCAAGATGGTGCTCTGCACCCTGAGTGTTGGGAGACTAAGCCAGCCTCAAATGCAGAGCAGATCCACCTCGGGTTTGCCAAGTACTGTGCTATGTGCTTTGTAGACACATCTGATTTAAGCCTCATGGTACACAAAAGTGAAGTCAAGGACTAAGCATGATATCCTTTGGGAGTTGAAAAACAGAATTTTCTGAACCAGTTCCAAAGTCATAAGGTTCAGGGGGAATAACTTTGGTTTTGTCAGGTCAGAGTGAACAGCCAAAGGCAGCAGACATAGGATATTGTCAGAGGTAAATAACCCAACGCAGTCTGTTCTATCTTTATTGCAAGGTCAGAGGACCATGGCCGGCCAGCCAAATGTTTTCAACCATGGAAATCCCCTAACTTTCCAAAGGCTGCAATCCCACAGCTCCGAGGTTTTGCTCACAGCATGGCTGTCTTCCAGCTTTCAAATCTCCCCAACTTGATTACTCATTTTCTTCTTCTGACTCATTCAGGCTTTAGAAAATAGCTACAGGTACTGGATGGGTGGTGTAGATCAAGGAGGTCAGATAAATGGCCATAATGTTTGTCTATAGAAAAACCTACTAGATAATGCCAAATAGGCACACTGTCCTCAGATGTCAGCATGTGGGCTGTGACCAAAGGCCATTGGCTCATTCATGTATTTGAAGCAGGATGTTTTCATGTGTATTAGGAAACTTGGGTATGTGTAGGTATTTTTGTTTCTTAACATAGCCACTTACTTTGACAGAATTCTATCATGACACTTTATTTTTATATCTATTGCAATGGATTATGAGTCAGATTATAACCCCCTAATATAATAATCCTTCAGTACTTATTATTTACTAGGTGCTATGCTGCTTATTTTCCCTAAGAGACCATGTTCACAGATCAGCTCTGACTGTCCAAGCTAAGGTAATATGTATTGGCCTTATTTTTTGTGTGGCTAATATTCCTCATCATGAAGTTTATTTTAGAAGTGTTTTTTTTTTTTAGATTCATGAGTATACTTTTAGTTATACTGGAAAGTCCACATCTCTTGTTTTAAACTCCTTGTTTATTTGTTCAACTCATACACATTTATTAAATACCCAAAGGTGGTAATAGTCATTGGAGATAGAATTGTTGTACCCCAGACCTGAAGTTCTGCATTCTAGTTATACGTGCTGGTGCTTTGTGTGATTGGTGTGAGCAAAATACTTGGGGAAGCACAGGGGAAAAAAACTTTTCTGCACATTTGAGTTGGAATTTCAGGATTATTTATAAAAAATTTTTTTCAGATTGACAAAGTTGGGAAGAACATCAGCTAAAGGGAAAGCATGTGTAAATACAGACTTGTGAAAGAGTTTGGTGTGCTAGGCTAAGTTGGGCTATTACTGTAATTCGTCTTATAGAGTATGATAAAGAATTATCCTACAAATACTGGGGGGCTTGTAGAAGTTTTTAAGAAAGAGAGTACTTTCCTTTGACTGTGTTTTCAGGTAGAGAATTCTGATGCTAATGTGGAGTGGAAGAAAGGGGTAAAAAACGGATGCCTGGGTGCACCCTGGTGGCCTAGTGGTCTAGTATTCCTGGCAGCAGTCCCGCATACATCCCAAGGTCCCAGGTTCAAGACCTGAGGTTGGTGGGAACAACTAATGTGTGAATAACTAAATAAAAAGAAATGAAATGCTTCCTCTTCTCTTTTCCCGCCTGCTTGCCTATTCACCTTCATTCTTGCCTGCACCTTTCCTTTAAAAAAAAAAACAAAAGCAAAAAAATAACCGGACCCCTTAGAAAGCTATTACATAGTCTAGAAATGGTTCGTGCTATATAGAGAATTGTGGAAATCACTAACTGGGTGTTTTGCAACCACGTTTGTTGTTTTTAACGGCAGAACACACTTTTGAGTCTGTTATTTTCCTACACATGACTAATAAAATGTTTAATGAGGTTGCAAGCCCCTGTCAAAGGCTAGGAGGGTGCTGACCCCTTTCAGTCTGTTATCTGTGTGTGTTGCTTTGTGGAGGAATCCAGAATTACTTTCTGAGACACAGAAACACATGCTGCCTGTCAGCTTTCCCTGGTTGACCTGGATTCCAAATGACTGCCCACCCTAGAGAGATCTTCAGGCACCCACATAAAGGAGTGTATTTGTATGCAGCCCCTTAACTCATTGTAACAATCTATCCCTTACGTTTCTGAGAAAGCACACAAGTGGATTCTCCAGTACTTGCTCGTTTTCTAAGGACACCTGTTTGACCCTTCATCAAATCTGCTGGCCTTATATTCACCTGTTATTTCAAATATGTGAGCAGTGCTATAACTGACTCAAAATCTCCCATCCTGGGATGTTCCTTCAGAAGAGAATTATTGGAAAAAAAGATTTCTGTTTTTGAGCCAGCTCAGGGATTTAAATCTTTTCCAGCATACAGAGCACCTGAATTCAAATGTCTGTGTCCTCTTGACTCTGGAAGAATGAACTGCATCTTGAATTGAAGCTAATAAGCACACTGAGAAACAATGTATCTGTTTCCAACTGCTGTTCACTGAAGCCATGAGAAATAAATGCATTCAGATAGTTCGGAGCCAGTTTTAACCATCACAAGACGGGCCCAGCAGTGTGCTTGAACTCGAGCCTGGTTTTAATGCCGTATGCCGAACTGTCTTGTGCTGGCCACTGGAGCCACCTCCCTCACAAATGCCATGTTTGCTGTTCATGGTGACAGTTGACTTAACATCATGACTTATACTGCCCTTTCACACAACCCCTTACTTCTAGTGCCTTATGCATAAGAAGTCTATGATAAATTAATAATCTGATTGGAGGCTACTTAAGTTGTGGAGGCTACTTAAGATAAGGAGGCATCTGACTCCTTGAATGTGATCGGCTTTCTGAACAGCAAGTAAAGGTGCCTGTTTGACCCAGGGTCATGGCCTGGCTGTCCTGAAATCCTCTGGCCTGCAGACTTATTTTACTTAACACTTCCAGTTTTGTCTTTCAGAAAGCATGGATTCAGTGTTGGCATTAAAAAATTGGAGAGCTGGCCTCTAAAAATATAGGTTTCAGACTTTTCTTGAAAATGGGAAGGTCAGGCAACATTGGGCTACATTTTGCAGGGTGACATTGATTGGATCTGAATTACTTTAGACTGAGGGAGTCTCTCCCATTGGCCAAAGTCCTCCCCACTCCCTGTTTTCCTTAAGACTTGACCCACCTCATTCACATATGTTACTCTGAAGGCTTATCATTGTAGGCTGTGCTAGCTAAGTTATTTAGCACAGTGGTCCCAAACCCTAAAATTCACTCTTTTAAAGTGTATTATCTAGTAATCTAGTATCTTTTGATTTCTTTTGGGCAACTATTGCCATTACTGATTTTCAGAACATTTTTACCCCAAAAGAAATCCTATACCCATTAGCAACCATCTCCTATTTCCCCCCATCCCCTACCCACCCCTACCCCCAGGCAAGCATAATCTATTTTCTACCTCTATGGATTTGGGTTATTTCTACTTTTTAGCTATTATAAGAAATACTGCTTATAAACATTTATATACAAGTTTTTGCAGGGTTACATATATGTTTTTATTTCTGTTGGGAATATGCCTAGGAGTAGAATTTCTGGGTCTTATGTTAGCTTTATATTTTCACATTTTGAGAAACTGCCAAATTGTTTTCCCAAGTGCACCATTTTACATTTCCACCCTCACTGTATGAGTATTCCATGTTCTCTGCATCCTCACCAGCCCTTTTCATTATTGGTCTTACATATATCCTAATTTTTGTGAAGTAGTGTTTCATTGTGGTTTTGATAAACAAAATTTGTATAAAATAGAATTCATTAATTTTTGCAAAGAAATGTTGCTGATAGATTATGCTAATCCTTATTCATCACTGGAACTCTCAGTGTGATCTTAACTTTTATAGTCTGACCATATCATAGAAAGCTGTATATATTGGGTTCTGGTCTTGGGGGGACCTACAATGGATTCCTGACACTTGATGATGGGTCCACTGTGATGGTAGTAGGAACTATACCTTTTGGAAGGTTTATTAGGTTATGAGGGTGGAGCCTTCATGAATGGAATTCACATCCTTATAAAAGAAACCCCAGAGAACTCTCTTGTTCTTCCCACCACTTGAGGATACAATGAGAAGATGGCATTCTACAACCTCAGAGAGGTTCCTCCCAAGAGCCCAACCACGCTAGCACCCTGATCTGGGACTTCCAGCCTCTATAGACTGTGAGAAATGAATTCTTAATATTCATGTCACCTGGTTTATGATATTCTGTCACAGCAGCCTGGACTGACACTGGCTTTCCAAGGAAGGCCGCAGGTGCCCTGCTCCAAACTTAGGTTGTTTCTCCCTCAAGAACTCTACTTCTTCATGTTTTTTTCTTTTTTCCCTTTACTGAACTCCACGACTCCACTCTAGTACATAGTTTTCATGTGATTTCTTCAACTCACTTCTCTACTTCTGTTCACTGCTCTCTCTCTTCCTCCAGTCTTTCTCACCTCCATCCACGTATCCCTTCAGGCCCAGCCCAGCCCAGTGGTACAGTCTTGATTTTGAGGCTCTGGAGCCTCCTTTGCAGACACTACCAACCAGTAGAACCTGTGGGGCCTCTTTGTCCAGCAGAATCTGGTACAATTGTCAGACGTGCCAACTCTCTCATTTCAGATATTCTGTTCTCTTGTGCCCTGAAATGCACTTTACTGACAAGGCTTTTAGTTGAGAAAAAATCTGTCCACCTTTAGTGTCCTCCAGCATCTGAATTAAAAGCTTGAGAAGTCAGGCTGGATGAGAAACAACACCATTAGCCACATTGTTCTCCCCACAACTCTTCTTTAACACAGTCAACCCAGAAGGCCACAGTCTGACCATGAGAACATCCACGTAGGCATCTGGAGCAGAGAGACCTTTTCACCAGGCGTGACACTGAGATAGTCCAGGAACCCCCAGCCTCTCTTATCAGCAGCCATGGTTTTCACTGGGCACCCTTATTACCCTGGGTGTTATATCTGCAATAAGAAAGACTGCCTGGGATCTTTAGTTTCCTTCATCTCAGAACAGATGTTGTTTGTACTTAGAGCCACAGCCCATGCCTGTTTCTTCTGTAATGAGTGTGATGACTTAGAATGACACCTTTCACCCCAGGATCTGGAAGCCTTTAACAGCCTCGACTCCACACTTCCATACACAACCACTTAGGAAAGGACTGACACGAAACAGGCGCTTCTGCTGTTTGTCTGATCAGAGAGAGGGCAGAGAAAAGACGATGGCGTCCACCGGCACATAAGCCTTTCCGCCGCAGGACACTATGCTGTAACGAAGCCCACATGAGTAGTTTTTTCTACCGCATATGTATAATTAATACCTGTACCTAACCCAATCTTTCATTGGAAGTGCTTTATCCATCAATTGCTGAGAGGTAAAGCGGTGATAAAGAATAATTATTTAACTAAAGAAGTTAGAAGTTTCAGCTGGCACAGGAACTTGCTCATTATGGTGAGTCACTGGTAAAAGTGTCCAGAGGACAAAAGGCTTCTTATTTGCATGTGACCTGACATTTGCTCATATCCCTGCCTCATTTACTTCTCAAAAAAACAAGTTCTATTCCCGTACCCATCCCAGCTCACTCCTAGGAAATACCAGAACTGAAGGACTTGGGCCCAGGGACTCTGGCCTTCATGTTGCCTTTGTGAAGGTTTATAGAACTATTTTCTATTTCTCCAACTTAAGTTCTGGAGAGAGAAAAGGTATCTTTTTGTTGGAACAGAGCGGGAGGAGCTGAAAAGGAAAAGGAAAGGATCTAGCATTTACTTTGCCTCAGGCTCTGTGCTGGGTGCTGTACATATAATGTCTCATTAAATGAAAATAAAACCAACTCACATGTGACAGGTCTGCTGAGAAAACCAATTCCAGTGAGTTCACCATTTCTGCATGTTTATCAGTGGTTCTGCTGGCCAGTAGCTATTTGTCTATTATAATGACTTTAACCATGGACACTCAGCAGGCCCTAGTCCATGGCACCCTCTTGTCTTTCCCTTTCACGGGAGGCGCTGATACATTGAGAACCCCGAAGTGCATGCTCTTCTCTCCTTAAATTGTTATGCAGGGTTAGAATTTAGGATCAACCAACCTTCTTTCTCTCTCTCTCTCTCTCTTTTTTTCCTGGAACTTTTCTTCTTTCCTTTGTTGTGAGAAAAACATATTTATACTCTTTTTAAATTGTTAATGATGGTGTCATGATAAAATATTTGGTTTTTTCATTTTAGCTAAGTCTAATAAATGTTAAGTTCCATTTACATTTAAATTCATTTGATTGTCAGGTTCTGATTTTTAAAATATGTAGTTTCTGCTCTCTTTCCCCTCTTCTACCCCAGGCAGTCTAGCCAATGTGTTTTCTCTTCCTTGTCACAAGACCATCATGTGATTCTCCTAGCCAGTCATGTCTCTCCATGAATTCAGGAGTATAACAGAGTTTGTACCCCAGCCTCATCATTTCTGAGCTGTTTGATTATGAGTACAAACGTCCTGAGTTTCCCTGTGACTACACGTCTTGGGTATCAGCAGCATCAAATGTCCAGGTGGTGTCCTGCCTGCGTCCTCTGCTTGGGTTGACCCTGTACACAGCTGTCTGATCAGTTTGTCTCAGCCTGGCTATAATGCGGCTCTGTAGCTTTAGTTCCCACCTTCTGTGTCTTGGGGTGTGTAGTTCTCTGGGTTAGTCCTTTGTAATCCACCTGGCACTTTCCAGACCCATCTCTTTCTACTCCCAGCCTAAACCCTACCTCCTCCCAGGCCTGGACTAGTTCCCATTCCCTAAACATACAGCCTTTGCTTCCTTCATGTTACACTTGGCTTAGTCCATTCTGTTTGTCTTAAATGAGCTCTATTCTAGTTTGTGTCAAAAATCCCAGCACCCTTTAAGGTACCGTCCCTAGCAATTCTGACTCGGGAGCAATTGGAGGTATCCTGGAACCTGTGAGCTCCTGGGTAGCGTATGCCCGGATACTGCTGGTTACATATTGCCTGGAAAATGAAGATGTGTGCACATCTTGTTTTCCCTGCTACTTAGTAACCCCCATGAAGGTAGAAAACCCACTTTTTCTTATATGTCAGTATTAAATAAAGACTGTTGAAACAGTAAATAATAAAGCCCATTTTGTCACCTTTTTATTTCCTCAGATTTAATTTGTTACTCTCCTCGGATGTTCAAACCGGGGAGGTAGAGTATATATACAAACAGGATTTTGCCTTACTTCATCCAGATGCATTTTTACGTTCAGTGTTAGAAACTGTGCTAATTACTGAGGCTCAACATTATAATTACACATGGCTGCGATTTACTGAGGCCTTCCTTGGTGCCAGGCCCCATGTTCAGTAGGTGCTTTTCCCATTATCTCACTTAATGCTCACGACAAACATATGAAGAAAGTATTGTTATTAGTGTGTTATCATGTCAGCTATAAAAAGTTTGTAACTTGTTCAAAGTCACCCAGCTAAGCAGTGGTAGAGCCAGGATTTGAACCCAGGAAGTCTACCCCCAAACCTGTACCCCAGACTGTGTAACAGGACACAGTTCTATGCCCTGAGTTAGTAAGTGTCCAGCAGTGAAGATACATGAGCTGATCCATACTTTCTTCTCTGACTTCAACTCATAATACTGAACCTCACACTGCACTTCCTGCTGTCCCCTCAATGTGCCAGACTTGTTCCTGCCTAAAGACTCTTGTACCTGCAGCAGTCCCGACACTTACTAGGACTGCTTTCTTGGTCTTCACATAGCTTGTCTCGCCATTCACGTCTTGTCTAGACAGTCACGTAGCGAGACTTCTCTGAGCTCCCCAGCTGAAGTAGCTCTCCTCATTCCCACCCTCCCCATTTATTCTCTAGCCCAGTTGCCCAGTTCTGTTTTCTTTCGGGCATTTATCATTGTCTGAATTGAGCATGTTTAGTTGTTTGTATGTTCACTGTCTGTGTTCCCCTGTTGGAGTCACAGCCCTGCAAGAATAGAGATTTTTTGATTATGAGATCACCAGGTTCTAAAACATGCCCTGGCAGATAGTAGGTGCTTAATAAATATTTGTTGTATGTTGAATGAATGGATAAATTGTTGAGCAGCTCAGTCTTTCAGGTTGGGTTTTGCAAAAGCAGATAATGAGGTAGACTTTTGAGTGCAGGGTGATGGTGATTATCAGGGATCAACAACTTGTGAAAGTTAAGAAAAAGAGCAGGATTGAGCAGAGGGAGGAAGTGAACCAGACTCAACAGAGCTTCAACAAACTTTACAGCAAGTTCTAGAGTAAATAAAAATGAAAATTTTCCCCACTACACTAATAAAGAACTGGCATTATAGTCTAAAATCAGGTTTACTTTTGAACTTACCTTTATACTCACTCCCACCCACAAAATTCTGCTTACTTGAAGAGTACAGTCTTCCTGGGAGAGCCGGTCCTTGAGCAAGGAGGTTCTAGAAAGCTAAGGCCATCGCTAAAGAAGGTGATGTCGGAGATTGCTGACCATGCTTCCCATGGCTGGACAACAAGGTCTTCCATAAAGGGGTCTTTGGATAGTGTGTTTTGGTATCTACTGTGTTAGTGATAATATTCCTAAGTAGCATGCACCTCCTGCATTTTTATCACTATTATTAATTTAAGATGTAGTCTTTAAAATTTATGTCTAAAAGCTGGGACTACTTATACTGCACATTTTAAAGCAAATCAGTACTTGCTGACTTCAAATCACTCATTGCTTTGATTCACACATGATAATCAATGACCATTTTTTCTTTCTTTTTTAGAGCCACGTGGTTTTTTTTTTGTATTATAATTTTTTGGAAGTGTACCAAAAACTTGCCTAGAGTTATCACATCTATTTTCTAGTTGGTGACATTTCTTCAAGATGATTATATATTTTAAACTTTGTAAGTTTCAGTCAACTGAAGTTCCTTTGTTTCCTTTCTGTAAACTACTATTCTGATTTTTCCCTATTGTAACGTTCCTTAGATTATAGAAATTTTCAGGCAAAGAATTCAGCTATTTGTATATTATTTCATATTTCTCTATTTTATATTATCATTTTGGTTAAGTCCTTTAGCATGTGAGAATTATTGAGTCACAGTACTATTAAATTGTCATGGTTGGTGTTATTTTGTGTTTTCTGAGGTCTAGAATGTACCAATTTTTTTCCTTCTTTGGGGAATTCAGTTTCCCTTTGTTCACTTATTTATAGCTCTGCCCTGGGTATGGTTTGAAGCCTTTGTTTTTGCTGCTTGGATTGCTCTCTAGTAATTGACATACTATACACATTCCAGGTCCTGTGTTCCATTTACATATGGAGACACTACTTGATGACTCCAATAGACTCTCATGAATTCCCTTTATTCTAGGATATCTTTGAGATTCTGGTTGACTGTGTTGGTCTGTTCTCCTTAAACATGGAACTGACAGCACTGACTATTGGAAACAACTGACCTTTTCTTTCTGCTGGCATTTCATCACCATGGGTGCATTGCAATCTAATTATATGTTGATTTGTAATCAACAGAGGCTTCCTCATTTAATTTTCTGCTCCCTGTGTGGAAACCTCCAGGATGATTATATCAATTTCAGTTTCTTAACTTTGTCTCCTCTTGTGATGGCCTACTACCAATCTTTTGCTTTTCTGTGCAGTTACTGTGTCAATTTATGTTATTTGTTTAAAAAAAAACCCAAAACCCAAACCTTCTTCCAAAAGTTCTGGTGTGTGGTGGGGGTCTATGCGGCCATCTAAAATATGATGGAACAAACTATTGATGTTGTTTTTGCTATGAATTGGTCCAGTAGCCCACATCTCTCTGCTATAAAAGATGTACTTGACCTTAGGGAGAAAAATAAATCTTAACCAACATCTTCACTGAAGTCTGATTTGGCTACAATGAGAATACATCAAAAACACATAGAAGCTGCATTTCCTAGGAAATTGAGGCTTTTTCCTGTATTTGGGAGTGGTAAAGGGTACGCCCAAGAACTTGGAACAGATACATTGGCAGACAAACAAAAGATCTGTAGGGCAGGACTTCCTTTTTATTCCCTGAGCTCTGTCTCCCATTGTCTCAGAGAAGATGGGGCAAATACCCAGACAGAAGCTGCCTCAGTATTGTCTCTTGTTGATAGGCTGCTTGTGTTCAGTGAGTCCTCTGGCCGATAGTGTCTGCTGGACAGTTGGAGGCTTTTTGAAGCCATTGTATTGTTAGAGAATAATTAGGGTGAATGAAGCAGGGGGTAGGGGTTAACAACAATTCTTTGTTGCAAGCGATTGCTAGTCTTGGCATCAGTATTGGTAACAAGACCAATCTACTGGAAGGAATGGAAACAAAAGATGGAAAGGCTGCGGTTGGTTTGTCTAATCCATCCAGCAAATCCACCCATGCCTGGCCATTGTGCCCTGTGAGTCCTCTGGAAATGCCTTTGGTCACACTGCATTCCAAGCCACTGGGTGGGTGATCTGCAGGCAGTCTGGCATATGAATTTCCTAGAATGCTTTCCATAACAAGAAGGGGATGCACAGGTGTTGCCTTGGCAGTTAATCAGCATACTGCATACAGAAAATAATCTAACATTTCGGTAGATGAATGAGGGTGTTATAAAAGGCTCATGGTCTTTCCCTTAGAAGGAAGAATTAGACAATGGCATAACACGAAATAGTTAAGATGTGTCCATAGACAACAAGGTGAGACACCCAGGTAAAGCATCACTGGTGTCTTCATCGTCTTGTCTGTCTTCTGTGGGCTCTCCAGACCCCCTGTCCTGGACCTAGGGGTCTTAATACTCCTGTACTGAGGTCTAGAGAGCCCCAGTCAGGGCCAGAAAACGGGGTGGCTGTAAATGTAATGCTTCTAAGATGGCAGTTCTTACTGGACAGTGCTCTCCTCGCAGCGGTTCGGGAAAACTAGAGCAGCTACTAAGTTCTGAGTCCAGCAAACTTCCAGCTATGGTTGACCAGACTCTTGATGTGCTGCCTGACGCGGGGCCCCCAGAGTCCTACTTACAACACATCCTTCAGATCTGATGGCTTTGCTGAGATTAGCTGGTATGTGCTGCTTTCTGTTTTTCTCCCAAATCAGTATTCCTTCAGAGGCTGGAAGCACGGAGAGGCCTACCTCAAATCATTGGTTTAGGTGGTCCACCAAAAGTTACCCAGGTATCTTTTCCTGTTGCCTATCAAAAAGGATAGAGACACGGAGGTAGTTTGTAAGAAGCAGTAGACACGTCTTTGGGATTTTTGACGTTATTGACACATGTCCCCAAAAGGTGAATTCCCACGCTCACGTTTCAAAGAGGACTCGAACCCTGCCATCAGATCTAGACCAATGACGTACATCTGAAAGCTCAAACCAGGGACGTTCCAGATTGCTACTAAACTCTGAGCAGTGAGGCAGCGCTGGCGTCCAGCTACGTGTGGTTTGGAGAGGATCTGACTCTTGGGCTGTGTGCGTGAGGAGCTGCAGTTGTCCGGGAGTGGGGGGAGGGCCGGGGCCAGCAGTGTGCTTATTTTCAGTTTGTCAGCTGCTCTGGAAAACTGCCAGAACGAATGAGATACAACAAGCCTTCAGCGTTGTTGTCAGCCAAGGAGAATCACGGCCCCTCCTTTTAAAAGGCTCTGTGGAATTTAGACTTAACGTTTCATGTGTATTTGGCTTGGGGAAAATGTGAAATCTCTGAACTTTGCCCAGGAACCTGTTGGCTCCCAGGAACACACAGTGGGTCCTAACTCTAGACAGGCATGTGTCTTGTGGCACCTCTCCACTTAGCCTCCTGGCTCTGTTTGGCCAGTGGGAAGATTGATGAGAACCCTGATTAGATCTGTCTCCACAGCCTCTTGCGGATTATTGGAAACGACTGAAAAAATCCTTTTGATACCAAGGGTGGAAGTTCCAGTAGATGGGGGGAAGGGAAAGAATTAATCTGGGGGTTCCAAATGTGCCAGGATGTACAAACACAGCAGCCAGGGAACTTGAACAAAACAGCATTTTTACAAGACAAGGCACCGCTTCATCCTACGGGAGAGGGAATCTGGGACTTTTAAAATAAGACAACTTCCATATGGTTCAAAAAGAGCTTGTAAACCCAGCGTGGCTGTGATTTCTGAAGGAGAAATCAACAGCTGTTTTTTGTTTTTGTTTTATTTTCTTTTTTTCTAGGCATGAGCTGTATTCTTTATTGGCAGTCCTTTTCCTAGTTTGCTCCTTCAGCAGTGTGACTTTGGTCTGGTGTGGAGGCTGTTTTGATTGTATTCCCAAGTAATGTTGACATTTGTTGGAAGAGGGAAAAGCTGGATGAACAGAACTCTTTCTTTGGCTTTGTTAAAAATATTACTAAAAAGAGCAAAGGGTGTTTACTCTAAATGGAAGTCAATTCTTTCTTAATCTTGGGAATTCAGGTAGGTGGCTGGGGAAGCATTTTCTTGCACTGTTTTAGCCCGTAGTGTTTCTGGGCAGCGTTAGAAGATCATGATTGAGGACATGCACACACCCCCATGACAGCGCCCATCTCTCCCAAAAGGCCTTCCTTCCTATCTTGTAACGGAAATTTTACACAACTTGCGGTCCTTTTCTAGAGCCTTGCATCGTAGTGGGTCTACCAGAAGCTTTGCTTTGTCTTTGAACTTCACTGTCAAAAGCAGAAGAATAACTTTTCATTCTAGAGCTGGAAAAGGAGTGTTCTTTCAGTTTACTCCTCACTCTGCATGTTCGGAAACTGAAACTGAGAGTGGCAAGCACTATGCGTGACGTTCCACAGCCCAGTCCTGGACCAGAGGTGAAAAACTCATTTTCCTGAAGCCTGGTGCATTGTCACGTTGTAAACGCTGCCACAAGAAGGAAAGTTCACTGCAGGTTCTCCGACTTTTCGAACTTAGACGAATAGATTGACCTTAGTAGAAACCGCTAGTCAAGAGAACCTCATCCTTCTCACTGCAGCATCATTCGGAACAACCTGATAGTAGAACATAGTGCTAATTCTTTATTAGTCGGGTGAAGGGTATGTTGCATGAAATAGTTGAACATTTTCTTATGGAACGTGTCTTGCAAACATAAAACCACTCGCTTGAGAATGAACACTAGCACTCTCAGACACCAGATTCACAGCACTTTACACAGAAGGCTCCTTGCATACAGGTGACAACCACCCACCAGAGAAGGGAAGAACCGGGTGTGGGGGGAGGTTGGTCTTCACGGTGCTGCAGAATGCAGTTTAGAAAATGGGCATAGTTGATAAAAATGTCTTCACATACGTTATCTGGTCGAGCCTCAGTACAGAAAGTAGGAAGAACAGATGTTAAGCACAGTTTGTTTTCCAGAAAACAAAATCTAAGCTCAGGGAACGGTTCACGAGCCCCACAAGGAAGCTACTGAACCGGGACTCCTGCCCGGGCCTTCACTCTAGCCCGCAGTGGTAATACCATGGATGGCACCCTGACTTCTGTCTCCTTTTCCCTCTCTGCTCCAGGACAGAAACTGCAGTGGCACGTCCCTGCCAAGTGCCAGGTGGTGTCGCTTTCTGGTGTGTGTTACTGTATTCATGGCACATACTTTACGTGGGGGGACCAGACCTTTTAAAAATCACTGAAATGGGTTTGGGGGGTTGTATTCATTTCTCCTTCACATCCTAAACTTTGCACTCAGTGCTCTGGCTTTCTGCTCAACCCAGAAGGGCCGTCATATTGACAAGTGCCTCCCTCAGCCCCCAGGGCGAATGAAAGATGTCCTTTTTCAGAAGGAAAAATACAATTTAGCACCTTTCTTGATCTTATTTTACTCTTCTAACAGCCTGTCTTTTTCAAGGTGTTAGATGTTTGTTTTCCTGTGTGACACTAGGTGGCAGAGTAACTACACCACAGGCACATTCTCCTTTGTTTCTTTCTCCTCTGAAAGCCGGGAACTGTACATCCACCATCTGTGCCTACATGACACTGGACCAGCCAACCTGGCCAATATTGTCTTGACAGGGAACTGGCTGTAATGATTCTAAAACATATGCTTTCAAGATACTGTCTTTAAGGCTTCCCTCATTGCCCCACCAAGCCCCTGGCTCTGCATTTTCCCTTCTGCCCCACTGCATTCGCATAGCAGAGGGCAGACCAAAGCAGCTGATTTGAAATGGCAGGTTGGGATGGGTGCCCAATGGCGCTGCTCTCTTGCCCTCATGAAGCTGTGGGTCATGGAGGGTCTGGGGGAAACCTGCTGACCCTTGCCCTGAGTGGTGTCAGCTGTTCTGGCAGAGGAATAGCAGTGGCCAGTGGCCGAGCTGGGTCAGTGGAAGAGGCGGCCGCCACGAACTCAGGTAGAACAGGGTTTTGTTTCTGAAGAGCAGCTTGGTCTTGGTTGAGCTCTTTAGCGGCATTGGAAATACTGTGGGACATCGCCTCCAGTTTGCTTCCCTGATGAACGCCTGCATCTCAGCACTCCCGGCACTGTCTGTTAGTCAGATGCCTCACATGCCACCAGGCACACTAAGCTAAATAAAGCATCAGTGTCACTTTTGTCCTCCTCTGTTGTGAAGAGTGTGATCTGAGGGTAGAGAGAGACTTCTTTGGATTTTCGCTGCAAAAGAGTAACAGTAGCCTGAAAATAAAACCACTCAGACTATGCATCAGGCTGGTAAGAATCCTCTGAAATATATGCTGCAGGAGGGAACTGCTGCAAAGCCAAGTCCGAATGGTCACACAGATTTTAATTACGAAGGCATTCTTCATAAGTGGAACCACAATCAGATTTCATTAAATAGCAAGTTCCTGATGTGAACTGTGAATGAGTCCATTTACCAAAATGGAAAAAGAAAAGTATTTAAACCTTGGCTTTTCAGGAACCCACTTGTTGCATAAAACAAAGAACAACTGGACTTTACTTTCACACACATACTGACACCACACCCTCTACGACTTCCCAACTGGGGAGAAACCAAGGTGTTTTTCAGTTTGTAGTTGGGGTTCCTGCTAGTGCCTTCATTTTGCAGACATGTCACTGGTGTCATGAAAGGGCCTTGTTGAGGTGACCCAGGTGAGTCACAGCAATCAGGGTAAGACTGCAGGTTACAGATGTGGGGGGCTGTTTATGTGTTTGCCTGCCAGAGCTGCTATTTTCCATGAAGAATGAGCTGCACAGTTTTCCAGAACACCTGGAATCACATGTATAAATCAGACCCAGGATTTCCGGCAGAGCCACCACCATTGTGATGCTTTGAAGCTAGAAGAAGGTTGCGAGATCTTGTTTGTTAAGAATGAAATGTCATAAAAATTCCAAAGCAGAACTCAAATATCCAGGGGGAGGGGACCTCTTTATTGTTTCCTCTGCTGGTTGCGTTGGTGCGTTAGTGAATAAATGTGCTGCGCGAAGTAGCCCTCGACGCCGTCTCTGAACTGCAGCCTGGCTTTGTTCCCGCTTTTGTATTTAGCATCCATTTGGAATGATTTATAAATGATATGTTTTCTTATTGTTTGTTCCTCTACCCTCCCCTTGCCCCCAATCATGTGTCCTATCTTATTTTCACACCCTCCAATTCATTGATCTCTTCTGCTCTTAGGACTTGAGCAAATGTGTCTGTGCCTTTTTGTGTGGGTCTTCATTCTGCGGGCCACGTTTTAAAAGTTTCTGGAAGAGAATATGGTAAAAATGAGTCACAGCTCGTGTCTATATTTGTTTCTGAGTCAGGAAGCTTAATTTTCTTACTATAATGCCCAAAGTACTGAGCTATATAGCTGGCTTTTAAGGAAATCAATCAAACTTTAGTCAATTCCTTTCATTAGATGTTTTCAAACTTTGCTGGATTCTTTGAATATGGGTTTCCAAAATGAACAACCCAGCGGCAGCAGTTTGATGCTTTTTATCCACCAAGAGATACCCCCAAATAAGTAAAATCCTCCCCCCGGGTCTCTGGGAATGGACCTTTCGGGTGTTGCCCAGGCCCACTCTTCTCCCAAGGGCGACCTGCATAAATTCACTGAGGGTCTTCTACCTCCATCTAAATGACTGCTCAAAACAGGGGTCTTAGGGGTCCAGCAAAGCAGTACCGCTGAGGAGTAAGGGGCATCTGCAGGGGGAGAGAATATTGGCAAATCAGGATGGCAGAGGTGAACTGGGGACTCAGGCTCAGCACAGCATCAAGGCTGTGGCAAAGGGTGGCCCTGATTCCTGGCACCTCCACCCTCAAGGACATAAGCTGTAGACATCAGTCTGCCGTCATTTTCAGCATAACAGAATCACTCAGTGTTCTTGAGTGTCAGCTCAGTGAGCTGCCCAGTGCAGCCTCATAACTTATATTCACTGAGAGGAAATGCTTCCAGAGAAGAGGGAGAGCTGGACTCAACAACTCTGTCTTTGACGGGTTGTCAAGGCCCTGCTGTTTGGGGTCCTTGACAAGTCCCTGCTGTTTGGGGTCCTTGACAAGTCCCTGGTGCTTGTACGGCAGACCTGGAGGAAAAGAAGCGATTTATCTTCTTCTGTTGCACCTCTCAAGGAGGACCTTTTTTTTTTCCAAGCAGATTTTGTTTATGGACTTAACGTGGCTGGCAGTGGCCAGCGGGCTCAGGCACTGTGTAAGGAATAATTTACTGTGTGCTCTTCCCTACGTTTGCGCACCCAGAGGAGCACTGACCATTAAAATTCCTTCTTAAAAGCATGAGGTGAAAGACCCAAGCATGTGTGGTTTTTTTCAGAGGGGAGTGTAGCTGCAGAAGGGACTCCAGCCCCATCGTTTTTCCTTCTGTAAATGCTTAGTAAATAGCTTAAAACCTGCTAGGCTGTGGAAGGAATGTGGAGGAGCTGTCATTTGACTAATGTTTTGGAAAACAAAATAAAGGAAATAATTGTAAGAAGAGACACTTTCCCATGATGGGCTCTGCGCTCGGAAGTGTCACATCTGCTTCTCTGGGTACAGCAGCCAACTAAAGGCATTTCCACGTCTGCTGGGTCCATCATCCCGGCTCTCTGCTGACTGCTTTCTGACTTCCGTGCTGTACTTTTGAACCCAGTCCTTATAAAAGTGTGAATTGCTGCTTTTGACAACGAGAAAGGAGTTGCTTAAAGATGATATACTAATACATGTATGTAAAAACTCTCCATTTAATAATGTTATAGGAAAATCACCAGTATCTGTTAGGGCTGAAGACAAGCTCACTCAGCCACTTTGTCTCAGTCACACGCATAAAGATGGCCCTTGAGGAACCTTCGTAACCTATAAGACGCAGGTAGTTTTTACTGAGAATCTAAAAGAAGCTTCTTTCATAGCCATTAGGCTCTCATTTTGAGTCCCTTATTTTTAAAGGATTTTTTGCAGCTCCCAGAAAAGAGAAAGAGCTCAAATTCCTCTTTTTTTCAATCCCACCACATGGAGGAATTGAATTCAATAGCCAGGCAGCTAAAACTGGAAAATAGCAAACTACAGTATTAAAAAAAAAACAAAACACTTTTTATTATATTGTAGCTATAGAAAATTTGGACTTGAGAGCATGATTAGGTCCTAGTTTTCCCAGAAATAGTCTGTGTAGGGATTCACATTTAGGTCTTGAGAAATTATTTGAATGGGGGATGTAGTTAGAGAAATAGGAACCATCTAAAATAATGCAGACCTAGTTTGGATATGTATGTTTGAATTTACATTCTTATATTTTGGAAATTCAATACACTACTCCAACCTTAATCTATTTTTCTTCACCACCTCCTCTTCTATCATTTATAGAGACACACACTCACACACACATCTTTTGCTAACTAATAGAGAAATATATGCAGCATTTTAATGGCATCATATTTATGTAAACTGTTTTGCAACAGTTTTTATGTAAAAATCATGCAGAAAAAATATGCTTCATTCTTTTTAGTCCATTTATTATTGGTGGCTCCTAATTTTCCACTATTTCAAATAATACTGCAGTTTTTAATTGTTTTTAATTAAAAAGGAATGTTCTCCTCATTGTAAATTTGGTCAAATTCTCCACTCAAAAAGGCAGAAAACATAAAGAAGAAAACAAAAATCACTTACTCATCATCTTCTGTCTGGTAATACCTTTAATACCCTGTTATATTCCTTTCATGATTTTTTTTCTGTGTATTTATGTGACTATTTATAAAATTGATATCATTCTATGTATAATTTGGGCCTTATTATTTTTCTACCTAGTATTAAGTATTTTCTCACATTCTTAAATCTGCCTTCAAACAAATTTTCCACATGTTGAATTTCATCTTTGGTGAGTTATCTGTCTTTTGTTCATTTTTCTACTGGAATGTTGATGTGTGCTTTATATATATTGATCTATAGAATCTCTTTATATTGTAAGGTCATTAATCTTTGTTCCAGTTACTCTTCCTAGTTTTTCCTTTGCCTTTTAATTTTGTTCATGGAATCATTGATACACAAAAGTCTTAAAATGTTTGTGTAATCAAACACTGTGGCTCGAAAGGGACTTCAAAGTCACCACAATAATGGTGGTAGCAGCAGAAATTACAAACAACAGGCTTTTTAGTCTTTAGCTATCATGTTGACTGTTTTATATTCAAAATTCATGTAGACTTACTTTTCAGAATCTTACCTGTAAGGTAGGTTGATATCCGATCTGTCTCAGTGACGAGGAAATTAAGGCCCAGGGTCACATGGTAGAAGTGGCATAAACCCAGGGACTCTTGTCTGTGAGCGCATACTCCAGACTTCATTATCGGGCCTGCGTTTTACTGGTCTGTTTGTTTAGCCTGAGTACTATGCTAAATCCTGCTCTATCTCAACAGTCATTGACGACAGAGAAGAAAAACACGTGTATTTTCTCCTAATATTTCAAATATTGCTAATATTTAATTCTAATTTGCTTGGATCTTACCTTGTTATGTGGGTAGGAGTTGGGGCTCATTTAATTTTTTCAGACCGGAGTCCCTATTATTTCAGCACTTATTTAGGAACTTGGAAAGGACTTCTTTAATTCTCTTTCTTCAGATTTTTTTGGTTTTCTCAGTAATTTTGGTCTGCATAATTTTGTGGAATCTCATGTTTCTCCTAGATTAAAATGTTTATAAAACAAGAGAGACTCTCTCTTCAGGTTATTTTTGTCTTTTTAAATTTTATTAAATAAAACAAAATAAAATATAAAACCCAAGAAAAGAAGGGAAAAATACCCCCCTCTACCACATAGTTCCACCCTTCACTCCATTTCCCTCTTGTAACCTCAGTTTGTTGTTATTATCCAAAGGATTATTTCAATGTTATTCTCGGTTATTTTATTTTATAGAGTTTCTCTCTATCCTCGCTATAGGTGAAATCACCCAATATATGTCTTTCTCTTTCTGACTTATTACACTCAGAAAACATACCCTCGAGTTTCTTCATGTAAACGTTGAGGTTTCACGTTTTTATGACTGAGTACTATTCCATTTTCCTGTTCTTTCATCCATCAACGGACACTCCGGTTGATTCCGTATCTTGTAAATAGTGCTACAGTAAACATAGGAATGCGTATATATTTTTGAGTTAATATTTTCCTGTTCTTAAGGAAGATACCTAGAAGTAGGATTGTTGATTTGTATGGAAGTTCTATTTTTAATTTTTAATGGAATCGCCATACTGTTTTTGCAAAGTGGCTGCAGCAGTCAGCGCTTCCATCAACTGTAAATGCAGGTTCCTTTCTTTTCACATCCTCCCCAACAGCTATTTCCTATTTTGTTTTGTTCTTTCCATGCTCATGGGTGTAACATGATACCTCACTGTGGTTTTAATTTGCATTTCTCTAATAATAGGGGATGAAGAGCACTTTTTCATATGCCTGTTAACCACCTGGATATCTTTTTTGGAGAAGTGCCTTTTCAGATGCTACACAGTTTTTCTGATTGGGTTGGTTGTTTTATTTTGTTGTTGTTATTGAGTTGTATGCACTCTTGATACATCTTGGATATTAACCACTTATCAGATGTATGATGTGCAAATATCTTCTATCATTCATTTGGTTGTATTTTTGTGCTATGATAGATCTATTGCTTTACAAAACCTTTTTCATTTGATGTAGTCCCACTTGTTTATTTTTATTTTATTTTCCTTGTCATTGAAGTTGCGTTTCATATCTCTAAGGATGATATCCTGAAATTAACTATGTTTTCTTATACGTATTTTATGGTTTCCATTCTTAACGTATGAGTCTTTAATTCATTTCGAATTAAATTTTGTGTGTGGTATTAGAAAGTGCTCCAGTTTCATTCTTTTGCATGTGGCTACCCAGTTTTCCTAGCACCGTTGAAGACTTTCTTTCTCCATTGCATAGTGAAGTACCTTTGTTGTAAATTAACTGACCATATATGTGTGGATTTATTTCTGGCTCCTAATTCTATTTCACTGATCTGTGAATCTGTTCTTATTCCAGTACCATAGTGTTTAGTTGTTCTCACTTTGTAATATATTTTGAAGTTGGGGAGTGTGATACCACCATTTTTCTGCCTTTTTCTCAAAATTGCTTTAGCAATTCAGGGCATTTTGTGGTACCAATCAAATTTTAGTATTATTTTTTGCACTATTTTGGAAAATGTTGTAGGAATTTTAATTGTAATTCAATTAAATCTATGCTGTAGATAAAGTGATTGTTTTGGCAATATTAATTGTTTTTATTCATGATTATGAAATGATTTCCCATGTTTGTGTGTCTTCTTCTGTTTCCTTTATAATATTATGTAATTTTCATTGTATACTTATTTAACCTTTTTTTGTTAAGTTTATCCCTAATTATTTAATTCTTTTTGATGTGATTATATAAATCTTTATTGTTTTTGGTGTAATAGGATCATTTTCTTGATTTTTTTTTTCTTCTGACTTACTACATAGAAAAAGACAACAGATTTTTGTAAATTAATTGTGTCGAAATCTTTTTACTATATTTATAGTTTTGTTTTGCTTTTCTTTTTGAAGGAAAGGTACAGGCAAGAATGAAGGTAAGCAGGCAGGCAGGCAGGCAGGCAGGAACAGAAAGGAGGAAGAAGTATTGATTTATTTTATTTAGTTGTTCTTGGTTGTTTCTCCTTGCCTGGGTCATGAACCCAGGTCCTCAGGATGTATGTGGATTACACCAACTGGAGGTTATAGACTTAACAGCTAAGCCACCAGGGCACACCTTCTAGTAATTTCAGTGAAGTCTTTTGATTTTCCTATGTTTATTATCATGTCATCTGAAAATAGTGATATTTTTGCTTCTTTTTCAATTTATGCTGCTTTTATTTCTTCTTGCCTAATTACTCTGGCTAGGACTTTCAGTGCTATTATGAATTATAATGAAGAGAGTGGTCATCCTTGTCTATATCTGATCCTAGACAAAAACCGGTGAGTTTTTCATCATTGAGTATGTTGGCTGTGGATTTATCATATTGGTCTTTATTATGTTGAAATACATTCCTTCTATCCCCATTTTTTGAGAGTTTTTATCATAAATAGGTGTTAGATCTTATCAAACGCTTTCTCTGCATCTGTTGAAATGATCATATGCTTTTTGTTCTTTTTTGTTTTTTGATATGGTATACTATATTAATATATAATTTATGTATGTTGAATCACCCCTGTATCCCTAGGATAAATTCTAGCTGATCATAGTCCATGCTCTTTTTAGTTGTTTTTGCTGGTATTTTGTTGAGGATTTTTGCATGTGTTCATCAGAAGACAACAAACTGCAGGAAGTATTAGCGGTACTTGTGATTTTAAACTACAGATACTTAATATTATACTTCCATTTTTGGGGATTGCTTGAAATATTCTTTCATTTCAACATTATAGTGATTTTATTAGACCCACTACTAGATTATGCTATTTAATGCTTTAAAAACCATGTTTATTAATACTTTACATAATCAAAAATTATTTTGAAACCTTTACACAAAGTCAGTTTTTTTGGTTATCTTTTGTATGTTATTCACTTAGAAACATTTTTCTGAGAAGGAACCCAGAGACTTCATCAAATCACCAACAGGATCCATGTCCTATACGTTGAGAAGAGCACCTATTTTTTTTTAAAGAAGTGTTTTCATTTATTTTATCTTACGTGTACATCTTGGTTGTTCCCTCTGTGCCCAGGATGCAAACCCGAGTCCTTGCCAGGTACATGGACTACACTTGGCCAGAGGTGACTGACCTAACTGCTGTTCCCCCAGGGCACGCCATTCCTTGTCTATTTAAGTGTAAGGCCCTACCATTGGGCTTTAGGTTCTGACTTATCAAGAAGTGATTTGGGAGGAGCTGGAGATCAGTACAACATATCTCTTCATTATCCTAAACAGAATGACTTATTCTCTTCTCTTCCCTCTCCTTCCCCTTTTATTCTCCCTTCCTTTTCACTTAGTACCTCTCTTTCTTCATCTCCCCTTTTCATTTTTTTTCTCATTCACTTCCTCTTTCACTTTGCTCTTCCTTTTTCTTTTTCTCTATTTACTAAAAGCAGCAGTATCTTAAAGAGTTTGTGTTTCAACTATTTAAAAAATGTTTCTCTTCGGGATCTAAGAATGAATTCAGAACAGGGATACACTAAAGAGTTGATAGAAGAGGGAATAATAAACAACAATAAATTAAAAGTAAGATTTGTCTAAAATAAGCATAGGTAATTAGCAGGACAGAGTAAGAACTGATCTTAGAAGGCAATGCGTTTGGCCTCAGGGAAAAGCCTGTGAACCCTAGTTCTGACCCTGTAATTCCAAATCCTTTCACATCTGACCTATCCAAGTCCTTTTATAAATTGTTTGCCGTATCAGACAGTTATTCACTCTAACTTTCATAGTACCCATAAGGAGGGACCTATTTTGAAAGAATGAGACAGACTGTGGGGTTCAGCGATAGTTATTTCTTTGGGATTAGATTAAAAAATATATATATATTTATAAGCAAAAGTTATCACACAATTTTCCCACTTAAATCGGACCTTTAGATGCGTGGAAGAAGTTAATGTTTAGTTTCCGAGGTGCTTGTGGTCCCATCCGTCTGCTGAAATGTAATAGTGATTCATCTTAGTCATTGCTTCTGGATGCCTGTTGATACGATCTGTATAGCTATAGAATTTTTCCTGTTTTCCTTAAAGTGAGTTCTGCATCTGGGATAATGCCATTTTTCTACACTAAAAACATTAGCTCGTCTTACAACTAACATAAGCTGAAAATTAGAGGTGCCTGGGGGAGGGAAATGAGGCAGATGGATTGTTTACATGAGTGCTATAGTTTCACTTTTTATGCACCAGTCACCTTGGAAGAATTAATGTCCTGTAAGTTTGCCAATCAGATTGCTCCAGTCATCTCCAAACATTCCATTTGGTTTATTAGAATAATAAATACTGTGCAAAGAAAGTTCATCTGGAGCCAGGACATTATACTGTGGTCAACCAAAGAAATATGTGCTGCACCTTACTTCTGACTAGATTTCATCAGGCGACACACAGAGCTTGACAAGTGAATGAGATTTGCTGTATTTGGGTACTGCATTTGAGGACTGATCTCTGGCATTACATCACCTGTCTGGGCTAGTGCTGTTGGCCATTTCAACACACAGAGCTTGACAAGTGAATGAGATTTGCTGTATTTGGGTACTGCATTTGAGGACTGATCTCTGGCATTACAGCCCTTAGGCATCTTGGTCACCTGTCTGGGCTAGTGCTGTTGGCCATTTCACTGGTCATTTTCTATCATGCCCTGAGTCACCATCTGACATCTTCTAAGTTCATCAGTGAAAAGGAGGAAGAGGACCATCCTGACAGTGGTTTTGGGTATCTGGAGTCACCCCCCAGAAAAGACTTGTCAAATACTAAGGCATGCCCTGGTTGGGTAGCAGTTAGGTCTACCACCTCCAGCCAAGCACAGTCCACATATTTCCCAAAGACCTCAGTTTGAATCCCAGGGCTGGTGGGTACCAGCCAAGATGTGCAGCCAAATAAAATAAATAAAAATGTTTCTTCCTTCTCTCTTTTCCTGCCTGCTTGCCTACTCACCTTCAATTCCTACATGAACCTTTCGTTTAAAAAAAATTTCATTGTTTAATTTGATTTAATGACTATATCTGAATTAATTTCACTTGGAGATGTCTCAGTTTTTTATGTTTAACCTTCAGTTTCTTCCATGATGTGTCCCTTCTCTTATTCAGACTTATTTCAGCTGTTCCTTAGCAATACCTCTATTGTTCTCCAGGAAACAGCCATCATTGTCATTATATCTGTTTTCTTTCAAGCTGTTTTCCTTCTCTGTAGTATCTCTTTTCTCTGAGGTCACTTCTCTATTCTATTTTGTTTCCAAAGCCTGAGTCAAATCCCACCTGTTTCATGAGTCTTTCCTGTTGCTTTAATCCTTAAGCAATCTCTCTTGCCCCTAAACTTCATAGATCTGAGAGCTGGTACCGAAGATAGACTTCTGGTACAGGGAGCAGTCAAATAGTCAGATGCACACTAAAGTCATCAACATAAATCTGGTTTTATTCATCTGAGAGTTATTAAAGGAATCACAAGTAATTGATATTTCTATAACCAAAGTTTATATTTGAACATTTTTTATTGTACTGGGAATCTTAAGTTCTTAAAAAAAAGAATGAAATTTGAAATTAAAAAAACCCACACAATTGCAAAATGATCAGTGTACTAATAGAATTAACTGCACCATTATTTAAAAAGGGAAAAGATGCCTTCAAAGTCTAAAAATGGAAGAAGGACTAATTATAACATATACACCTAGTGCAATGGGCTTATATTAGTGAATAACAATTTTAAATTAAATGATTATTTTGGAGACTGCACTAATAAGCATTTTTATATAATAAAAGCAATAAAAGATATGAAATTATAAATGTGCATATTTGTTTCAAGATAAGAAGGGAACATAGTTAAATGAAAAGAGTTGATTTGTTAAGGTGATGGGATTAGTAATTTTTTAACTGAATGATATGCATCATATATTCTAAGGTTGATATATGGATATTTTAGGGTTTTGAAGTGTTTTCTGTGATGATTTTTGGCATACAATAGAGTGCTATTGTAATTTCCACAAAAGTGGAATCTGCTTTTTATTTCTTTCATACCCTGTACTTTTTAAATGGTGGAGAATCACACAGTAGATAGTTGACTTTTTTGATTAATGGATAGATTTATTGTGAGGAAAGGAAAGACCATTCTAATTAAAGAATGGAAACGGATATTTTTTGCATATTTGCTCTGTGCCCAAAATGATGCTAACAGTTTGTGTCATTTAGATATTTATAAAGGAGGAGGTATCTAAGATTAAGAAAAACGAGTTGTGTGAGATGACATGGCAGGTGAGATTTGAAACCAGTAACAAAAGGTTTTGACTCTTGAGGTTTCTATTCTTTGTAATTCCAGAAACATATCTCTTTAGCCAGTAATAAATTATTGTGGCCCTGCAAAGTTCCTGTGGGCTTTCTGTCTTAGTGAAACTTAAAGGCTCTGGGTTACTGACTAATAAAGAGCGTGTGTGCACACACACGTGTATGTATATGTATGTATATGCACTAATGATTTCTCTAGTTCCCTGAAAATCTTATTTTATAACATGTCACTATGTCACCTCAAGGATAGACCACAATACAAATGACGATGTCAGATTGTGTGTGCATGTGTGTGCACATGTCATGTGTGTGCAAGTCTGCATGTGTGCGCATGTGTGCGTGTGCATGTGTGTGCAGCTGCACAATGAATGTACCTTTCCCACCATATTCCCTCTTGAGGCTTTCCCACAGGTTGCCCGTTGTTTGAGCGCAGATCTGATGCTCCTGTGAGACAGTTTACTGGGGAGCATTATTCTCCCTCCTTCACATACCGGCACTGTCTGAATTAGACTTTTGTGGTTGTGAGGAATAAAGACCCACTCAGGTGAGCCCAAATGAAAAGGTTTACTGCAAAGGAGGAAGACTCTCCTGGAAACTCAAGGCGGGAGCAATGGTAGTGACACTTCGTGGGGTCCAGCAGCAGGTGGACTTCAGCAGCAGGAATCGTGGAGGGTTGTTCACGGGCGTTTCACTACAGTCTGCAGCTTCTTCTAGGTCCTCCACTCACTGGCAGATTCTCCCCTCACCTCTGGCCCTTGACTCAGCTGCTTAACTCTCGTCTAATCTTCTTTGACTGGGACGAGACAACACTGATCTGAATGACCTCCTAGGCCATTGGCAGTGGAGGCGCTGGGCTTTCACACAGGAAGACTTCGGAACAGTCCTCATTGGGCTGCGGGGAGGCGTTAAGGGGAGAGGAAGGATGCCGCTTGATGCTGCATTTCAAAAAAAAAAATAATAATAATGCAGACAACTTTATTGTCTATATCGAAGCATGTGAAAGAGAGGGAGAGGGTGTGTCTTGCGCCAACACTGGCAGAAGAGACTGTAGGGAAACACGGCTGTGACAGACCAAGGTCAATGTGTGGGAAATCCTTATTCTGGTACTTTGGATTTGTTTTTATAAATTACTGTTACTAGACCCATCTGAGACTTTGAGTTCACTTACATGGAGGAGTTAGGTTCCAAAGAGAGATGGAAAAAAAAAAAGGACAGAATCGAAACTGGAGGAAATAAGATTTATGCAATGTCAATTTCTAAACTATAGTTATTAATCCCTCTGCTAGGATCCTGACTCCCTTTCTCACCACGTCGTGCTTATAACCACTTATAATGACATTTTGCCCATGCAGATATTCTGACCAGCATGCTGGCATCTCAGGATGATTCCCTCCCTCCCAAGAATCTTTCCTTCCATCCTGTTTCAACAGCCCATTCTGATAGTCTTACCTTACACCTTTCCCTCTTCCAGAGTCTTGACATCAAAGGTCCTTTTCTTTGACTGCTACCTTCTGTATTTATAGACCATTTCTTCTCTTATGCCCACTCCACTAGCAGTTTGACCACATCAGGAGCCCCAGACCAGCAACTGATTATACCATCTTCTAACTATTCTGGAGTCCTCAAGTCCCTCCTCCAAAACTGAGTTCCTGGTGCCTTGTGAGAGTCACTCAGCTTCTCCTTTCTTTCATCATACTCTTACGTGACCTCTGTACTTAACTGTTGGTCCACTCTGAGCCTTCACTGAAGAAACACACTGTTGTTCAAGTTTATATTCATAATTTGTACTTGAATGCCATCAGTCCTCCTACCCAGTCGTCTTAATATCCCTTCACTGAAATAACCATTTCACCCCTTTTCCTTTCTCTAACTTCTAATGCTTGCTCTCTATGCCTCCTTAATAATCTTTTCTCTCATTTCACTGAGACGATGGAGGTAATCAGAAGAGACTGTTTCTCATCTTCCCCTAATAAATATATTAATGCCATCTAAATCTGCATCCTCTCCCTTCCTGAGGCCAGTTTCCTGCATGTGCACTTCATTTCATTAACTCTCATCTCACACTTTCCTCAGCTTTCCCCTCTCCTCTTCGTATCAGCATTAAATCATACTTGGAAAACTCTCATCTTTAACATCTTTCCTACATTTACACTTCCCTTCTAGTTACCCTTTGTTTTACTCAATTTAAAAGGCTTACCAATTTAAAAGACTGCTCTTCCTCCAAGCTCAGAAAACCCCAGGACATGGACCTTAATATCTTTACTTTTTAAAGTCTTTGCTTATATTCTGTCCCCTACCTTTAAATATAAGTAATATGCATTGATGATTCTAACTCTCACCTCTTCCTGGGTTTTAGATTAACATATTCAAAGGCCTTTGACACCACTTGAATATCTAATAGATACTTAAGGCTTAGTATATTCAAAACAGAGCTCTGATTTCACCAAAACTGTTTCTTCCATAATCTTTATGATTTCAGTAAATGGCTTTCCATTTATCCAGTTGCCTGCTGGCCAATAGCCTCTAAGTCATTCTTGATTCCATTTTTTTTTTTTCACTCCCATATTGGATCCATCACCAAGATTTTCACATTGTTTTCAGAGTAAGTCTTGAAGCTGTCCTTTTCTCACCGCTTCCACTTCTACCACACTAACCCGGGTCACTATTACTGTCTATCTAAGCAAATGTAAAAACCTGGCTTATGTTTTTGTGCTCTTAAATCTATTCTCTGTACAGCAGCCAGGATATTCTTTCCGAAACATTTATCATGTCCTGCCACTCCTCTGCTTAAAATCCTTCCATAGTTTCTCACCTCTCTCAGAATATCACAGAAAATCTTCACCATGACCGCCACGGTTTTACATGATGCCCCACCTTTCTCATGGAATTTCTCTCTTGAATTAGTTAAACTTGCCTGCTTGTCATTCCTCCACCCAACACACCAACACAGCCTACCCTGCAATGTAAACTCCATGAGGCAGGAACTTTGTTTTGGCCATAGCCATCACCTCAGCACCTCAAACAGGTTCTGCGATATAGAAGGTGCTGTCTAAATATGTGTTGAATGAAATTCAGTTAGTTACACAAGTCTCTTTAGAAAAGGGAAGGGGCTGTAATGCTGAATGAACATCCTCTGAGTTGTCATCAGGGAATCTGGACCATGCTTCCAAAGTATGAAATTGACCCTTTACTTTTATATGCCCACCACCTAGAAATTACATGATTGGAATGTCTTACTCAAATTCATGATTTTCTTAAGGAAATCTAAGTGTCTCTTTTAGATGCCTATGAATGAATTATTAATAGTTGGAAATCACACTGAGAGGAAGCCCTGGGGTTCCAGGAGACTGTGGGGGTGCAGAACCACCAGCAAGGGGATCCTCTCACTTACCCTTGACCCCATTAGGTCTATCTGCTCATGCTGTTTGGAACACACTGGACAAAATGCACAGAGAAGGAAAAGGATTTCGAAACTCTCAGAGAACAAATAGAGTGCTTAAAAGCTGGGGTTATCACACGTGTTTTAACAAGATGATTTTTGCTTTCTAAAATAAATCTTTTTAAGGAACTGAAGAAGAATCAGGCAGAGTTATGCATGCAACAACGGTTGTAACCTGCCAGTGTGGTTGTGAGTGGTCATAGGTTCATATGATGGCAAAGCAAGATGGAGAGCAGACCCAAGACAAGCACGGCCTGTGGTGGACGCACGCACTTAGTGCCAGCAGTGCGCTTTTTACACGAACTCAGGTCTGTCAATACATTTTGTCAAATCCTGTTAGTCATCCTAGAGTATTGTGCTAAGTGCCCAGTGACTACATTTATTTTAGTCTTTTTGGTTTCCAGTTATTTGCTCTCTAGTGAGTATTTTGTACCAAAAGTTTTAAGTGGTATATCTCAAAATTGGTATGCTTATTTCTATACCCTTTGAAGAAGAAATTGCCTTCTAGGATTCATAGCCTTCTTTCAACTACATCATTTGTTTGTTTTTAATTTGAAAGTTTATGTAGTTGTCACCAAAAAAGCTAGATTTGGGAGACTGGTTTGATGTGTGTTTTTTTTGTCTCACAAAGAAGGATTATGTGATATCTCAACCAAGGAAACAGTCATGGGGAAGTAAAATGAGGGCTAGCTGTTGCGTCTCAAGATTTGGGTTCCACTCCTGAAGCGTCTCCTTGTCTTTCATCACATCTCTCAAAGTTCCAATTTCGTCACGTGTAAAAGCATTTCTGCCTTGCATCACTATCATAAGAATTAAATTGCCCATGTAAAAGTAACAAAGATAACGTGACATATTAGAAGTTGCTCGGGGAAATGTCTGTCCTTCATCATGATTCATTGCTGTCAGATGAGAGGGCACGTCAGTTTATTATTAATGGTTGCCTCAGCTTCATTTTATCTTCTGAGTCTATTGGTCATGGCAGTCGTAAATGAATCTGGAGGCCAGCATTCTTTGGGCCTCTTCTGGTGTTTCTGGTCAGCCTTGTGTTTTTATGTTTGTCTTAATGAATCCCACAATTTATGAATTAGTTGATGGTGCTGAGCCCACTGACCCTTTCTCATCTCAGTGTCCCCTTAGTGCCTTGTGCGGTGTGGTGTTTACACTGTGCTCAGTAAAGGTGTTTAATGGAATTTCAGCAGGTACTCGAAAAGGAAGTGACATATGCTTCTTGGTCAGAGAAGAACACATAACCCATCTAATAGTTATTCCATAACTATGCTCACTTTTCTCATAATACTCCATAATACCCTAGACTAGAACCCTACGATCTTACTGAGTCTGCCTGGACCAGGTACAGGAACCAGAGTTTTAATTACGGCATGGGGATGTGGCTCTATTGGAGATTTCAGATAGTGTTATACTTAATATTCTGGACAGGAGATGATTCTGTTCCTCTCCCCTCCCCTCCCCTCCTCACACTCTCTCTCTCTCTCATAGGTAGAGAGAGAAAAATGCTGTATGTATGACAATTCTTGGTTGGTTAGGATTGTGAGTTGACCTCTTAAAGCTCTGTGTTCCTTCCCAGCCTCCTCCTAGTGCTTAAGGTTGAGGTACCAATTTGTCATGGTGTCTTGGCCATGATGTTGCAGCCCAGGAAGGAGGACTATAGTTATATATGGCTAGAGCTTTATGGCTATTTTACCCTAGAACCATTTATTCTCTCATCACATTTGTATTAGACACCTAGTCTAAGCCAGATATTAATGAGAGAATAAGAAAGAGGCCCTGTCCTCAAAGAACTTATATTCTAGTGGAAGGATTCAAACAATAGCAAAATAACATGTAAAGTATTTTCAGATGGTGATAGATGCAAAAGGGAACTAAAATCAGGTGAAACAGGAGCACTGAAGGGTCGACTGTGGTAAAATGTATGACTAGAGGAGACCTTTCTGAAGCGATGACCTGATCTGAACTTAAATGATGAGAAGGATCTATTCATGAGGAGAATTTAGGAAAACAGATTTAAGACAGAAGGAATATCAAGTGCAAAGGCCCCGAGGTAGGAGAAAGCTTGGAATACTTCAGAACAAAAAGAAGCCCAGTGTGTGACTGAGAGCATGTATGTGTGAATGCATTTGGAGAGGGGCACGAGGTGGAGAGAAGAGGATAGTGGCTCTAGAGATATGAAATAAGCTTATTTCCTCACATTTACAAAAACATTCCATCACTAACCTAAACAATGGCTGATATTAAAAGATACACTTGGAGGATGAGCTCTTAAACGACAGTAAGCACACGCACAAAAATTATTCATTTTCCATGAATCCTTAAGTGCCTCCTCTAACCTTTGTTTTACCCCCAGACTTCAGCAAGAAGGTTCCTTTCTAATTCATTTGACATGGTTTCTTAAAATTGATTTTCTCTTAAGACCGATGCGTCCCTCAGAGACCTCAGCCAGTGGGTCCCAAAGACCCTGGCGTCTTCTCAGGGCCGCGTGCTGTGGGTGTTGTCTTCAAGGAAGCCTTCCGACCTGGGCATCTTTCACAGTCAGAGTAGAAGTTATTGCTGGCAGTTTTTACCAGCTTTCTCTCTCAGAAATCTTTTGTTCCTGCCACCAGGCAAAAACAGGAAAAGAGATCTGTGTGAAAGAATGCTCTCCCTTTTTCTTTTGTGGTGATTGTGTATCTTAAGAGAAGGCCTCAAAGGTTCCCGGAGCTGTCTGTCTTTTCATGTAAATGGAGCCTCTAAGCCTATTTAGAAGTGTGAGGAAAGCCTGTGGGAGTTGGGGTGAGAGACACAGGAGTAGCATCGGCGTCCCATTTAATTTATTCAAGTGCAACCCAGCATTCTCTTTGCAGTGTATAATTAAAAATACTGCAGAAATGTATTCTGCACTTGTAATTTTAATTATATGTGATTCATAGTGCTGTGTACACATATTACTGTGCAGTGTTGTTGCTCTAAAACTATATATTTTGTGCTGGGAGGTTTAAGGGATTTTCCAGGGTAATTTTGGCTATGTAAATTTTGCCTTACACACCAACTTTAGAATGCAGTCTCCCTGTAATAGGGTGACCCTCCATATGAGATGCTTTTAAATCCCTGCTTATCCCAAGGTAAAGGAATGGATATAACTCAGACACGTATTCACCCTTCACCCCCAAGCCAGCAACAGCTGTCCAACTGATATTGAACTTCGCGGGGAGAAAAGAGATGAGGCTGAAGGAACGTGTGAGATACAAACAGAAAAGAGAGAAGCAGGGAAATCTGAGGCAGGAGATAGTGGACCCGGGATTCCAAGGTGAGGCAGGGAAGTGGGCAAACTTAAGAGTTCCTGGACGAGCCTGTACGAGCTTGCACACGTGAGTGCAAGGCACCCAGGGATCCTCGCCATAGGGGGTGACCCCCTGCAAGATGAATATTGTCCCTTTTCCCTAGAATTCTGTCACCTGTAGAACTGCTTACCATTGTACCTTCTGAATGTTGCTGTCCGGATGTATGCGTATGCGCATGCGCTTGCACACGTGCGCATACGCTTGTATGCTTGTGATATAAACAAAGAGGGAGGAAGGAAAAGACGGATGGCATGAAGATTTGGGGTGCAGGCTTTTAGGAGAAAGTTCTGCCTGTTATTGCTCTGTGGCTAGAGCATTATTTGATGGGGTGGGGGTGACGGGAAAATTTGTGGGAATGTTGTGGCCCCTATCCCCAGCTCGTGTGGATCATCACTCCCTTCCTCCACCTCCGCTCCCAAGCAGATGCAGAACATTTCCAGATTCAATAGTAAAAAAGGGTAAACAGCCTATCCACGTATACCACCTAAACCTCTTACCAGGTGGTAAAGACCTGGTGGCATTGTCTCCTGTTCCCTTACCCAGCTCCTTTAGGAGCTTGACAGAATTCTGAGTGGTGGTAACCATTAGCTTTGGAGCAAGTTTCTGAGCCTCATTTTCTTCATCTGTAACCAGGAGATGGCACCTACCTCACTGGTGTGGGGTGAGGGTTGAAAATAACAGAACACCTGCAAGCACTTTCTGCAGCTTTTGCAGCAAACAAACTAGAAAGCAAATGCCCTACAAGAGAGTTGGAACACAAAAATTCTGGAGTGCATAATCTAGTATTTTAGTCAAAACTCTTGGATGCAAGTGATGAAAACCTAAATATAACCAGCTTATGATAAAAGCTGAATTTCTTGTTTCGTAGAAGCCAGGAAAGACCTGAGGAGTAAAAATGGAGTTAAGATTCAAATAGCCACAGAGAGGATGAGATGGAATAAGGGTTCACAGGGCAGATAGTCCCAGTGATGTTAATGACACATTTTCACCCAAAATTTAAATGAGGTTTTTGAACTTCAATCTTATTTTGTAATACAATGTATTATGAATGCATAATCCTAATTTTATATTTCAGATTTCTTTGCTAATATGGTTACATACACAGTAAATAATGATATACTTCACAGTGCTTCCCCCCCATCTGATACTAGTTCATGTTTGGAAACACAAAACTACATTTTACTGTAAGTAAAAAAGATTATGTCAGGCTTTCAATTCAGAAACCTTAGTCAAATCTGCAAAGTCTCCTGGAAGACGAAAGTTGTAAGGCCTACATTTTTTCACAATGTGCTGAGCCCTTCCCCCACATCTGACATTTTCTTGTGGAAAACATCTGGTTTAAATGAACACTAATGGTGGCCTTGATCATCAGAAACCAGAATGCAAAAATCATAAACAATGTATACTAGGTAAAAGGGATGCTACAACGCTATGTGCAAAGAGGAGTCAGCAGCACATTTATTTTATATGCACATTTCTCCTTTTGGGCGCTTATCTTCTGACTGCCTTACACTTCTCATCCGGGAGCAGCCAGGGTCCATAAAACACAAGAGTGGGCCATTGTCCCACTCTGTCAACCCTTGAGATGGCTTTGCAAACGTGCCCTGTAATCCAGGCCCTTCCTTGCCACTTCATCTAAATTTATTGAAAAAGATAGAGCTCTGGGGACCAAATGAATGCATTGTGGGGATGATGATTGCATTTATCCAAGATTATGCCTCTAAATTACTAGTACCGTTTTGACTGTCTTCTCCTGGGGTAGCATTGTTATTTTGGTTAACATGCCTTGGTTCATTTGGGACCACCCTAAAGAAAATTTGAATGCCTAAAATGTTCCTCATGCTCAGAGTACCCTGTAGAGTAGTGGTTGGGCACAGTCCACATGGATCCCAAGGTCCCAGGTTTGTGTCCTGAGACCAACAAGAACAACAAAGATGAACTAAATAAAATTAAGTAAAGGGCTTATTTCTCTTGTATTTCCCACCTGCCTGCCTCTGCTCAACCTCATTCCTACTTATACCTTTCCTTTCAAAAAAAAAAAAAATTTTCCACTTCTTCTAGACTTGATATAATTTACCAGAGTGGAAAATAAGAGAAAGTTTTCTGAGTAGATAGTATTTTGGATGATCAGGGTTTTGTAAGAAAATTTTGGATAAACCAGTAAAGGTTGTGGATTATTGGGAACCTTACTAATTTGTGGGCACCACTGGGGGTACAGGAAACATCTTTAAGGGCATTTACCTCTATAGAGACCAAGACAGAGAGAAAAGGTTGGTTATTGGACCTTTTATGGTGCTTTAAGGCAATTATCAGGGGTAGGAGGTTGAGACAGGGATCAGTTCAGAGAAGAGCTTCAATAGAAACCGGTTTGGGGATATTACAGAGTATTAAATGTCATTAGCTTTCAGGATCCAAAGAAAGTGGGCAGCAAGAAGTGAGAGAGGGGTTAATATTGTTTTAAACCTCTTACTACTCTCTTCTCATCTTCATTGTCTGGGTATTATCTCATGTTGAAGGTTTGTCTATGGAACTATGTAGTCTTGTGTGCTAATGAGGATGGTGACTAGAATGGTTGGAACAGCATGGCATCTGAAGACCTCTGTCTCTCCGAACTACACTGCTCATGGAATACTTACTATAGGGTTGGATGTGAAATGAACGGGATAATCTAAGTGGATTAGGTCGAGAGCAGTGTCTTGGAATCAGTGGGATCTTCTTGGATTTCACCTTCCTATCATATATCCATATCCTTTTCTGATAGGGCTGCCTATTACCCTGATGCCTGGAGCCAGTAGTCCCTTATTAGCTAGAGCCCTGTGATACCTTTTACCAGTGATTAAAATAAAATTCTTCAACTACATTTGGAGATAGGATTATAATGGCCGAGTCACTGGGTCTTTAGGACAGTGATTTGGCTTTAGGAAAGTTTAGTCTCTTATGATATATCACTCATATGTGGCTGAGAGTATCACAAATAATTGTTTAGATCTCATATGAGCATTTAGCAATCATTTCCTCGGGACTTACAATTTTAATCAGATGCTGTGCCAGTGGCATAGAAGGGAATGAGATAAGGTCCTTGTTTTTAAAGTGCTCTCAGACCAGTGGGACAGACTGACATGGATAATTACGTAATCTAGCAAATATTATTCTGTTTCCATGAATTGAGTGACAAAGAGGAAGAAAACAAGTCACTCTGGAATCAGAGAAGAATTTATAGAGGGGTGTAGATGGCTAGTATTTGGAGGAATGAGTATGATTATGCTCAGCAAAGTATGAATTATAAATATGATGATGTTGGAAATGTTCTTACTGAGATATAGTGCCACCCAACTAAATAAATTATATGTATCTATAGATGTAGCTATCTATCTAGATAGATACACACACACTCACACATACACTCACTGGGTTTGATGTTTTGTTTTGTTTTTTTTTAATCACTGTTGTTGTTACTTTCCCTGCTCATGAGGAGGTCGTTGTGTAGCAAAGCGATCAGTATTTGCACTATTGGAAATAGGCTTTAGGTACTTCCTTCTGTGGAAGGGTGATCGCTTTTTGATCTAAGCGAAGCTATCAGAGGCAATGTGGTATAAATGAGTAGAGGACAGGCTTTGAGAACAAATTCTAACACCACCACTTAAGAGCTGAGTGTATTTTGACAAAGTATATATAGATATTCCTGGTGACTTTGATATCACAATGAAATAGGATTAATAATAGCGCCAACGTCACATGTTTGTTGCCTTAAGTACACTAATAAATGTGAAGGAACTTTGTAAAGTGCAGTGAAAAAAAATGTCAATGTTATTTCATCAAAAACACCAGCAAACCATTTATTTATGTAGTTCTATGTATTATGTAGTGCTGTGAAGATACAGGACTCATAATCTAGGAAAACCGAATCAGAATTCTGATTCAGCTCTGAAGCTCCAAAGTTCTCACTAAGAGCTTTCACCCTAAAACACAGACTTGCCGCTGGCCTTGGGGCAGCCCCTAGTGACCTGCTGTGCTCTGCCGCTGGCCAATGACCTGACCATTTGGAAAGGGGAGAGTGTTGTGCTCTCATGAAAGACGTCACTTTTTTTGCTCGTTGGAAAGTTTTGTTCTTTTGGTCTTGAGCACTGAATGTGAACAATCCACATGGCTCAGATCCCCCAAAGTGGGCCTAATAATAGGAACACTATGACAGCTACACATATTGAAAACATCCCTCAAGTTAGGCAGCCAAGGTAAGGTAAATGCATACGGCATTATATGAGAAAAACCCCCTATGCAAACCCAGAGGCGTGTTTTAATGTCATTGTGTTTAACATCAAAGGAATGATGACAAATGTGTTTATCACCCGAAGAGTCCAATGAAATAATTAGTCATCTGGACAAAAGCAATAGAAAGAGAAATGATGAGGGTAGATCATTTCTCTTATTTATGGAAAAAAAATTGGGAGATGACATTAGCATCACAGTTTTAAAATTTTAATTTACTGGAGTGCCCTCATGGAGTAGTGGTTAGGCCAGTCGCCTCCAAAGGAGCAAGCCACATACCCCTGGGCTCAAGACCTGGACCCCAGGGGAAACAACCAATTTGAACAACTAAATAAAAATAAAATAAATTGCTGAAAATTACTTTATATACAATAAAGTATATAGTCTGATGAGCTTAGGCACATATATACACCTACTCACCACATTTCTGTTGTTCCGAAAACTTCCCTTATGTCCCCTTGCACTTAACCTCCTCCCTTCTCTTCCCTGACCTCTGATTTACTTTCTGATATTATAGTTTTGCCCAAGTGTAATTTTAACTTGTGTTGTGCTGATTAATAGGAATGAGGAGACTTGGACGTGGTCAGAACTTGGGACTAGGCCCCTACAGTCTTTAGAAAGAGTCATCCTGGTAACTTCTCTGAATCTTGATTTTATCATGTTAATGAGACAATAATGTTTCTAGACACCCCAGAAGATTGCTATTAAAAATCCCAAAGGATAACAGAGGAGAATTAGACATATAGGGTTTTTGATGGATTTTTTAGCAAATATTAATGTTAATCAAAAGGATAACACTTCTAGGTATGAACCATTTAATACAGGAATTTCTGTTCCATCACTCCCATCTTACCTATCCAAACTGAGTCCTCCCCTGCAGTGCAGAGAAATTGTCTCTGAAATATTTGGCTTATGGGTCCAGAATTTCAGTCTCTCATCTCTGTAGCTGACAGTAGGGAATTATAACCTCCTGGGCTAAGATATCTGAGCTAACATTAGATGAAGCATAATTATCACTTCAGTATGAATATAGAATAAAATTCTTCACTGTGGCTGCTGAGTTCACCATGCTTTATCATTTAAAAAAAAGAAAAAAATCAAGCACTTTATTTCATGCTCGGGTACTTATTGCCCTGATTCTGGGTTGTGTGAGTTTTTTGATTTCCATTTATACAGATAAACCTGAACTGTTCAGACGTTAGGTCACGTGCAGAGGCTTCCATGCAGTACCTCAGCTGCTGTTATAAACTGTTGTTTTCAATAAGCGATCTAAGTACCATTTTTGTTGGAAATGGAGTAGAAAGTGGAGACTAACATATACAATAAATCCTCGAATTGAGTTCTAATGTTTCTTCTTGGGCAGCAAGGAGAGAATTTTATTCCCTATTAGCCAGAGAAACCAGACCAATGTTATCTCCCCTCTCTGGGAGACATCACTTTAGCCACTTTGTAGGCATAACCTGACATACTCAGGCCTGGCTTATTTCTCCATGGATGAGCTCTTAGAATTTATATGCATGTGCGCACACACTCAGATGGGCACACTCAGTATGCTGCCATTTGCCTCTGAGTGTGCGTATGTATTATGTGGATTGTGCATTTTCAAAAAAGACATGATCCCCAGACGGTCACTCTCACTTCCTCCCCCGTGAATTTTGTAGCTTCCCCACAGGGAAGCGAAACTGATAGTGGGTTAGAAGAGATTGTATTTGCTGCAGTGAATTCAGCGTAGAGACTGTTTATGGATGACCTTTGTCTTTTGGGGGGAAAGAACAAGAGGAGTTAAGGATTCTTAGCAGAATGGCAGGCACATTTCATTACAACTAGACTCATAAACCATGGATTTTGTGAATACATTCACCTAAGACACTGGTGATAAACCAGGAATCCAAGCCCCCAGGTTTGCACTCTTCCTCTAAACATGTACGTCGTCCTACTGTGAATATTCTCCCTTCTGTCCTATCTTCCCTGTGAAACTTTCAAGTCCTCAAAGGGGCACTGCATCTGTAATGTACATCGCATTCACTTTCTCATCTCTTTTTGTTCTTGCATTGCATTTGGTGGAGATGTTACAAAGATCTGCTGATGAATAGCCTGGGACCGCATCCTGCTTAGATGAACTGGGATTCTCTTTGCAAGTGTTTCCAGCTAGAAATATACTGTGTTGGTGCTGTTGCTGCTGTGAGGATTCAGGTAGAGCAGTGTGATCAGATGCCTCTATCCTCAGGTGTCACTGCCACCTGCAAAGATGGGGCTGTGAGAAGACCCCCAACCCCAGCCCTGACTCCAGTGTAGAGTCTCCAAGGGCCTTTCTTCTCAGTGCTGCCATGTTTTTGAGATCATGTGCTCTGGTCGCTCCATCTCTCGAATTCCACGCAGCCTGAAAATAGCTTTAGTAGACTCTTCTTCCTTCCCCAGCCCTTTTCTCTTCTCTTCTTTCTTTTCTCTCTCTTTTTCTCTTTCTCTCTCCCACCCCCATCCCACTTCCCTCCTCTCCCCTACCTTCCCCTCATCTCTTTCTTCTTTCCCTCCTCCCTCCCTTTCTCCAACAGAGATTGTACTCTCATGAATAGCTAGCTGAAGTGGGTTACACAGAACACAGAAATCTGTGCTTCCACAAGAGGGATTAAATGTTGACACTTCAATTCCTCAGAATCACCACGTTTTGAAACACAAACCAGATCACTTCAGTCTCCTAGTTTAAACTCTCCAGTAACCATCTACCACCCTTAGAACCAAACTCAAAGCCTTTGTAATAATCTCTAAGATGCTGACTGACTTGGCCCTGCCCACCTCTCTGACTCACCTCCTCACTCACCAACCTCCAGACATGCTGTTCTCCTTTGGGCTTTTAGGGCACCCCAAACTTATTTCTGTCTTAGGACCCTAATACTCATCTCTTGTGCATGAGATGCTGCCCTGACTTTTATGCCACTCAGAGTTGTCACTGAAATCTCAGCCCAAATATCAGGTCTGTCTAGACAGGCCTTCTCTGACCATCCTAATCATGGCGCCGCACGTATTTTATTTCCTCATGTCACTCATTATGTTGGACATTGTCAGTCTCTGTTGTTCCCTTGTTGGAGCCTCATTCCAGAAGGTAGATAGAAGGTTTGTTAGTCCTGTTCTCTGTTATCACTTTGGTCCTTAGAACAGTATCTTTCATCTAGTGGGCGCTTAGTAGGCATATAACGTATTTGGGCTCAGTCAGGGATTGACTTTACCTCTCTGCCCGCCCCCGACCCCTGAACACGCCCCCATCTCCCTGTCTCTCTGTTTCTCTCTCTCTCACTGTGTATGCGTGTGTGTGTGTGTGTGTGGTGTGTGTGTGTGTGTGTGTGTGTATATCTGTCTTTCTCTCATTTATCTCATAGAACTTTCCTCGTGGTAAGCCGCATGCTCTAGTGCTAGGGCGCAACCCTTGGGCCGGGACCTGTGTTTCCTTGCAGGCTTGATCTAAAGCTTCCGGTCGTGATTGGAAGCTGCTACTGAAGAGCCACCTTCTTCCCGTGGTCAACAAGTAAATGAAAACTAGAGCTACATTACAAGTCATCTGTAGCACTTTACTGATATTAACTCTTGTTACAACTTCCCACCATAGCTTCCTTCACCAAACGGATCATTCTTCCTCCTCCGCTCCCGTGCTTGTGAGATGCCCTGGGATCTAGCGCAGTACAGGAGAGAGTTTACAGAATACATATGCTGTCTCCTTACATGTGGACAAATGAGTCTGCTTGCTTTTGAGCTGGGAGGGGAAGAGAGATCAGCTGGGACCATTCATGGAAGACGCTAAGTTACCAAAATTTAGAGCCTCGCCAAACTCTTCCTTCCTAGGTGTCTGGAATAGAAAGATGAGTTCTTGGATCTCTCCTAATGGAGAAATTCTTTAAAGAAATTTGTTCTTTATTTAGGTTAGTAGATGGTTTCTGTGACTTCCCACAGACGCAGGCTGAAGCCCTGGGTGACCTTTGCAGTGCAATGCGTTCTTGCGGCCGCATGGCCTAGGCTGTGTGCACTCGTGGAGAGGCTAATGTTGCTTGCCTTGCTGGCTTTTCTGGAGGTGACACATTTGGGTCACAGGGGTCCAGCCAGTCTTGGACTGTTGTGCAGAACGGTTTTGTGGGAATAGCCGTATAATGCTAACACCATCTGTAGCCTGAGAGCTTGACAGACATCACCCAGATTGCCTGGGGAAGGCCATTTACTTTGGGGACGAATATGTAAAATAGTTAGCTCTTTCATTTCTTGCCCAGACACAGCTTTATCCCCATTTCTTTCTGTAATAGTGAATGAGCTATGTGCATATTTTCTCGTCACCTTGAAGTACCTATTTTTGGCAAGTGACAGGATAGAGCCAAGAGCCTTGGCTTTTTAATATTTTATTTCCACATACAGTATTAAAGGGCTAGAGGATTTCTCTTGCAAGATTTCTGGTGAGGAAATATAGAACTGACTGGATGTCCACACACCCTCTGCCCTCAGGACTTTCAAGTTGACATTCGTGTTTCTCCTTTTCTCTCAAGACTCTTGACTACTCTGCTAATAATGTGAAGCAGTTCCCACACTTTATCCTAAATCCCCCGTGCTCTAGTTTGTTTCCCATAGAGATGATCACTTTCTGACAGACCGTATCACTCCTCATCTGTTGTATACATTGACTGCCTCCCTCTGCTTAAATCCAGACTCCACAAGGGCAAGGATTTCTGCCTGTGTTATTCACACTGCCTCCTAACTGTCTAGAACTGTGCCTGGTGCTTAGTAAGCCTTTCATAAATATCCTTCAGTGAATGAGCTGACATCCCAACTGAGAGGAGAGGTAACATAATGCAGCGATGAAGAACTCTGGAGTCCAGTTATTCTGAGTTGGAATCCTAGCTTTGTGCTTACCAGCTGAGGGTCTTCATGAAGTGATCTAACCTCTCTGAGCCCCAGTTTTCTCATCTGAAAAACAAGTTTTATGGCACTAACCTAGAAGGTGTTTTCTTAAGATAAAAAGAGATAGAGAATGAGGCAATAAAACTTGGTGGTTAATAAGCTAGTCTGCATTCCTGTACATCTGGGTTCTTCTGACTCTCCTAGTACCCATAACAATTCTTCTAAACTCTCTAAGATCACTTTCTTCACCTGTAAAACCAGTATAATACTATGTCTGCCTTATGGGTCAGTGGGCAGTAAGGAAGTGATGTATGTGCAGTGCTTAGCAGACCAACCAGTTCACAGTAAGGAATCCGTTAACGAGCTACTTTGAGGATGGCGATGATAATGTTTGTAAATTATCCTTATTGTTCACAGGTAGTAACTGGTCAGGTAGAGGTAGGTGTGAGAAAAGTGAAGAATAATTTTGTTAGAATTCTGGAAGTCTCCTACATAATGTCACCATTTTCTTTGTATTTCTCTTTCTTCAGGGGGGAGTAGAGCAAATGCCCATTATCTTTGTAAGTTACTTGCTTCAACTTGAAGATGGAAGAGTGAGAAAAATCTTGTGTGCCACACTCCTTTCTTTGCCCTATAACCAGATCTGTTACTGTTTTATAGGGCTTTTTCTGAATGTTTGGATACAGTTGCCACAAGGTTTCTCTGCTCCACCAGGTGATCCTTGGGCGGCAGGTGTCTTCCTATAATTTGGCTGTTGCGTCAGCTCCCTCAGAGCTAATGGAATTGGCTCCATTAGCTATGGCAAGGGAGAGTGAAGCCAAGAGTTCGGTTGGCTTCCATTTCCTTCTATGAGAGATGCCCCTTCCCGACTCTGCCCCTCAGTTACATGTCTCAGCAGGCCTGGACGTGGGTCTCTGTTCCATCTTGCCGTGTGACCTTGTTCCCAAGAACCAACCTCAGCCTCACCTTCTCCACCTTTGTAAATAAAGAAACAGAAATAAAAATAGATTGGTCCTTCGACATAGGGGAGGATTAATGAGCTTATTACATGTAAAGGATACTTTCAAAGTATTCAGTAATGTTTATTTTACATTTATTTATTGTGAAAAATTGAGTCTCCTAGTACTGTAATATGTTAAGTTTATGAACACTTTCTATGTTTTGAAAGTTCTGGAATTTCAGCTTCTGCCTAGTGTCCTGTGGGGTCTGGAAAGTACCTGGTAGAGAGTATCTTTGCTTGAAAAGAGTCACAGGTATCTCCCTAGAAGTGATCAAATGAAGTTGCCTCCCAATTTTCTAGGGAAATAATAGAGAATAACTGAGCCGTGTGTACGAGTATTCAGGATAATGTGGGGAGGAGCCTGGGGTTAGGACACCTCTGGGGAGGAGGCTGCTAATCAAAGTCAGGAATTCGCCCAAGCTTGCTTTCACCTGGTGATCTGGCTTGGGCCCAAGTTTTGACCAAGAACTTATCACAGTCAGGTATCTTGCACCTAAAGCTCATTGACCAGACTGAACTTTGAAAGCAGAATGCCAGACTATTCATTTTATGATGAAAAGGTCAGGTTTTCCATGTACTACATAGGCATACCTGTCTAGCATATTTTCCCTTCTAGATAAGGTAAATGAGAAATAAAATGATTAGAAGGTTACTTAGAAAGTATGGAGTTGATAATAGGAGAGTTAAGTTTTTCAAATGTATCTGGTGTCAGGCCCTGTTAGACTACTGAATTCATCTCCACAGTACAGATCTACCTGCCAGGTGATATGTGCATGCCTGAATCACTTGGGGCTCCCTGGCAGCCCACTTTGGGTTTGGAGTCAAATTGCCATCATTTGCCTCTCTGACTGTCCTTTGTATTAATTTTTTGACCGACAAATCCCACATCCTTCTGATAGATTTTTAAATTTAATTTGTCATCAAAGTAAACTGAAAAACAGTAATTCCTTGCTCTAAGCCTCTTCTCCCTTTTGATTCTTCCTCTCTGGAAGAAACTACTTTTGATCATTGAATTATTGTTTTTATTAGTTACCTCCATATTTCTCAATGACTGATAGGCTTAAATTGCTGTTTCGTGATTTTTCTACTGGAGATGACTCCTGTGGTCGATAATCAGTGAGCACTTCCATCATTCCTTTCATTTTCATTCTTTCCCTTCTTTCACGATGGTTTTATCTCAATATTTAGTTACAACCATTTTAGCATTTATATTTTGCCAATTAATTATTTGTAGAGAGGTATTAAATGTACCATGATTATTCCTGCTTGCCTGCTTTCTCTCCCCTACCTCCCTCTTCCTACCTACCTACCTTCCTTCCTTTCTTCTTTATACCTTCAAATTTCTCTCTGGGAGACATTTTTCTCCACTCACCCTCCAACTTTAAATTGATAGGGGCATTTTAAACCATAGCTGCCATACTTTCACCACACCTAGAAAATCAGCAATTAACATCATCTAATACTCAGCCTGTGCTCCAGTATCCCTGATTATTTCAAAGATCTCTTTTTGCAGTTGGTTAATTGAATAAGAATCCAAATAAAATCAACAAATTGCATTTGGTTGTTCTATTTCCTAACTTTCTTTTATTCTTTAACAGCCCCCACTACTTTTTATTTGTGACATTGATTTGTAGGAGAAATTGGAGGTAGGATGATACATTTGACTGATGACTTCCTCATGGTGTCATTTAACTTGTTTTTCTATCCCATGAAATAGTAGTTATCAGAACAGAATTAAGATTTTAGTTAGACAAAAATATACTATAGACAATACTGCATACTATTTTGTCATGTCATGTGACAGTAATATCTGGTTATACTATCTTTAGTGATGATCAGTTGATCAGGTTCAGATGATGGTAGACTAATTATTCCATTGCCAAATTCCCTATCAACTTTTCACCTAATGGTTCAACTTATGAACATCCATTGATGATCGTTAGCACATCCACCCACATCCACTGTTTTAACGGGCCATGTTCTGTTCTTGTGTGATTCTCTTGTAAGCCAGGAAGTGCTGGTTACCTAGTTTAACTCCAAAGGACCACCTTATTAATTTTTTTTCCAAGTTTGGGTGGGGGAATTCTCTATGACACCCACATACCTCTAAATAAGTGATGGAATTTACATAAAAGTAATATGTTTTATTAATTAAAGTTGTTATTTGAACCTCTACTGAGCATTGCTACAAAAAAGTGGAGAGTTTGTCAGTCATGTTGAAAAGTGGCTGGCAGGAAAAAAAAAATGACCTGTTTTCAAAGCAGTGGAATAAATCAGAGGACTCTTCTTTGATTCACAATGCCTCCTTTCTCTGGGGTTGGGAAACTGAAGTTTAAGGAGGAGGTCTCTTCTGCTTGTGAGGGACTGGAGGGAAGCTCCCAGGATGGGCCCTGATGACACATAGTCATTTGAGGACTTTTGGTTGTTGTTTTCTTTTAGTTTTTACTGTTCTAGTGTGCTGAGAAGCCTTTCATAAAGATTTTTCCTAAACCCTGTTGCATACGAATTAGGGCTTTCCCTTGCCTCTATAATGGGGCCTCGTACCCTTTGATGTGTTTTAGCAGAATTTTGCTTCTAAATACAGTTTGAAATTTGGTTCTGCAGTTTGAAACATTCACACACCTCCCTCCTTGACTCTACTGACATTAAATACACACACACACACACACGCACACATCCCCTTGACGCTCTCTGCTGACGTTAAGTGTATACACATATACATATACATGGCCATATACAGATACACACACACACATGTGACTGCCGAAACTTGTTCTGTAGGAACCAACCTCAGTGGTGAGATAGTATTATGCAGTCACCTGTGTCTCCTTCCTGAGAGGTTGACAAATAGACATGCAAAGCATCATGACAAGGGAGAGTCCTTTCCAGTGTCTCTGGGCCCAGAGACCTGTTTCTATGCTCTTAGAAAGAGCTCCTTTTAGAAGCAGAGGACGTCCTGCTGTAAATGTCTGGCCTGTTATTGTGGAAAGATACAGATTGGATAGCTTTTTAGTGACTTCAAGTAGTCCAGAGACTAAGGTCCTTTCCCCAAATATTCAGTAAGTCAAATTCATATCCTGTTGAAGCCCCTTCTGTCATTTGGACTTAAATCTCAATGACCAAACTGTGTCTTTCTTTTAAGGCCTAGATCAAATGCCATTTTCCCTCCATCTCACTGTGCATTTCCCTCATCTCAGCTCTTCTGTTCTAGACTCCTGTCGTACTTTCTTTTCATTCTTTCATTATGGTTTGTTCGCATTACTGGTGTCACTTCTCTTTAACATCAGCCTTCTCTTTGCTTCATTTGACTATAATTAGGTTTAATATTTTATTAACTTTAACATTTTAATCATTGCATAAATTACTCGAGTAATTTCCTTTTGTCAGTTATTCAGTTGATATTTCAATTACACTTCAAATATCTGTAGGGTAGTCTGTCAGTTAGCTGTTAGCCAGCTTTCCTATTTCAGAAGAGGGTGGAAAGACTATGCAGAGTTGCTGACATGGAACTAGAAGTCAGAAGACTAGTTTCAAGGTCCACCCCTACTGCTTGAGAGTCATAGCTTTAGACCAATGGGCATGTCAATTAGGACTCTCCTTGGTAATGTAAAGACATAATAAAAGTCACCTAAACTTATTTAAAATTTAATTAATTTGGAAAAAGGAAGGATGGTATAGCTGTGAGTAGTGGTAGAATGTACAAGAATGGAGTCTTGGATTCTCAAAGCCCTTCAAGGGAGTGCTGGCTGAAGAAAAGAGATCTGGAAGGATTTCACTTTAGCGGTGCTGAGAAGGATGAGTGTGTACAACCAGGGGGGCACTCAGAGCACAGCGAGGATGGGGAGGGTGAGGAAAGGGTCCCTGTATTTACACCTGATTCTTTAGCCTCCTTGCAGAGTTGCTTTAACCTGCCTAGCAGCAGGTATGGCTCTTTCTCATTTTTTGTTTCTACTATTCTCTCTCGGGAACGTCTTGGTAAAGTAATGAATGGGACCGTTTCTGATAAACCATAACCAGCACTTACAGTGAATGTCACTTCAGTAACAGAGGGCCCCTCTCAGAGCAGAGAATGCAGAGAGGTTCTAACATTGAGAGTCACCTCTGTAAGAGGAAAAGACGTGAAACCAACTTCCCATTGAATTGAACATCTCAAGCAGCTCATCCTTGTTTCAGAAAGACATTTGACCCAACTTGCACATGGGACTTGGCCCTTTATTATCAGTCTGTGTCTCTCTGGGAGATGTACTCCTGATTCTTCAGCATCAAGAAATCTAGAGCCAGTGGGCCTATATTTGGGTTCAGGTATAGGATATAAACTTTCGGGTGTCACTCTTCCTCTCTGATTTGGAAAGAGATGTAGTAATACCTACCTTATTGCTAGATGATCAGGGAGTTCAGGTAAGATTTCATATTCATATTCATGCATAGTTGTATGCATATGTATATAGAGAGATTTATATCTATCTTTGTCTATAGATTCCGTCTTCATTTTTCTAAAGCAACATCAGGAATTCTTCCCTATTACCAAGTTATTTCAAAAGCCACACCTTGTCATGAATGAGAACCAAAGCTATATTGCTGTGGTCTAATGAGTCTTCTGCTGACTAGCCTGAGCAGTCCTCACAGGGTGGCAGTGAGGATTCAGGGAGGCTATGAAAGTAAGGCATGGAGCCCGGTGGATGCTCAGGAAATGTTGGTTTTCTTCCCCTAAACTGTATATTGCTCTTTAGTTTTATCCTCATCAACATCCTCCTAGCAGTTCTTAAAAATTCCAAATAGTCATAGAACTGGTGCTTTTACTTTAAATTATAGAGTGCTAAGGGAAGGTCAGATTGGAATAAAGGACTGAGGGAAAAGCCAGTTATGTTTGTTTGTTTGTTTTAGTATAAACAATAGTGACTTCTCCTCTCCCTCCTCTGGTCCTGAGCCTGCTGAGTCACTGTCCCAGCCCCTTGGCCCCATGATCTCTGGATGTGTCTGTGGAATACAGCAACATCCCACAAGAAATCAGACTCATGAATGGCAGATCATTTTGAGGGATTTTTTGTTTGCGTTCCTGTGCTTGTTCTCTTGCTGAGATAGGAAACCTTTAATAAAGACTTTTCCTAAATGATGCTGCATGTGAAATGTGGATTTTTTCTTCTAGCAAATGATCATTTCATGAGAATTCTTTTCTTTTTTCTTTTTTTTTTTTTTCCTTCTTCTTCTTTCCTGTTTCTCAGTACAGTCCACAAAGAGCTTATTCCTCTGCTGGTTACTGATTGATGGTTCCACTCTGTGTGCCCTTTAATTTTGCAATAAACCGACAAGGAGTTGAGACCACAAACTTAAAGAGAATTGACTTATGTATTTGACTGGATTCACTGGAGCTGACAGGCAGGTTTAGTCATTTCACTGTGGTCCTGGGGAGGGCAGGAGGAGGCCATGAAAAGGGACATTGTGTTGTAAATAACCAGACAGGGAAAAGCTTGCCTGTCCTTCCAGTCCAAAGCAGCTGGGCATCCTCTCTCAGCCTGAATCCCTTTCCAGGCCTTCCTGGGAACTGGAAGTCTTCCACAGCCTTGCCCACAGCTTCAGGATTCTGCGTCAAGTAGCACTTCAGATATGTAGAAACAAGATAGCCACCACCCACAGGACCTGTGTCCTTTTTTAAAAAGGGATCATGATGCTCCTTAAAGGGTTGCGGGAATGGCTAGACTTGCCTAAGTCATCAGTTCTTTCAAGCCTAATCTATGGGCTGGATGACTTCAAAGACCATGAACAAACCTGGGCCCCAACCCACCTCCATCCAGCCTAACTGTGTCTTCACCATAAGGCAGCGGGGCTACATCAGGATACAAAGACACTAATATACTTCATGAATCAATTACCAAACATGTTAAGAATCAATTAAAATTTTCTTTTGTTAGTACCACCATTGTTTGGAGTAACCAATATGAAAATAAAGGCAAACATCATTTCAAGTTGGAAAACAAGAACAGATTTCTTGAATGGTTCAAATAGATCTTAAGTCAACTAAAGATAGCCCTTTAAGGTATTTAAAAAACAGAACATACTATTGCTATTTAGATTGAAATATTTTACCATACCAGGCTGGTCTCTAAGAGTTGAAGTGAAGTTAGAAAGACAAATGTCCAAGTGGAATTTGTCCCAGCTGTGAACCCCACATTTGTGAATCTTCCACATTTAACCAGCTAACTGCCTGTTCTTAATCTGCTCTTTATATGGCAAACTTTCTTCTGAAATTCTTGTCATCACAATTTAGCAGAAGTGAAAATATTTGCAGAGTGGTTAGTGGCCAAGACAGAAATAGAATCCTGGAGTCTGTGTCCCTTCTCTTGCCATACCTGCTGGAGCATGGTTCCTCCCTGGTCTGAGATTAGCATTCTTCCTGCGACTGACAATGTGTCTTATTCTTAAATGTTTTGTACAGGTTCCCTTTCCACGTAGCCGTGTATTAAATTCCAGGTATTTGGTCAGTCTAATATCAGCAAAAGCCTTGCTCTGAATAAACAAACCAAATATCTACAAGGCCATGGGTTTTCATGTCGAAAACCTTTTATTTTGTGTACCGGTATAGCCCCGGAAGCCAGGTGGAGCTGGTTTGAATTTGGCTCCCCCATATGCTCGCTGTTTGGTCTCGGAAAGATGCACAACTTCTCTGAAACTCAGTTTCCTCATCTTCGAAACTGGTATAACAGTGTTTACCACACTGAAATATGAGGATGAAATGAGCTAAAGCACTTATTACAAAGTCTGATTCACAGAAGTACTAGGTAAACATTAGTTTCCACCTTTCACCCTTCCATCCTTTAAAATGCGGCCAGGAATGAAGTTAACATGAGACATTTCTTCAATTTACTGTATTGGTAGCAAGAGAATGATATGAGAAAAGTTCTTGTACTAAATTACTTCGTACTGATTCTGAAGTGGGAATATTAAGAACTGAGAGATCAGGTGGGGCTAGAATAGTGAGGAGAAATTTCGTGGAGGTGACGGTACTTGAACTGATTCCAGAAAGATGGACACTTCAAGAAGAGTAAAGAAGGACATTTCCAATGGGAGCCCTTGGGTTGGGGATGAGAGCTAGAGCTGAGTAAACCACAGAAAGTCAGAGGTAGAACGAGACTATCCCAAGCCTCAGTTTCCCACTGAAGTTTAATAAGTCAGTAAAAAGCTAGTATTTGCTAGGTCACTGCTGGATTATTATGTACTGGCTTTAGTGCTTTAATTGCCAACTTCTTTCTCCTCACAACAGGCACGATTGTTCCCTGATTGTACAGCTGGAGAAAGTGAGGCACAGAGAGGTTTAGGAGTGTGCCTGAAATCAGAGCGAGTGGGTGGCGGTGCAGAGAGGGAAGCCCAGGAGGTCTCACTCGGGAGTCCACCCTCTGAGGCATAATGGGGTCTTCAGTTTCCCAACTTTCCTCATGGCTTAGAGAGGATCAGCAAAGACCATCCTATGAACATACTCTGAAAAATATAGAGCCCTATGCACCTGAAAGACAGCATTATTCTTGTTAGTTACACCACATGAGAGGTGAACAAAAAGGCCAACAAGACCTGAGGAGCAAAGGTGACAAGATGGCACCTACAAGCAGTGATACTGGGCCAGTTTAGCACACATATGCCTCACCGTCCCATCTGGTCACTCAGGGCCTGCGGAACCTCACATCCCCTCTTGGGGCAGTGTTCCGGGGTCCACCCATGGGCCACCAGAGTGAGCGTTCCAGTCAGGGCTGTGCCTCAGCTGGGACACCTGTTCTGTGAGCCTGTAGCTTGTGATCAGGAGTGGGCTTGTTAGTGACATGATGGAAGTTGTCTTCTCGAAGGGCATGACCACGGAAGAAAGCCTGTTCCTACACACCATGTCAATATTTGGCTATTTTAATGTATTTATTCTGGGCCTATTCTTCTTGTGTCTCTCCTGTGTTGACTCTGTTTCATTGTAAGTTATTCTCTTTTGTCCATATTGATGTCATTTATTTAAGTGTGGACGCAACATTGCTTCAATTCCCTGCCCCCTCTGTTTTTTTTTTAAAAAACATAGCACCTTATACAATACCCCTTCCTTAAGGACATCAAATGGTTTTCAAGACCCTATCTGATGAGGCTGCTGCCTTGGAAGGTTGTTCTAGGCAGAACTTTTGACCTCCTTTTGAAGAGCTAGCGAGTGACCTTTGCTCCCATTTTATGCCACAGATTTTTTTTTTTGGAGGTAGAATTGGTTACGCATCCAGTTACTGAGTTTGGAGAGCCCTGATGGTTAGGGCACCATTTGCCTGGGTGGCACAGGGAAAAAAAAGGAGTCGGACTAGCAAGGGCTCATCCTCCCTGGGAGGATTCTCAGAGGTTTCTCAGAGGCCCCTTGGGGCTTCAGCTCAGGGCTGCTGTAAGTCACTGCCAGCTTCCCTGTCAGCTTGGCTGGGCCTGTGTTTATCAGACTGGACTACCCCAGCAGTGGTATTTTCAGACCCCCGGGAGCGAGTGACTCAACAAAACTGTTTTCAGGGTCTCAAATGAGTGTGAGGAGGGGAAATCGTTAATAGCAGCCGTCTGGGATGGACAGATCACAAGGCTGTGTCTTTCTAATCCTCCTTGCAAATCAAAAGGAGGGGGAATCCCCAGAGCTCAGGCATATGCATGAATAGAAAGCACCCTCAAGTAACAAAAACACCTAAAAAGGTCAGCAGAAACTCAGGGGGCTGTTGGAAATTCACCTCCCCTGCCTTTCTGTGGACCTCCAGGGCGGTAAGGGAGGGGCGAAGACAGCCAAACAAGTTTCACCCACAAGTGAGTCCACGACCCACTACCGCAGGAAATGTACAGTGCAGCCCAGGCTGGTAGGAAGGCTTCCTCCACGCTGCGACCCTCGGAGTCACCTGACAATTGACCTCATTTGTTTTCAAGCCCTGGAGGCCTTTTGGGGCCCACGTTCACTGCGGAATCCTGCGCGGTGGCGGATGCACCGTCTGCAGGCGGGTGGACGCGCGGTCCGTTCACCAGCTGCGCTGTTCCTGAGCGGCGCGACATCACCGACAGGATGCTGCCGAGGTGGGCCGGAGGTGGAAACAGCACACGAGCCTGCTGTGTGTGGCCTCCTTACACTTGCCGCCCCAATGAGACCCAGAGTCGATACGTGTCAACCTCAGCCCCTTGGGGGCCAGTGGAACAGCGCGCCGGCAGTGGAAGACAGCTGCTAACGCCCGCGTCCCCGGCACCAGCGCTGTGGCTGGATTCCACTGCATCCCATGTGCGCGCAGGAGAAGTAGGTCGTGGAGAAAGCCACCTGTGCGGCCACACGCTGCTCTTCTGTGCTTATTTGGGCCAAATGGCCACACATTTCTACCTAGATACTTTCCTCTGAATTCAGCAGCCAAGGCAAAGGCCACGCTGAGGTAGAAGGAGTATTATTTATCATCAATCCCTTTGTGATGAGGGAGTGTTTGTCCAAAGCTGAGGAGACTCTTTTCTTCCATCTGTCTTGCCTCAGTCTGCAGCAGTAGCTTCCTTAGGGACCCTCCTCCTAGACACAATGTTTCTCTAGCTTTGTCTGTAAATTTCACAATGAAATCTGAAAGCAGGGTTTTTCTTGCGGGTCTCTAATTAGAGGTGAGAATTTTATGAAGCTTGAAAGTATTCTCACCAGACACACAGAATTCTTTAAAATGGTGTCCCTGGTTCACTTTTTCCACCCCTCTTCCTCCGGCATTGCCAGTCAGTTCTGTGTCAAATGGATTTCTTAAGGCTCGAGCTGAGGAGAATCAATGATAATGTTGGAATTTGAGGTACAACACTAATATGAATGTATAACATTTTTTATAGTTGCCTGCTCTGTTTACACTCATAATACATCCTTCATATCTTTTGTGGATGCCATACTTTTAGGTAGAGAGGTTAGAAGCATTTTCCAGAATTGCACAGTAGGTTAGTGGCAGAGTCAGAAATAAAGGGCAGCCTCCTTGACTCCCTCAACAGTGTTCTTGTCAAGTCATATTAAAGTTTGTCCCTTTTCCCGCACATATTTCTAAAGGAAAATCCCCCACACCCTTTTTGATTTTCCCAGAAAAAAATTGTCATACGGACCTTTAAGACAGAGATACGGGCTAGAATACTAAAAGTTTATCCGTTCTTTATTCTAGAATTGAGAGTTGATATTCTCTGTGCTGAAGCTAAAGAATAGTGATTTTTTTGTTTTGTTTTCATAATGAAATGATTTATAATTTTCCAGAGGTTAGCAAAACTAAGCCAGTGAATAGTAAAAACAGATTTGTGACATTCTAACTCCAAAATATTTTGTCTGATTTTCCCTCGCAACAAATATTGGATAGTTTTTCAAAGCCGGAAGTGATGGGCAGGAGCCTAGGAGTGTGGTCCCCTAGACCTGCTTTTGAGGGGGCTTAGCAATGAATCCAGAGTGTTCCTCACTGTCGCCCTGCCCTCCTTCCTTTTTTCCCATCATCCCACTTCCCTCCTCTATCCAGCAAGTGGCTTGGGGCAGACTGTCACGGTTGGGAAGCGAGAGGAGTGTATGGTGAAATCCACTCTACCTTTCTCTCAAGCTTTGGTGATGAAAAGACTCAACGAACCTTAACAATTTCTCTCTGGAGAATTCCAGCCTCTGTTTCTTAAAAAACAAAAACAAACAAACAAACAAAAGAACACGAGGTATTCAGCAACCCTTACCAGATCCAGGATTAGAATTCAGAATTTCTGTCTTTGAATAGAAGGCCAGGTCACTGCCATAACTGGCAATTAGAATTATTTTAGAGTCTAAAAATAACATTTTTTAAAAAATCATACCTTAAGCAGATAGACTGCTTTTAATACAAAAAGGAAAAAAAACAAAACAAAACTGCTGTGTGTTCAGAGCTGAGGAAAAGCAGAGCCCTGTCGGTTTTGCCAGTGCCAGATTCAGCGACAGGCTGGTGGTTTGGGAGCAGAGTCCGTCTCTGTCACTCTCTTGTTAGCTGACCACACTGTTCAGCAGGCTGCCTGTTTACTTGAAGCCTCCTAGCATTGGGACAATCACTGCCTCTAGCACTACAGGCCCAGTAAAAAGGATTTTGAAACTTCTCTGATTCTGTGCTAGATTGTGGTTGTTTCTGGCAGGGAGTGGGCGGGAGGAGGAAGCTGTTGTTTTTATGGGTCTAGAAATGTCCCCAGGATCCTGGGTTGCCTCAGGTTTCTCCTAAGGCAGACTACCCCTTGAACTCTGAGCAAACAGACATGAGTTCAATGAAGAGCTTTCCTTTCCTAAAGCCTCCCATGGACCTTTGAAATAATCAGTCCCATGCCATCTATTGTTCCTGAAAACCACCAGAAAGATTGGCAGAATTTGGCTAGGGTTGCCTTAAATGCGTGATAATTTTTGTAGAAGTGGAAGCTTTTTACCTTCTTGATTTATGGTTATTTATTAGCATGAGAGTCCAAAGGACTCTTGTCACAAGATTGGACTTGTTACAGTGGAGCATTTTGCTAATATTTTAATGCACTGAACATTAGCTCTCTTTGTTCATTACTTTAATAGATGGAGTTCTCTATGCCAGGACATCAAGGTCTGGAGAGGTCCCCTGTCTGGGTGGCTGGACTGAGAGTTCTGCTCTCTCTTTGCCTCTGCTCGATGCTGCCTTAGGAAGGACAGTGGGTAGGGAGGCCAGCACACTGCTCTTCTTAACTGAGCTGTTCATCTTAGGCAAGTGACTGGTTCATTCTGTGGAAGGTGGGGAATTGCACATTTTACCTCTCATCTGTACCATAGACAGCTGAATGAAGGTATCTACCTTATTCTTAGGTCTTAAGAAAAGATCTGACCTATAAATATTGAATTATTGTTTTGCTGACCAAACAGGGAAGGAGCCCATTCTAGCCTATCCTATACCTGACTGACTACAGACTCCCTCTTCTCTGTCACCTTCTATGAGTCAAATATGTAGGAGCTTCTTCTATCAAAGGCCTTGCTTTTAGGCAATTCCCCATTCAGATTTCTCTAGGGTTGTCCCATTTTCTCTTTTGTTCACCATTTTTTAGTACGTAAGGACTTGAATATACTAAGTGACTGCTCATGGAGACCCCAGCAAAAGTACCTTTGTGAAACTTCAATGGAGGGTGACTCAGACTAGACACATAAAGTGGTCCCTTAAAGCAGAATGTATTTTTGACCAGGAGCAGGGGGTGTAAGTGGGCCATGGGTAGAGCCTAGATGTGGTCTGACCGCAGGGTAGCTGAAGAAGCAGGGTCAGCTGAAGACAAGTGGTCCACAGTGGGCAGAGAGACTAGCGTAGTTCCAACCTTGTTGATCACTGATTCCAGCTCATCATCTTCTGACCAGCTTACACTCTGCTCCTATTTTCTTGTATCCAGGCATTTGTTCTCTTAAGCTACCTTTTTTCTCTTTTCTTTTTCTTTTTAATGCTTAGTAGAAATAAGTCACACACACACACACACATGTATGTATGTATGTATGTATGTGTGTTGATTGGTTGGTTTACCATCCCTAGGACCTTTTACCTTCTGACCAAAATAGCATTCATTCCTAGCCATCTGCCCTACTCATTCATCTGGTCTTTAACTGGTTTATCTCTTCATTTCCTTTTTTTTTTTTTTTTTTTTTAAATGACTTATAAGTGCTGCTGTCTGTGAAAGCAGGACCTACTTCGTTATTTATGAATCTATACTCTGAAGTTTCTTCTTAACAAAGCTTCATTGTTCCCTTAAACTGAGCATTGATGTTGAACTACAGTACATGGAAGGGCCGAGTAAGAGACATTAAAGAAGACAGATAATACAAGGGAAAACTTAGAAGCCAAGGACATGGTCTTTGAAGGGAGAAGTCTCCCTTCTTCCCACCATTTTGCTTTTAGAAGGGAGAGCACTAAAAATGTGATGCAAGCCCTCTGGGACATGATATTTGGGTCATTTCCTATTCAAATGTACCAGAAGCATCCTACACCCAAGAGAAAGCCCTGGGAGTAAGTGGTCCCTCCATATGGAATGGTGGTGGAGGCAATAGTTATCCAACTTCTAATACTGCTTATTCCTCTCACTCAGTGGATGGTACTTTCGTTCCTGAAGAGTAAACTCGAAGCAGGATTCCATCTCTTCCTTGTTACAGATGTAATCATATCCATGAAAAAAAGTTTACTATCTTCCCTTTACTACGAGAGCCCTACTCCAACCTTTGAATTTGTAGTTGATGGTAGTGGAGGTACATTATAGATTAAAAAAAAAAACTCATTATTGTAGAGAAATGGCAAAAACAGATATAATTTCAATTTAATGTTTCTTTTTTAACATATCAAGAGCAAATATTTGTTCTTTGTCACAAGTTGGCTATCTGCTGTACAAAAGGGAACCACTCATGGGTTTTCTATCTAAACAAGCAAGGTGCAAAATAGCACAGGGCAGGTAAAGACATGGCTGGGGCTAACATGGGTTATGCATCTTCCATTGACCAAGCACTGTGCTAGTGTCCTTACATGTGTTATCCACTTTAATCCTCAAAAGCCTGAGTTTTCAGATATCCAGATCAGTTATGAAACTTGCTCAATTTCACACAGTAAGTGGTAGAACCTAGGGTTTGAAGTCAGGTCTGTCTGATTCCTTCACCCTAACTCCTGTGCAAACTTACTTTTGCAGATTTAGTACCCAGCCTGTGAAGCTCCAATCTTTCTAGTGGAGGAAAGTGGTAGTTTATCAGAACTCATTCTCAGAAACCAGCAAGTGTTAAGACTCTGTTTATAACTCTGATAGGATTTTATAAGTTGTTTTAAGCATGTAATGATCAAGTCTCCAGATTCCCTCCCAAGACAACACATTTACAGGCTTCTGCCCAAACCGTGATTATTTGTGATTGATGATGCTATTTAGAAATGTTTCCATTTTATCATTTTGCTGAACATGGATTTAGAAAGCCACAACAATTCAGTACAATGGTATAAGTAGTAAGCCCCTGAGTTTCGTTGCTAAGTATTCCTTCAGTGATTTGGCTTTCAGGCTTATGATAAAAAGGAAGAGGTTTATTAGCAAAACCACTTAAGAGCTTCTTCTCTTGCCATTGGAAAAGGGTGATGTTTTCTTCCCCATCTACTCTTCCACTGGAAGTGGAAATGGGGTTAGGCATTCAAGGCACATCTGTACTTTGGTTTTAGTCTTTGCAGGGTATCAGTTTTTCGTTATCGTAAATAATTAAAAAACCATCACTTCAGTACAAGTTTCCATTTAGTACCAGTGAAATAATAATATGGAGAAAAAGTGGTCTGAATATATTAGTAAATGCTTTGTCTTTTTAAAGTTTTGAAAGAAGACATACAGGTGCTCTACCTCTTTGTTTCTCCTATGTATATGTGTCTATGTATATGCTTTATATGGCGGATACTTAGTACATTTTTGTGTCATTACTGTTACCATATCAATAGAGCTTTATGCATTTTCACCAAATCATCTTTTAGAAGAATCCCATAAATATGGGGTGTACATTTTGAGATCTCTCAGAAATTTTACATTTTTAAAAAACTGGGACGTACAGATACAGCATTTTGTTCATTAGTAAATCAAATCCATAGTATTTTCAGAAAAATGACAATATCTTACTGTCTTGGTTTTCAATAATCACTGCCTTTTTCTTACTGAGATCTTTATACATATTCTTTGCAGTTAAATAAAAATTAGGAAGGACCAAAGTTGGTAGACTAATGATAAGGTGCTGAAGTATATACTGTTAGAGAAAATTGTGATCTATTGCACTGTTTCTAGATCCATTTGTCTAAAGTATACAACATATACTAATTTTAGCCTATATAGCATCATTCTGAGAAGCAATAGCAATGCTTCCACTTACTGAATATTTACCATGTGCAAGACACTATGTTAAGAACTTACATTGATTATCTCATTTAAGTCTCATAACAATTCTATAAGATAGGTATTATTTTACCTATGAACAAAATTCAGAGGTTTAACTTATTTTCCCAAGGTTCAGTGTCAGAATCAGAACTTGAACCCAATTTTATTGAACTCTTAACGTCCATGCCCGATATTATAAAAAGAGAAATATTCATATTCCTTAATATGAATATTTGTTTCTTAAAAGAGTAGGCTATTATTTGACCATGTCCAGCCATTTTAGCTGAAGACATATCATAAGTGATTTTTATCAGTTCATGTGAAAAGTAGCAGTACAAAAGCATTTGAGGGATAAGATTAATAATATGCTGCAATAGCTGATCTTTGCTACAAAGTAGCTGGAGAGATTCATGAGCCTAGTTGACAAACAAGGACCTGAAAAAGTTGACTTTACTAAGTACTTCTTTGCCTTACCTGACCTTGCCATTATATTTCCCTCTCTGCCCTCAATTAAGCTGCCGTTGGTAGAAGATTTATAAAGTGTCATTGGTTATTTCAAGAGACAGCAAAAGAGGTGTGACTGAAAAGCTAGACAGTGAATAATGGAGACGATTTTCATTTCTGTTCATATTAGGGTGGTAACACCATACCTGACCCTCAGGACGGACCAACACAGTCTAGACAGAGGCATATGCCAGTTAAATGCCTGGTGCTCTTTTCAAGGGTACTATGGACACTTCCTCTGAGTAACCAGCATGTTCACGATTTTTGCCCTGATGGGAACACTCAATCCTTGAGTAATAATTGGAGTTAGTCATGTTGCAATTACCTGGGAGGAATCTGTATTTCATTCTTCCATTAGGCTTCTCAACAGCAGAGTAAATTTTATAATGAGGACTTTCAAGGAGAGAAGCAGTTTCTTGATACACCCCAAATGTGAAAATATAGCTTGGCAGTGGACCACATGAATTAGGTCCTTTTGACTCCTTGCTAAGAATTTTGCATGCTAGTAACTTTATTTAGGATATGTGGGATTATATTAATTTGTATCATGTATATGTAGTGAGACTATGGAATTTTTTGGTTAGAAATCATCTAATCTAAAAGAAATGTTATTTCTTTAGATATGAATCTTACTCTTTTCACAAATTGACTTTGAGTGAACAGAGGAAGTCCTAGGCATCGACACTTTAATTTATTGCTTATATTCGGCACTAGCAATGTCTTAGATGGTGGATGTCATCTTAAATTAACATTTGATAAAATGTCTACATTTATCTACATCTTAATTCTCAGGTTAGCCTTCTGTTACTGAGCTAATATAACAATATCTCTCAGTCGGATTTGCTCGCATTTAGAGCAAAACTGATTAGTGGTTTAAGCTCCGACAAAAGTCAGCCTGTTTCATCAGTTTTCTGTTTTGAATAACCTATAGGCTTTGCCAGATATTCTGGTCTAAAGATAAAATTGATGAAAGTCAGAGCTGGGGTTTTTCTACCTATGTACTTATCAGTCTTCCCCTAAACCACAGTCTGCTTTTTGATAGCTGTAATAATTAATTTGGTCTTCTCTCTTCTCCCTTCCCCCCACCTTCTCCCGTCTGTTCACAGGTTATCTTGACGAATCAAATTACAACCCATCTGAGTGGAGTCCTAGCTTCTCAGGCAGACCTGGTGTCTCCAGCTGATGATTTGTCCCTGTCTGAAGGTAAGGGATCTGTCCTAGAGGGGCTGAAACTTGACACTGACATACAGCCCTGCTACCTAGAGAGCTGGGAGAGGAGGCTAAGAGGCCCTGGCCAGTGAACCCAGCCGGAGCCTGGCGATTGAGACTTGGCTACCTTTCCCAGCATCTGATCCCTTATATTTGGAGAGTCTCTTGTCTTGTGTCTATAAGTGAGCTTCCTTTTCCACTTGAATGAGTCATCTTGAGAGGCATCCATCACTTCCTTCTTGAGACTCGTCACCCCTCTGTAGGTTGTCCTGGCTTCTGAGTGTGAGGGCTGGCAAACTGCTCAAGGACTTTGTTTTTTCAGATGGATACTCAAGGGTTGGCTTTACCATCGGTCCCAGAGCAACTTAGCCTTTTGTTGACACAAGGTACTTTCAGACTGGCCACAAATGTATATTAGAACCAGGCACCAGAGATGTGGCATTCCCAGTCAGCTTGACAGAAAGATTAAGAAAAACTCTCCACATCGGTAAACGTGCAAAATTTTCTCCATCCTCCCCTGCTAGCAAAGGTCAGGCTGACTGATCTATATAGCTAGGGGAATTACACTGCTGAGCCAGTGGGTGGTTTCTAGCTTTATTGAAAGTTCTTACTTAACATTTCTAAGTTCTGCTAGTTGTAGTCTGGTTCCTTATAGGGCAGAATATTCCATAATATCCTGAGTAGAGGTATATGGTTCTTCCAGGTCCCTCTGCCCTTTCCATTTTCTCAGAATTATTCGTGATGGTATACGTGAAACTTCTGGACCTCCCAGCACTCCTGGTGCCCACGTGGTCTTTGGTTTATGGTCTCAGAAATTGCAAGAACCACCCTCCTGCTTCTCAGTGTGGTACCTTTCAGAGTGAAAACATATTGCATGTTTATAAAAAAAAAAAACAAACTCTAAAATGCTCTCTGTACCAAATTTCCACATTCAGTGATGTGTTATCATTCCCCCATCATCTGTACTGAAAACCTGAATCATCTGCTATCCCTTCCTACTAACACTCCTTTCATCACCAAACGACCTGGCTCTTCTTTCCAAATATATCTTTCCTTTGTCCCTCTTTTTTTTGTCATTTGTATTGTTATCGGCTATTTAAAGTCAGAAATGGTTTGTTTTAATAAATTCCCAAGTGATCTGCCCAACTCCAGCCTCTACCATTTCCATTCAGCCACTATCAGATAAAACTCCCCACGGCACTCTCCTACTCAGAAATCTTGGGCTTGTTTTTGAAGCTCATTTATTGAGAATGGACTAAAGTCAATCAGCTGATTTTAAAGTTCCAGGACAAATTCCTGGAATTTGTCGTTTGTTAGCTTGAAATCAGCCAGGAGGGAAGCATTCACACCACAGAAACCAGCAAATATTGAAAATCAGAGTTTTTCTTTTTCTTATCTTTCATGTGAGTCAGTTTCCCAAACACGACTGCAGGAAGCTCACATTTCCTAACCCTTCAGAGTCTGTGTTAGCCTTCCTGGGTTTTGCCGGTGTGCATGTGGTCAGCAAACGCCACGACTCTGCCTGCCACTCCCCTGCTTGTGCATCTGCTCTAGAACAGCATTTCTTTTTCACTTCTGCCACTTCTGTTCTCCCCCAGTACTCCCGCTCCTTCAAGATTTATTTAAAGACGACCTCTTCACAAAACCTCTTTCCTGTTCTAGTCTGCGTTGGTCTCACTCTCTCTTCTCCTCGGCCTGTCTGCCAGCTCAGCTATTTAAAGGAAAGGTCAGGAGCAGAGTGGCCAAACGCCTGCAGAGCCACATGTCCAAGTTTTCTTGTGACTGCCGGGATACATACCTCTCCTGTGACTCTCCATTGTGAGAAGCACATACCGTGCGCAGGAAACACTAGGAGAATGTGAAAGATTGTCAGATGTGGATGGAGGCTCAGAGCCTGATTCAGCGAGGGAAGATTCTGTCTATGGTTCTGCTCCTCCTCCCCTTCCTCCACCGAGTCTCCTGGGCCCTCCTCACCCTGGGATGATGCCAGCACTTCATTGGGGGGCCCTCCTATAATGCCAGTGAGGGACTGTCCCTTAGGATGATGCCAGAGAGACCAGCCCCTGGAAGGAGGTCACCTCACGGTGGCCACATGCCAGTGATGCCTGGACCCGACTGAGGAGGCCTTCTTCGCATCTCATGCCAGGCAGATAAGGAGAGAGGGATGCCTCTTTCTGTCAGTTTTCTGTTCCTAGTTCTACATCACCAGATCATGATGCTGTCACTCTGGATGTCTTCCAACAGCATGACAAGAAAGACTTGTACCCCCTTCCTATGAAAGAGAGACGAATAGTTTTAGAGAAGAGTAAGTGAGACCCCCCCACCCTGAAAAATCCCACAATTTTTATTTGTACTGAAAGATGTGAAAATAAAATTGTCAACTCTTTTAGTTAAAAAGAAGAGAAAGAATCTAGAAAAAAATTATTTTAACTTTTTATGTTAACTAGACTGGCATTTATTTAAGGACACGAACTATCCTGTGCTGTTATTGTATCTATGTTGTGCTTAAGTAACAAGCAGAGTCACAGACTCACAGTCGGCAGTAAATAAACCTGAACCCTTACCAAAGTAAATACTTTGTAACAACAGTGACTATGAGAACTCACCTAGAACTTGATTAAAGTTCTTTTCACAATGATTCTCCCTCTCTCTCTCTCTCTCTCTCTCTCTCTCTCTCTCTCTCTCTCTCTCTCTCTCTCTCTCTCAGGAAGAGAAACTTTCTTTGTCCTGCTGGCTTTCTGGTTTATCTTAATCAAAGAGGAATAAAAGGAAATTGCTTTGGAGTCTAATGTGCCTGCTTCAAGAAAATGGTAAAGTCATGTTCATGGCAAAGAAAGTTACCAGCTCATCAAACGTTAGACAACTCTTTTTTTAAATGAAATCTAAGGGAGAATGAGAACATTGATTTTTCTAGAACTTTTCCTTGCATAGCAAGGCAAGGAAAGAGGCTATAGAAATATTTTCCCCTGAATTCTATAATGAAATTTATTTCCATTGTAAATGAAAAAGGCCAAGTGTCTTAGAACTTATTGCAGTGGTTGTTAGTCTTACTACAGTATTATGTAGAAATTACTTTGTTCTTTCAAACACTTATTGTGAAAACTCTACCACTGTGCTATTAGCTTTGTGATCTTGGGCAGATCTTTTAATCACTTTGGACTTCGGTTTTTTTTCTGTTAAATGACAGCTTGGATGAATCTAAGGTTATTAAAGTCTTTACTGGGCTGTAACATTATAAGATCATATGTGGGTCTAAAGATCAGGAACATTTACTCAATGAGGGAGTTTCAAACATTATTTACAGAGAGGACAGAGTGGCCTTGATGCCCGAGGTTAAAGTGCTTGAGGACCTTTAGAAATCTTCTCATTGGAACGTTTAGCAAACGATTAACAGCCTCACCTTCCCCTGCCCGCTGCTCTCTCTCACTCTGTTTTCACTTTGGATCTTGCCTGTCTGCTGCTTTCTCTGCCTCTCTCCCACACAAACCTGTACATCGAAGTATGAAGTATGTGCCAACCAGGGAGGGAGAAACACTGCAATGGAGTAGCTCAGGGCCCAGCCTGTCCTGGAACAGGTTTCAGCTGCAGAACAGGGCAGGGGGCAGGGGGGTGGGTGGGGGCTTCAGCAGTGTTTCCTTGAAAACAGTTGTGGGGTGAGAACAAGTAACTGAGAGCAGCTAGCAATAAAATGATCTGAGTTGACCTGAGAGAAGCACCCAGCGGGGGCTGATTCAGGGAAATGAAGTCCCTTCTGCTCTGACGCAGAGCAGGGAATGAAGTGACCTGGCCCAACTGAGAGATCTCTTCCACCCCAGTGGATTTTGTGCTATTAATATCTGCCAGCTGCAGGCCCAGAGCATCCCCCTGCTGAGATCAAAAGAGCCCCTATCTTAGCTGGAACAAGGTCATCTGCACAGGGCTGTAAAAGCGAGCCCTGGCTGGCTGCAGGGACCTCGGTGGGGGAGGAGAAGTTGGAATGGGGAGGTGCTCTCTCACGCTCCTTTAATCTCAGCTGACCAGCTGTTGCCCTCCAGTGTTTGTAAAGTTGAGTGTTCTTTGTTTTTGTATTGTCTGTTTTGTTTTGTTGTTGTTTTCCGCATAAATTTGTGACTGGGTTGTTTCTTGGGTGACATAGACCCATTTGCACCTTTTGGGTCCACGGTATGACAGCCTTCATTGAGGTTTCAATCCGCTGTTGAATTTTCTAGTTCTCAAGTGAGAGATCCAATGAAGGGAGTGGTAGATCCCAAAGGCCAAGGGCTCTCCTGCCTGCCCCTGCCCTAGGCCCTGGCCCTGCCCGAGCACTTTGTGTTTTGAGAGAGAGAGGTCCAAAGCGAATTTTCTTCATTTAGTTCAAATAACTTCTCGTGCGGACAATATGCTTATTGGTTTTCAGCCAACCTTTCACAGATGCTTCCATTCATTTGGGAGAACTTTTTGGACTTAGGCAAGCTGACCAAAATTACACTATGAACTTAAGGGGAAAAAATTAGGATTTTTGGTTTTATCATCTACATTCTAAACCAGGCACTATGAGTCAAAGTATTTTCTTCTTTGTTTTTTTGTTTATTGACAGAAACTCAGGCATCTAAACTATCACAGCATTCCGTGACTGGTTATTGATTAAGTTATTGCGATTGTTCCGTGGCCAATGATGTTTCTTAGATGTTCTTGCCAGTTCTTCCTTGTGGTCATTGAAGATACTAAGGATGACTGGATGTCAGTCATCAAGAACATCCTTTTTCCCAAAGTGATGAGTAGAGCAAGGATCTAATGGGCTCGAGATTCTATATCATATTCTGAAGTCACAGGGTCTGAGCAGAAGGGCTGGCGGAGTCCCGTGCACTAGACACTGATACAAGGTGACAGTAGGTCCTGTGTTAGGTTGAAGCTCTGCTCACCCAAGACCACTGGCTCTTGTCCTCCGATGATTGAACAGGATGGCAGTTACTTAGTGTGGTGATGTGGCCCCATCTCAGGAGCCCCAGCTGCTGCATGCAGAGGAAAACGATGTTAGGCTGCTTTCCTGGCATTCCCAGCATCTGGCACACTAGCGTCCTTTTATCTGCATTAATAGTTTCTGATAGATTGGTGCGACAGACTTTTAAAAACTAAAATCAAAAGTGCATGGATAGGTCAAGGAAAGAACACAGGGGGAAAAAAGCCAGACCTAGTATGGAACCAAGAGTGGTTTCTCGTTTTAGTTTTGGAAGCCTTTCTATTCCAGTGGAATTGATGACTGATTTCTTGTGCAAGAGAAAGTATTTTGGGATTCATATTCCCTAACAAACCATCCCTGCAAAAATCTGGAGTCCATTTGAAAGATTAAATGCAAGTGCGTGGCTTGTATCTCTTTTAAAATAAATTCAATGAGCAAGAATGGCTCTGCATGGTGGGGAGGAATCAGGGACTCGTGGTTGTGAAAGACAAAGACTTCAAAGCATGGTATGAATTTTCAAGTTTTATTTCCACTCTTGCTTTCCAGCTGGATCTGCTCTGGATTTACTGCAGGATGTTTGAAAATGTGGCTCCCTGCTAATCTCAGACAGTTGCTATGATCAATGGTTTCTTTCATTTCCGATAAAAAACACTGGTGTTTCTGCTTAAGTTGTGTGTACTTTCAGCTTTATTATTATAGTTGTAATTTATTGTCCAGCATTACCCAAATTTGTAGTCCATTAACCACAGACTTTGGGTGGGTTGGTCTAGTTAGCAGAATTCTCTCCACACTTTCGTTCCAAGGTCTTCTACAGCCGGATAGAGAACTTCGGGTCGGACTATGTGCAAATGAGTGTGGGTGGAGCAGCTTTAGAAACCAGTCACTCGGGTATAGGGAAGGTTGGCTATAATTAGTGCATTGAAAACACAGAGTCACATGTGTCTACAAGGTTAATATTAACAGCTATTATCAACATTGTTAGCATTTTCATTTCCATAGTATTTTTAAATGTCTTAAATTGATGAATCACTCAATCCACCTAAGCAACTGAAGCATGAAGGAGACAGGGGAATTGCGCAGCAGCCAGACAGTAGAGGTAATCATGCCGGGAACAGAAGTCAGAGTCCAGCGTCTACAAGCTGTAGACTCGCACACTGCTACCTCATAGGAGTGAGTTTTGGATAAAGACATTTAAGTGTCCTAGTGACCTTTCAATATTGGATGCCAAAGCCACAGACATGGATCAACATATAACTTCACATGCTTCTCTTGACAAAGAGACACACGCCTACCCACACTCCACTCTCCTTAGTATTCAAGAATCCCTGGCACTTAGCTGGGTATACATGACTTCCAGCAACTATCCAGATGCCATGAAAGGTCCAATTCACAGAAAAAGATGAAAAGTTCCCCCAAATCGGTGGTGTTTAGCTACAGAAAGCCTAAATATTATGTGAGGCGGAGGTGGCTAGAGTTGAGAGGAGTAGACACCACCTACAAATGTTTGAAAAGCTGTAAATCTCAGAAGGGAAAGGAACTTGTTGAGAAGGAAGGCTGCGGGGCAATAGCACCACAGCAGGAGGATCAAAGACGCAAGAGAGCATTGAAGTCAGCCACCAGGAAGCACCTCGTGGTGAGGATCTGTTTTGCTAGTGATAGTTTGCCAAGAAGAGACCCATTTGAGACACAAGGTACATTAAGATCAAACTCGATGCGAGCCAGAGAGTTTTCTTGGAGTGGGCTTGAGGTGGTTCCTCGGTGGGTTGCGCTACATGGTTTGAAAGCAGTTTCTCCTCACCCTCAGACGGCTCCACTCTCTAGGATTTACCAGCTCATCTCCCAGCTCTGTGCACATTCCTGCTAACATCTCAGTGTCATGAAGGCAGAAGGGACAAAACACCAAAGGTGGCTTTTTCAGCTGCTTCAGGTACAGAGGTGATGGGGCCAAAGCCCAGAGAATAGAATGCCAAGAGCTAGTGTGATCCTGAAGGACTTCAAGTTGAAAGGCTTCTCTGAGAAGAGATCCTGGATTGTCATCATTGGAGAGAATTCTAAACCCAATAGGAGAGGCTCTAGGTCAGAGATCATCAAGAAGAGATGAATGGTTGATTTTTAGGAGCGGTGCCTAAGGGATAAACTCAGTTTGTGTTGCAATGTGTCATGAAAATTTTTCAGAATGCGTTTGTGATGTTTACTAGAATTTGGGGAGGATTATGACAAGGTCTGGCAAGGTGGCCTGACCCACGGCAAGTCCGGTGAAGCTCTGACCTCGGTTATGATCTCTAAGGGTTTTGCTTTTCGTCATTTTTCTGAGAAGCCATTCAGTAAATACTAGTTGGGTTAAACTGTATTTCATTGCATCATACTGCCATTTCCTATGTATTAGCTGCATTCCTGCATATATTAGCACAGTTTTAGAGCTCTGCTCCCATCAAAGAGAACTTTTTTGGTTAAATAAAGAGACTTTCAAGTGCCTTCCAACCTGATGACTTTGTGCATTGTAGGATCCCTAATATATGCACTAGGCTAATGCTACAAGAAATCCAGAATTGAGCAAGGCATGGTCCCTGCCCTCAAGATATTTACAATGTAGTTGGAAAAGAATTCGAAAAGAGAACAATATTGGAATGTGTGCAGTACTTTCAGACAAATATGGTATGCACAACACGCTTTAATGTTTGGGAAGACAAGAACCTCTTTTTCAGCAGAAGGGATTCTGAAGAGTCCAGGGAGAAAAATGTAAGAGGAATGGATAGGATTTCAATAAGGTAGAGTAAAGAGTAAAACATAGTGAGAAATGCTGTGGATTACCCATATCTCCTATCATTCTGCTCTCAAAATTTGTTCTAGTCACACAGCCCACTCTTGTTCCTCATTGAACTGACCGAAGTGTTTCTGCTTCTGGGCTTTTCACTTGGCCATTTCCACGAACTAGAGCACTTGTGCAGATTTTCCCCTTGGCCCACTTTCTCACAATATTCAGTCTTGTTCAAATGTCATCTTCTTTTATCTCTATATGATGGTACGTCTATACCCATCCCTGCTTCTCTACCACCTAAGCGTACTTTAGTTTTTTTCATTACCCTTATCACTATAGTGACCTGGTATTACAATTTTATTTGTTTATGGGTTTGTTATCTCTCTTCTTCCTTTGCTTTCAGCTAATCTCCTCAAGGCCAGGGATTTTGTCTTGATCCCTTCAGTGCCCCACAGTTCCTCAAGAGAACTCAGTAAATGTAGAATATGTGTTGTGTTGTGAAATGCAGGATGTGTTGGCATGGGGGAAAAGGAACTTTGTTTGACTCAGAAATCTGGAAGTAGACTGGGACCAGACATTAAATGCCATACTGAATTTTATGGTGAAAGATCATAACTATGCACTCTGAAGACCATCTAGATGAAATGTGTAAGTGGCTTACAGATGGGGAGACTGGAGGTAAGGAGGAAATGACCTCATCAAATATTTAGGGATATAGGCACCTGTTACGCACTAGGAGGTACGTTAGGTGTTGAGGACACAGAGATGGAAATATGACATTTTAGATAGAAGGTATACTGTTAGCAAAGATGGTGGCAAGAGCAAGTCATTTGAAGACCTGCCAATGTCCTTAATGCTGGGGCAAAGGGGCATGCAGGAGAATGACAAGGAATGAAATTGTGAAGGAGATGCAGATCATGGACACTGGGAATGTCCTATTTGGGCATTTATGATGTTTCCTGAAGCTTCTGTGAGGAAAATCCATTGGTAGCACATCATTTCCTTCATCAATATGATCAATGAGGATTATTTGACTGACTAAGACTGTTTCTTCTTCCTCCCTTATATTTCCATGTACATCCCTTCAAAAACCACATTCTTAATAAAAGAAGATTGTTGATATCCCTAGACAGAGTAGGGCTTTTCTTCAGTCAAGGATATGGAAAGGTTGTGCTTCCTCACTAGAGCTTTCAGTCCAGTGTTTCTTAGACATTAGCCTGCAGCAGAATCACTTGGAGGGGTTATTAATATCTGTATTGCTTGGCTGCCAGTCCCAGAGTTTAAGTCAGTTGGGAGTAACCAGGGCATTTGAATTTCTAACAAATTCTTAGAAGTTGTTGATTCTATTAGTCAAGGAGCCATACTTCAAGAACCACTACTTTATCCATTAAGTCTCTTATCTGTGTTTAGCACCAAAGTGAGTGTGTCTCTACCTGAGCTCTAGATGCTGATACCCTAAGAAAGTATACAGGCATGTAGGTAGGAGGCCATCAGGACTCACGGTAGCCTTTGCTTCCCCTGGGTCTCCAGCGGTGCTTTCTGTAGGTTTTGTCTCGGGTATGGGATACAGTAGTTACTAGACTGTTTCAGGATTCTTGGTAGCAAGAAATGAGAAGTCACTTCACTTAAAAGAAGTCAGACCTATTAACAAGAGCTAACATTTGTGGACCGTATATTGTGTGCCTGTCATTGTACATCCATTACTGCATTTAATCCTCACAATAACCCTCCGAGATGGACGGTGATCATTATCCCATTTTATATATGAAGGAACTGGGCTTAGAAAGCAATACAATTACCAGCAGAGTCAGCTTTCTAGCTCAGGGAGTCTAGCTGCAGAACTTACATTTTATCTGCTCTATCTATTCTATTTCATCTAATTTCTTCTGAAAGGATGCAGCTAGGATTCTCAGGGCTTTGTGCAAATAGGAACTAAAGTACAGTCAAATGGGAATTGGAAATGTTGAAACTTAGGTTATTCTCTTTATTTTCCTCATGTTGTCACCAGTTTTCCATGACACTGACCCTTGGTCTTATTATCTGATTGGTTCAGTTTACCTCTTCATACCTGGTAATTCTGTTGATAGATTGTCTTTTGGTCCAAGAAGTCATGAAAAAGAACAAGGATAATATACCTCTCCTTTCAGTGGAGACATTTTACCAAGTTATACGAAGGGTAGATACTATTAATCATGTCCATTCTTAACATCCTCTCCTTCTAAATAGCTACTTATCACTAGTCCATGCCTCCAGGAATACACACACACACACACACACACACACACGTATCTATATAAATATGAAAACTTTTTTTTTTCAGTCACAGATAATAGTCTGGATCACCTTTGATCTAATTTTATTTATATTCACAATGAGCCCAAGATTTTCTCTTCAGGAGAAAGAGAGGTCTCCTTTGTTTATCCAGAATCCACTATCTAAAAAACTGTTGTCTGATGAAATATGAGGCCTAGGCTCATCTTTGTATATATCACCTACTCAGGCATATATGACAGGCACATTAGCACAGACGTATCCGTGTCAACCATCACTTACCACTGCTTAGGACAAGATAAGCCAGAAAAGCCAAGATGGATAATTGAAATATGTGCAGTGGAGAATTCTTATCTATAACTTACAACTTTCCCATAATTTGGAATGTTCTGAAGCAAAGTTTCTGCCTACCCTCAGGAGAGGGTCTGAATTTTATGGGTTAAACGTGAATGTGTGTGTGCTTGTGCGTGCGTGCATGTTTGTGTGTTGGGGAGGGGTTCCTGTGTTTCAATAAAAGACAGTAATATCTTTTTAAGTTCTCATGCTGATTTTCTTAACCATGCTTCTATCTAATAACCCATAAAGGCAGCTAAGAGAGTACAAGTTTCCTGGGAGTGGAAAATGGATGATTCTCCAGCGGGCTAGGGCTTAAGGGAACAAACTGCTTTGTTTTTAACTATAACATAGATAAAAGAGGCTAGAAGAATGCCAAAATCAGTGCTTCGAATTGAGTGACAAGGAAGACCTACCTGGACAAGAGACCTGGACTAGAGATAGGGTAAATAATTTAAATCTTAAAAGGGAGAGCCCAAGAAACAAAGTTCATTGAATTAAGTAAATGGCTGCTCTAGCAGCCGAAGGGGTAAATCTAAGGCCTAGCCCAGAATACCTCCTTACTCCTCCAAGGACCAACTTGAAGGGAGGGAAGCAGCTTGCACTTTGATGGATAATACAGAATAGGGACAAATCAACAGGAAATCCTGTGTGAGGACCATTAGAATGTAAGCTCCTTAAGGATGGGAATATTTATCACTTTAGTTCACTGCTGGATCTCCAGAGTCTAGAATAGTACCTGGCAATAGTAGTTGCTCAATAAAAATTTGATGACTGAATGAGACATCTGTAAGTTGGGAGTGGGGGGGACAACAATCAAAAATTACTTAAAGCTTTAGTCTTGTATTCACTTTAAAGGTACATGATGTTGCCATTTTGATTGTTCTCACAGATAGATCAGGTATGCTCCAAATTTCCCTCAAAGTGCTGTCAGCTTCTCCTGTGCACCTGCACTCTATGTGACAAATAAATAGGCAATGCAGGGAAAGTGTTAGGAAGGAAAGACCACACGCCTAATAGCTCTGCTTTTGAGGGAGAAATCTGTCCCACATCCATGCAAGAGTGGTGATTACAGCAGTGTAGTCGGATTTACAATAAGGATATTTACTGTCTACGAGGTACTGTGTTAGGCAGTGATGTAGAGACAAAAGCTGCTATTCTTGCTCTTTGGGAAACTTCCAGTCAAGTGGTGGTGGACTCGTGATGGTCCGGGAAGCAAAGCGTGCTGTGGTGGCTCTCGGTCCAGGGCGCGACTAAGGAAGCACAACAAGCCCTGGTTTGGGCAACCAAGCTCTCGGAAGGCTTTTCAGCGAAGAGACACTTGAACTGGATCTTGAAGAATCAGTTGCAGTTCCCAAGAGGAGAAAGTGCAGGGGAAGTTGCTTCTGTCCCGGGGAGATACTCAGGTATAGACTAGAGGGTTCCAAGGTGTCCTGTGGGCAGTTCCTTATGGCTGGTGTGCAAGGGAGTGACCGAAGGCTGGAACTGGTAAGGGCCAGGTTGAGGAAGGTCTTAACCATCACGCTAGGCCGTTGGAATTCTTTCCCAAGGGTGATATTGGCCATTGAAACAAGACTGATAAGATCATTTTGTAGTTCTAATAGATTTATTGCCTGGAGTGTGTTCCTGTGATTCTGGCTCAAGCTTACAAGTCGATCACTGCGTGCTGGGTGCTCTACACTGAATATGCGTCCTGTGCAGGTTACAATCCCCACCTCCTTCAGCGGGCTGCGGGGGCCTTGCCTAGTCAGGAGAGGCTCCCCTGCCCGGTCCAGATCCTATTCTGTTTCTGGGCACCTGGCCTCCCAGGAAGAAGGCCGGAAACAGGGACCGGGTCTTCCCCGTGCCCCTTCAGAGTTCCCCTGCTTTGAACAGTGAAGCTACGTCACTTTCTTGGCCCAGGCTGCCTTGCTGCATGTTTTTGCCATCGGCTCTACCCTACACCTTCAAGTGTCCTCAAGTGATTTTTTTTTTTTCATTTTGTTCCCTTAACTTCTTAAATTTTCATCCACTCATAACCTTCAATGATGCCTACTGCTTGGAAGCATGAACAAAACACGGTGACAACTAGTGTTGGTGGGTGACTCACAAAAGAAAATAAGAGTAAATAGCACCCAGAATCCAACTGTTCCATTCCAGACACTTAAACAACCTTCCAGTTTCTCAGAGCTTTCAACTCACCTGAGAAGGCAAAAGACTCAAGTTTTACTTGCATATTACAGAAGAAGAGTAAAATGTGGCACTGCCTGCCTCTGTGATGCCGAAGACACTCTCTTTCCTGTGTACTACAGAGAAGATTTGAATTTCCAGTTTGTAAGCTTTGGAAGATACTAGGTGACCATTCTAGATTATGGAGGCATGCACCTGACACCTTATAAACTTTGCCTATTTAAGAGGTGGACTCTCTGTGAGTGAAAATCCAGAGAAAGACAGCTGGCCACTAAGTTGTTAACACCGTCACCATTGGAATTAGGCATGTTTGTGGAAGAGTGGACCCTCCTGTATGCATTTCAGAGAAAGCTGTTCAGAGATGTGATATTGGTCATCTGGTTTCCATGGAATATCAGCACTGAAATCATATGTGCTTTTCCAGTAGAAGCAAGGAGACGAGCTTTAGCGTGAAGGAAGAGAATTTCCCCAAGGCCAGCATCCAGTTATTTTAGGGAGAGAGAGTACCTTTAATAATAAGAAATGTTGGCCACATACTAACAGCAGGAAGGATACATCTACAATCATGCCAATACCGATATCTCACATGCCCAAGGATCCTTTTGAATGTAATGCTATGGGAGAAGATTCACTCATAGCACCACATTGACTCAATAGCTAATTCACACACAAAAGAAACTATCAGCAAACAGTGTCAAAAATGCCTTAATGACTAGTCATATCTTTATCAACATAAGCAAATTCACAATAGAAGTAAGTCATGTGAGTGTCACCTATGTGGGAAAACCTTTAGTATTTGTCTAGTCTTAGATGACTCACACCAGAGAGAAATAGTATGAGTGCCATATTTGTGGGAATGCCTGTATTCAAAGCTCTGACCTTAGAAAATACATTCTAACTCAAACCGGAGAGAAACCATAGGAATGCCATCTCTGTGGGAAAGCTTTCAGTTTATCCTGTAACCTCGGACAGCTTGAGAGAACACACACTAGAGAGCACCAAGTGGAGAAGACTTCAGCTAGATTTCACATCAGAAAACTAAGCCAAGAGGGGAAAAAAACTGAATCTTTTAACATGTAATTTAGCAAAATAATTCAGAATTTTGAAAAAACGATTCACTGGGAAATATGCATATAAATTTAAGATAGTAAAATGATCATGGAATATTGAATGCAGAATTGTGTAAGAAATTATATTAAACTTTTTCAATGGAGTATTAGAGGTAAATGAGTAAACTCTGTTGCTGAAAAAAATCTAAAACCAAAGGATCTATTAGACAGCAATTTATAGACTAGAAGGAATGGATATAAAACTGGAGAACGTAGGGATTTTGATCTCTTTGAGAGAAATCACTTTTTATGAGTAACCCTGGTCTCTTACGTCAATGGGAGCTTTATAATAAGCTTTAACTATTCTAAATTCTGGGGTGACCATTTCTGGGTTTTGTTTCCCATGTCATCAACCTGGGAGAAATTTTTTTGGTGCACTAGGCTTCTGAGTAACATCAGGTGAGCCCTCCATTTATTGAGGTGCCTTCTAGTTAGAAATGACTACTTCTTTGCTAGGTGGTGAGACTGAACAGCAAATGCTTTAAGGTACTAAATGGCACCATGGAAATAAATACCTGTTTATGTTCCTTTTTCTAGTGATTATAATAATAACATTGAGTACCTAGGATAATAGATCAGGTACTATAGAAGCATGAAATATCGCAACAACTTTGTGGGGTTCAATTATTACCCACATTTTAAAACAAAGAAATTGAAGCACAGAGTTTATACAACTTACTGATAGTCACTTACCTCATGATTAGTTGGGACTCCTTGGAGAATCTGGCTCCAAAGTCTTGAGCAATCCACTACTCTCAACTTTGCAGGATAATAATACATTGACCTTATAGAGCTTTTGATCACGTATTTTTGTCCTTGGTAGAGCCGACAAGTTTTCATGCTTCAATATGATCACTGCAACCGTTTCTCTGTGTGCGCCCTGAAATCTCTTTACTGGTGGATATTATGGAAGCGTTGTGTTTTCACAGTAAATTAAGTTCTGCCTTTATTATCAGGAGACCTGTATTCAAGGTCCAGACTGTCATAAACCACCTGGATTACTCTGAGCAAATCACTTAACTTCTTGGGGCCTCAGTGCCCTCAGCCACCTACCTAGGGGGAAGCAAATTTACTTCTTCAAAGAGCAAATTTATATTTTCTCTTCTAAGCTTCAGACAGGATTCTCTGTTTCTCCTTTAAAGATGAACAAAGCAAACTCCAGGCTGGAACAACCCCTCTAATGAGTGTTTTGTCACATCTCCTTGTCAGTTACTGTACTGATGATCTAGAGCAGAAATCCTCACATCATATTGAATCCACATTTCATCATTTTTGAGTTCATTACCCCAAAATATGTAAAACTGCTATCTGCAAAATATAGTGCTACTACACTATTAAGTTACATAAAACATAACAGAAATAGTTTGTTGTAGTTGTTGTTAAATGAGATGGAGTCTACTCTTTTCTTCCCACATCCCAGTGAGTCATCCTATGTATGCCTGCCATTGCTGTCATGGAGACAGTTCCAATTTCCGCCTTCTTTGTTTTTATTGCTAAGCTCTTTACTGTGAATGCAAAACTTGAGTATGGGTTTCATTCTTTCAATCATCAATTTATTCCTTCAAGTATAAAGCATCTATAATGTGAAATACTTACTGGATGTTCCTGGGTAAGAAGAATGACATCAGACCTGACCTCTGCCGTGTTGACTATAATAAAGGCTAATTCTAATTTTTGTCACCTTTATCTGGTTGGAACCCTAGTATGCAGGAACATCACTGTACTGAAGCTGAATCTTAACAGCGAAACTGCCTGCATGTGTCACGTGGCAGTGGATAAGACAGCAAGATAATAAGGGAAAACCAGAATTTGAGACCTGCACACATGAAATAGTTGAAGTCACACTAGAGGACAGCACCCTTTGAATTGCCAGGGTGAGGGAGGCTGATTTTTAATATCAGAAACACCATGGTCTTGTGGTGATGGCTTGGGCCACAATCTTAGGGGATTAGAGCAGTACCACCATCTTAGAATATTAGAGCAGAATGAAGAGAGACTCCCTGATCAGTATGTCTTGAATCACAGTGTATGTATGACCCTGGATATCAGCCCAGACACAACCTCCATCACTGGATTCAACCCACTCTTAAAGCAGTAGGCTGTACGTCAGCCCTAAGTTTCACTGAGAACTCTCCAGGCTGGTGAAGGTAGCTCCATGTAGCTAAGCACCTGTGGGGGGGGGGGGTGACTGTTTTTCTTGGCCAGCTGTTTAATGAGCACCAGTCAGAAAAACTGCACTTGGTTCCTATGCTCTCTCCAGACACAAATAATTAAGCACATCCTGCTGGAATGGTCCTGTTAGGGAATCTGGCTTTCCTGTCCTGATCGTCTGGTTTTCCTGCCCCTTGGGGCTAGAGTTTGGAGAAGCAGTGGAAGGAAGCTAGCCTTGACAATGCTGTTAACTCTGACAGTTTAGCTATTCTTCACCCCATGTATTAAAAATAGTTGGCAGCCAGAGCTTTATTATTATGTCAGTTTTAAATAATTACCCAATCTTAGTTTTCCCTTTAACTCTCCGTGTTGACTTAGCAAAGTAGGACATTGTCATTCATGGATCCTATTCCAGTTTTGTGACCAACTTTCACGTCAAATCAGGGTTCTTTACTTGCCCTTCTAAGTTTCTTCACGTGTGCGTGGATGAACTAGAATCTTGATCTTTCAGCCTCTGCCAGTAAACGTTCTTGCAATTCTATGTGTACCTGGAATTTGTGATACGTGCGCATTTGGGAAACCTTTGAAAACATGCTCGTAATTCTGTCTCTTTGGGACGATGTACGTGCATGTACTTGACTGCAAGGAGATTCCAGTGGGAAGATAAGCAGGAGAGCGTAGCTAATCACTGGAAGGCAGATCATAGAGTCAGCCAATGGATTGCACCATCAAGAAAGGAATCTGGAAAGGCAAAGAGACTCATGAGAAAGGAGGTGACTTCTGTTGACAGGTCATCATTGTTCAGACTCAGTGGGGATGAGAAAGGAAATCCAGAAACCTACATGACAGCTCCCCTTGGATTGGCTGAAAATATTGATTTTTTTTTTTTTTCTAGTTGGAATTTGACAGGGTCAGTTCATGTCTGGGTTTTCAGCACTTAATACAGGGCCCTTTTGTCTTGGGAGGTGGCTGGACTGGTTTTTCCTCCAGGCAGGTGCACAGAGGGTGTTTATTGTAGCCTGAAACACAAACACCAAACCCCTAGCCCTGATCCCCACACTCTCCAGTATGGCTTAAGGAAATAAAGTGAACAATGTCTCTTGCAATAGGCAAGCACTGTAAATGCCACTCCTGAATGAAATATTTCTTAAAACTTTGTATCCGTAACTTGATCGTCTCTTAAAACTTAATTATATGTCAGGGAAAGGAAGCCATTGGCTCTTCCAGCTGTCCAGGTTGAACAAGAACGCACAATGAAGCATATCCGATTCGCGGCCTTACTTAGGTAATCAGATTAATATCTCCTGAATTGAATTTACCCTTTTGATACGGAGTCTTTCAGCTGCCTTGTTTCACAGCTCAAATTCTGACAAAGCTGTGCGGCCTTTGAGTAATTTCCCTGAAATCTATATGCGGGAAGCCTGTGCTCTTTCAATCACTTTTGGAACTTGTACCAATTAAATCTGTTTCTGGCACACTTTTAATGGCATATTTTCCTCTGAGTCAACAAATGCTCCAAAATCTGAGGTCATTTGTTTAATTTAAAAGCAAAGGTTATGAAACAACCATTTCAGGCTTCACCGGCCAAGCCCCTGTGGCTTTGAAAGGGGTGATGAGATGGGGAAAGGCTAATAAACTGGATTTCTTATACACAAAATAAATTAATGACTGCGTGTCTGTTAAATGGGTATGCAGCCAGGTTGCCTGCACTCGCCCTACCAAGCTTGGTGTCCCTTTCTCTTGAAACACATCCTTTACTCCCTTTACTCCGGGACCTGCACGCTCATGGCTGAGGTTACGGGCTTCACTGTCGCTCTTGCAAAACAAACATCTGGACTGGATTTCTGTCAGCTGGAGTTGAGAGGGAACTGTAAATGATGCGGTGATTTTTTTTTTTTCATCTTTATTAAATTTATTTATAGCTAGTCTGTAGCCAGGAAACATGTTTTTAAATGGTCAGAGCCCTGGATTGGAGGTTCTCGAGGAACATACAGTGATGGTATTTTTTCCCTGCTCTTTTCTAAATGATATCAAGGGTAGAATTACATAATTCCCCATTTGGTTCTTTTTTCCCCCGTTCAAGGACCCTTCATTAGGACATTCTGTACTTCAGAATTCTTCCATTGTGTTAGCTTATCCAATCTGTCTTCCTTTCTGTCACTGAGAGAAAAGGGAATGTGGCTGGCAGGGTATTTCCTGAATAATTGCAGTGATGGGAGTGAGTTCCTGGTTTTTGAGATGTGAGCCAGTGGCGCAGGTATTTACTTTTGCCAAAAGAACATAACTTGGATCCCGCCTTTTCCACTTAACAATCTCTAACATCTTAAAGCTGCCAGATCTTAAAGAATCTCATTCATTTTCTCGTTATTTAAGATAATAAAAGGCTCCACAAGAGGCTTACTAGCATAATTTATAAAATAATTTGCTGTACCCTTTAGACCTTATTTAACAACAATGCCTTGGGGTTTACATAACTATCTGAAAGACAAAACCTTCTAGAGGAGACGAGTCAGATCCCTTACGATTTTATGATTTGAGATGATTCTTTCTTGAGATGATTTTCTTTCACTGCCATTAAAAAAAGGAAAAAGAAAGGAAGAAAGAAAACAAGAAAGAAAGGAGGCTATTTGGAATGAGGATTGCTACCCACAGGCATTTTCTTCTCTAGAGAAGAGACCGTTCTGTTTCCTGCCACCCAAGGCAGCCATCCTCAGCCTGAACAATGGACCTTAATGTTCTCCGTCTTGCCAAGGGTTAGTCTCTGTTATTATGAAAGTGAATTGAAACCAAATGCACTTTCTGTTGGAAAAGCTACCATTGACCTCATCTCATAGACACTACTAAGAGGGTAGGCTCATATTAAACAGTGAAAAATATCCTTGCAATCATATCATAACACTGTTATTTCACTCTAGGTCTGTGAATATGTCTTTGATGCAGCATCACTCTTTTTGTGATGATCCCATGTCACTTGAAGACTGGTATCCCGTGTTCAGTTCTTGAAAATGTAGCACATTATGTTGTGAATTATCTTGCTAATGAACTGGGAAAGCTATTCTTCCAACAAGACCCTTCATTAACTAAGAGGGTATAAAAGATAGCTCATGTTCTCCACCAAGAAAGGCAGCTCTGTTTCATCTGTCTGATAGGAAACGTTTGAGATAGAGCAGCCTCATCAAATGTGGGTGTCTGCTGCCCACTTTCAGTTAGATAAGTAGAAGTCTCATCAATGGCCCTGAGCCTGGCAGAGAAATGAGGCACAGAGAAATCATCACTCATCACCAGGTTCACCATTTAGGGTTCTGGATCAGAGACGGGGAGGCCCCAGGGCAAAGCACATTTATTTTCAAGTAGAGAAGAAAGGGAGTCAGAGAGGTAGTGGAAAGGGCAAAAGATGGATCTAGCTGGACATTAAGCATCTTCTAAGATCATGAAACCAAATAGTTCCTGCTAGATTTAACTTTGTGTGGAGATAAAGATCAGAGGGTAGATAAAGGGCCTGGAATTTTCAGTCAGTTTTTAAAGTCTTCCACAATATTTTCCTAATAATAAAAATAATAATGCTAGTAGTCACTTTTATGAAATCTCCCTAATGAAGCATCTTTAAAGGCAGTATTATTTACTGTAAAACATCCCAATAAATGGTCGAGTCAGGATCTCTACCTGAGATGTGGCAAGGTAGCTGACACAGAGCTGCAAGTAAATGAATAATCGCATGAACTGGGGAGAAATTCTAGCTGTGAGGCTTAGGGGATTTCAATAAAATACGATGGCTGTATGTGGGGGTATTTCCAGACATACCAGGATGCTGTGTGTACATTAATAATTATGTGGTGAAATATAATTTGATGGATACCTAAGATTATTTGTAAGGTGTTATTTGATTCTGCTATTTTATTTTAGTTTAGAGCTATTGACAGGAATGGACATCATTTCATTTATATTCCTTTCATTCAAGTTCTCACAAATAGATTAGTTTTGAATCAGTCACTGCATCGTTCCTGGGCCTGGGAGACTTGTAAAGCACTCAGAGGATGCCCGCATCTCTACTCTATAAAAATGTTCTTCCTCTGCAATCTTTAATGGGGTAGAAGTAAGATCAGATGCAATGTTCACTCTAGAATGGAAAGGATCACATCAAAACTTTGTGGGCTGTTTTCTCCTCAGGCGCCCAAACGTGACTTCCTCTTATCACCTGATGAATGTTTTAAATGTTCTGCTTTTTCATCTTCTGTGCTTAGGCTTTTTATGAAGCCCCAAAGTCTGGAGGCCAGATGGCAGACAGGATCACAGCACACGGGGGAGAACTTCCTTCCAGTGTCAGGACTTCTCCAGGTCCAAGTGCTGGAAGTGGGATGTGAGGAGTAGGGGTTGGGTGAAGTCTACATACGGCCCAAGGTCCTAGGTTTGTGTTCCAGCACCAGCAGGAACAACTAAGACGAGCCACTAAATAAACAAAATGTTTCTCTGCCTGCCTGCCTGTCTCTGCTCATCTTCATTCCTGCCTGTATCTCTCCTTAAACAAAAAAATAAAGAATGCTATTTTTTCTAAAACAAAAATAAACTCTGTAGAGTTGTGAGCACACTTGCTTATTTGAATCAGGTTCCTGCCATTCTCTTGCTTTTTCTTGCTAACCCTCTGCGAGCCCTTTCACTTCCTTCCTGACAGATTTTCCCAAGACATTGCCATCAGAGTGCAGCCTCCCCTGTGGAGAAAGTTTTGGCCACGGTATTTTCCCAGGAAGAGCACCTGTCTGTCACCAGGCAGTGTATTAGAGACAAGCCTTTTTAAGTACTGGCCTTTCTGGCATGGCTGCTTACTTTCTCATCTCTCCTCCTTCCAGCCCTGTACACCTCATCTTTGTCTGGTGAAATGCTCCAGAAAGTTCTGTGAGTGGAGTGCTCTTGACACCTCGTCTGTGTTAACAACAGCCCAATATGTAATCTAGTAAAAAAGAAAAACCAACACGATCAATATTAACAGGATATTCTTAGGCAGTTTTGTCTGAAGAAGAAATAATTACAAAAAAGATGAGAATTAATAAGTAGGCCATTTGAGAGGCAGGGAACAACTATTTTAGTTCGTTTACTGACAAAGGAAAGGTGTAGGCAAGAGTGAAGGTGAGGAGGAAGAAGCATTTTTATTTTATTTTTAGGCATTTGTTCACTCTGGCTGTTTGTACCTGGACCGGGGACTCAAACCCAGGGGTATGTGGTTTTCACTCCTTCAAGGTGATTGACTAATCACTGTTCTACCAGGGCACACCAACAATGGCCTTTTTAAAGGTTTGATTTTAACATTTGCCCCTGCTTTTTACCTCTCTCATAGATAATGATTTACGTCAAAAGAAAATTCAGGAAAAAAAGCCTTTTTATTTCCAGGAAATCTGGCCACTATGTTTTTGTAGTTAGTGATAAATGACAATGCCACCAGCAGTGACCTAGGACATCCTGAAATCTTGCTCTTATGAAGAGCTTGCATTCTCTTTTCAAAGAGTATCCTGTTCCTATTGCAATCCTCATGCTCTCTCAGCTCAAGATCATCTTTTCTTCCTTTGTTATCAAACTTAAAATAGCCTCGTACTGTTTGGAAGACTCTACACATAGATGTTGATATCATTGGGGGCGAGGGCTGGATGAAAGAAGAAGATGAGTATTGACCCCAAACATATTATAATTCACCATATTGACTCACTGAAGCGCAGCTGTTATTTCAATTCACATTGTATTAATAAAATAAGTGTTATATTTTCCGTCTGCGGGTATGCTGAGTACTGTCCATGTAAAAGAGCCCAAGTCCTCATGAGCTTGCAGCACCGTGAGAATTGTGGTGTCTCAAAAGAAAGGTGCTGGTGAAGGGTGTTGTACCCAAGTATGTTATAAGCAGAGCAGCTGCTTGTGATGATCCTGGTTGATTCACTTGGTGTGCACTGACTGAGACAACCTAAATAAATGGGAGGGGCAAAATGCATTTCCCCGGAACCTCTCTATTGCTTTCTTTCCCTGCAAGTTTATAGAAGAATATAAAACCAACTCATTGTTCTGATTCCCTTCTGTCTTCTAGTTTAAAACTTGTTTCAAACTCTAAAGGCCAATGGGAGAAGTCCAGCCACTGAGGCCAGGAAGGTAGGGTCAGTCTTCACAGGTCATGCAGACCCCTCGGTATTGCCCCTGCTGTCGCCTGAGGCTGAGTCAACAAGTAGATCTCCAAGGCAGTGGGACTTTTAGAAGCCACTGAAATAATTCTCAAAGCCCAATTAAACTAAAATGTCTTATTAGCAGTTCCTTACCACAGTTAATAGTCTTTGCAAGCATCATTATCAAGCTTTTACTGTCTCTTTTCTATCTCATTCTATTTGATTTACCTGCCTTTCTATGTGACAAATTAGTGGAAGATAAATGTTGTTAAGAGCCATTTAGATTGTACTGAAAATATTAGGATAGTAATGGAGGGAGTATCAATTGTTAACAAATAGCCTGGGGTTTGTGTGCGTGCGTGTGTGTGTGTGTGTGTGTGTGTGTGTGTGTGTGTGTGTGAAGAAACATTTAAATTATTTGTTCATCTTGCTTGTCCCCCACCCCGACCCCCCAGCCCTGGGATGTGAACCTGGGTCATTAGGATGTGTGTGGACTATGCCTAGCCAGAGGTGGTGGACCAAACCACCACACTACCAGGGCACAACACTGGTTATAAATATTAACTATAAAAGAGAAGACTGAAACCATTAGTCTCTCTATGCAAAATACTTTTGCTTTACCAAACACAGGAAAAGCCCTTTCATGAGGCGTCTTGAAAAGTCAGAACCTGGGGTAGCCAAGATCAGTGGTTGATGATTTCCAGCACTGTTCACCAACCACTCAGTGGTTATAACTTTCAAAGTTTAGAGGGAAAAGGAAAGGATATGACTTGTGAGGTCTTTACTGGTTTCGTATTCAAATCGTGACTCAGCTCCAAGCAGCCAATTACAGTTCCGATTGCTTCTACCTGGTGGATTCTTTTTTAAGTGAAAATAAGCTTTATTACTTCAAGTAATAAATATATACAAAGATGCAGACAGTTTAGTCATTTTCTTCCAGATGTTTGGATCAACTTACAGGAAAGGCAGAACTGAAATCTACATAGTCTTAGTAGGAAAATTTTCTGGGTCAATGTCAGATTTGGACATTGCTCTTTCTTCTGTATTTATAACCTGTGCATTTTCAAAATGGACTTCAAAGCACTAATAATCATAGAAATGCTTAAGCATAAAAGAAGTTACCTTAAGCAGAATCTACACTGTATGGCAAACAGGACTGGCTGCTCAGTAAGCGTGCTGTCAGTCTGTATTAAAGACAAAATCCTTCAAGTTGTATTAGCTGATGAAAAGAACAAAGAACCACTTGGCAAACGTAACTGTATTCCAAAGAGAAGATGAAAGTGAGACTGGTATCTTGGAGGCAAACGAGTTAGCTGTAAGGTGACTTTTAGGTGCATCTTTTGAATCACTGTTTTTTCAAAACAAAAAAGAAATTCTCAATCTTAGAGACTGGGAGGGTCACAGGGAGAAGAAACCAAACCTGACATTCTGAAACAAGAGCTTCGTCAGAACAGGAGAGATGAACTTCTCTGCAGAAGATGGAAAACCTCCCCAGCTAATAAGGCAGCTAGGACCTGGCATTCCGTTCCATTTCAGCCAAGCACTCCCGAACCTACCTGCTAAATTCTAATGTTCTAAATGGGAGCCACTCTGCATGTATGTGGGGGCCTGCCCATCTGCCTCCTTTGTGACTCTCCTCCTTTCAGTGCCCCCAAACTTGGGCCCCAAAGAGGGGTACAGCAGCTGAATGTCATGCTCTTGGGCCTTGGCCCAGACATGCATCTTTCTGGAAGGACGACCGAATCCTGTTCTTAAGTTCCTCTTGATTAGCGGCTCCTTTTGTTTGTTGTTTTTAACGGCATCTCTGTTTTTCACGGGTAGCTTACAGGGATGTGTTTGAAAGCCCCTTCCAGCTGGGACGCTGCCCGACTCCCACCAGCTGAGATGGGGGATGGCTTCCCTTTAGTTCCGCTGCTGCCTGTGGACGACAAGGGCTCCCCTTCCAGCCCTGGCCACAGTGGCTCTTGTCTGCTGTGCAAACTTGGCTCTGTTCTCTGGGTTTTCATTCTCCAGCCATCTGGGCATTTTCAGCACCCCTCTTATCTTAGTACCTTGGCACTCAGGACCACATGCCATCCTATCACAGAGATGGAAACAAAGGAACCCTTCACTCGGGGCCTGCCATTCCGCTGGAACCATCATCGGTTGAGTGACAGTCAAGGAGATTGTGGGGGTTGGGGGTGGGTCTGGAGTGATGTAAATGGTTTTGCTGATAGAAGGCATATGCATTGGGGTGACAATAGCTAGGATTGTTCAAAAGCAGGATTCCTAGTGACTAGTTTCTTCCTTCTTCCCTTGGCTATTTTGAAATTGAAGAGCAAGGGGCATAAAGATTCCTGAGGCTTGTGATGGCTGTCACCTCTCCAAACCCAGCAGCGCACGCTTAGGGGCTAGCAACTGCTGTGAGCCAGAGGAGTGAACCGGAGTGAACCTCACTTCCTACTAAGAATTCTCTGTCCTTCGACAGCTTTTAAAATTCCTCTTTCCACCTTCTCAGCTGCTGATTTGGGGGACTTGATCAGAGTCCTTCACTTTTCAGAGATGTGTCTGGAAAGATTAGTCCAAGAGTGTTGACAGCAGGTTCCCTCTGATCATCCTTCCTAGAGAAAAATAGCCATTGATCAAAGGACAGTTCCATTGCCCAGATCCTCCCACTCTACTGTGTCTTCCCCTGTCCCTCTCCTCCCTGGCCCCCGCCTCTGACCCCTGTGTACTCATTCTGATCCCGAGCTATGTGCAGACCTCTCCTGGAGGTGGTCAGTGAGACATCAGCCAGCCAAAGAAGTGCTAGCCAGCCAAAGGAAATAGAGCCAAATGGTGTTCAATCACTTCCATTTCATCCTTCATAGTTGGGTGGGGCTGCAGTTCCTTGAAAGGCTGGCCTAAAAGGCTTGCCTCTTTTCAGAGAATCTGATTTCACATTTGGCTGCTGATCATTTGGTTACTGGCATTCATTCACATATTGGAAGCCCGAAGCTTGCACACGCTTGATTCTATAGAACAGTGTAATATCAGCAAGACACATCTTGACCGTGGAGCCAGAAAGGTGATGCAGCCTCACCTTGCACCAAAGCAGATGGGTATATTTATTTATATTTTAATGTTTGAAGCAGTCAAGGCAGGGTCAGAAATCCATTCAGGATCATCTGCTGAGTCTAGGATTTCATCTCCAGTCCCTATGATGGGCGATGATGATCCCTTCCCTCCAGAGCAGGTGACCAGTGTAACTGCTCTGTGGTTTCTTCATATGACCCCCTCTGCCCACCTGCTGCCACCACTGTCCAGTTGCCAGAACCCACTCAGTTTTCCGCAGAACACCAGCTAAAGATGCTTTGTGTGGGTTCCACCAGAGAGCCTTCCAGCCTTTGTCTCATTTGCAGGTGTTCTTCCCAGCAGGGTTACTCTTCACATGTAAAATGACCTCCCTCTAGTTTTCTGTTTCTTTCCAAGAATCGCCCGCTGTTCCTCCACTGCCAAACTTAGGAGAGACACGGAGTCCAGGCTGATTGCTGCTCCCCATGCACATGAATGATGCACTGACCTTTCGTGTGTCTGTAACGGAATGGAGAAGGAACGAATATTCTCTGGCACTAGCTGGCTCTACCACAGGGTCTGAAGTAAATGGCCATTTTATTTCACATGAGGAGGAGAGACTTGGAGCAGCTTGGCAGCATATCTGTGGCAGGATAATTAATCTAAGAACTATAGCTTTCTTCCACATGGGAGATTAAATCCCCGTCTTTGGTCAGATCAAAGTGGGCCTCGTGGACTATCGAATCACTGCCGAAGGCCTCATGTTGGGCCAGCATAACAGTCTTTACTTGTATTGCTCCCTATGTGTTTAAAAAGAAAAAAGAAAGAAAGAAAGATCAATTTAGTATGTTTGAATGATTATGTCTGTCAGCATTTGTAGCTCTTTAGACTGGAAGTGAAATTTTATTTTTACTCGCACGGACTTTATCTCAGTTTTCTACTGCTGCAATAACGACTGCTTAAACTCTTAGAGTTTAAGGACGAGTGGATATTTACGGAAACTCTTCTGAATGAGAATAACAGTATTGCTCTTTGGAGAGCGTCACAGGAATTGACATCTTAGACTAATGTGTATTTTCTTTAGGGCGATAACAAATAGAGTTTTTATCATCTCACCTTTATTTTCTTGATGTCTCATTGAGACGGTTTGAGACTCATTGAGACTGGTGCTGTATTCTCCCATCTGCAAAATGGAAGGAACCAAAGTGTTAAGTTCAACTTGGATGGATACAAAATGCAGGCATTTGTGTGATCTATGTTGCCAAGATGCTGCTGAAAGCTTTTAAAATATTAAGTTCTGCATTTCACCTTCCCAAGGGGGTCTGAGCAGTGTATAATTTGGGCCAGGGTACAACAGGCCCATAGCCAGCTTGAACTGGACAAATAAATGGAACTGGTTACACTTTACTAACCTGGCACTAATTACGTGCTGGTCAAGGAAGTGTTTTTCAAATCATGGGGAGCCACTAGTGAAAATCCATGGGTGCTTTGATGGTGGCCTTTGGAGATACTTTTATAATTGGAAACCATTCCCTTGACAGGCCCAAAGACAGGTCTAACTTCAGCCAACATGCAACATTAGGCAGAAGAAATGGGGCCTTTCTGGCTGATTTGACCTGTGGGTGGGCCCTCTTCCACATGTTTCTAATTAGGGATGCAAGCAAGAGGAGGTATTCCACTTTCCTTCTCGGCTCTGAGATAGAACAACAGCGCCTTTGTGGTGACCTCTGCAGAGATGTTTACATTTAGTGACCTGCCTGGGCACTCCTGCCAGCGTGGATGCACCTCCCGGCTAACAAGGAACAGCCACACTATCTATTACGGTAGTAGGCCATGGAGAGCAGCATGAAAAATAGTATGTTTTCCCTGTTGTTGATTTAATTTTTTTTTTACAGATTTAGTGAGGTGTAATTTACATACCATAAGCATACAACTCAGTGATTATTAAGTGTAGAGCGTTACATCACCATCATCACAATCCAGCTTTAGAACTGTTGTTGGACTTATTTCGAAAATACTAAATAATAATCATAATTGGGATGCAGATCATGCTGAGTCAATTTTTGAGGCTATCTTGAGCTCGGGAAGAGGGCCACCCAGGAAGTCATTTGAAACAAGTAAGTCTCAAATTCCTCGACCTACATGAATGAAACCTTGACATTAGCGTTGATGTGCAGGAAGATTTTCCCAGATTTTTGCTCATCAACTGATATGACCTACTTGAAACAACTGAGAAACTGCTTCCTAGAGAACCTCCCTCATACAGCAACATCAGTTATGATTTCTTCGTTGTAAAGGAAAGGTGCAGAAGAGGAGAATGTGTGGATTCTCCCCTTGAAGAATGTGTGGTATAGTCTCTTTGAACATCTCATTGGATATTTGTTTATGTGCCTTCTCATTTTCAGGTATTATGTTGGGCACTGCAGACGTGGAGATGACTAAGATAAGGTCCCTCCCTACCCGAAGAACTTATAGTCCAGAGGCTTAAATATGAACTGATAATTTCAATATGATGTCATGAATTCTGCGGTAGAGGGCTATGCTGTGTGGTATCACAAAGGTCATCAGCCAAGTTTTTCTAGAGGAGACATTACTAAGAATCAAAAACATTGTTAATGATTGCATCCATCCTGCCAACATAGGTTGAGATTGCTCCATTTGGACAAGGCTGTATGAGATCTGCTTTTGCATTCAAGGATCTTTTTAATTTGTGGGGGAATCAAGTCCGTCACTATTTCTGATTAGCTGTAATAACTTCATACAATTGAAAAAAGCAAAATGGACTAGGAATTTGGAGGCAAACGAGGCTATTTTTAGGGAAGCCTTCCTAGGAAGAAGTAGCCCAAAGACAACTTCAGAAGCTTAAAAAAACTCCAAAACGGAATTTTGACAGATCAGCAGATGTGGGTTAGGGTGCAGTACAGAAGAAAGATGTGATCAAAGGCTCAGGGGCAGAGATGCATTCTGAGAACAGTGAGTAATTCAACATGGAAGATGCACTTGATACAGGGTATCAGTGTTTCTACATATTTATGTCAGAAACAGGGAAATGAAGTGAATCACAATCTTGACTTCCCTTGACTGCATCAAGAAACTTCCTAGAAGATCAGATCCTTTCCCTGTGTCCCTGAAGTATGCTTTATGCCAAGATGATATGATGATCACAGTTCTCCAGCTTCTTTCAGGACTTACCACATGGCTACCACCAGCTGCGCCACAGTTGAAGCACTGCTGGATTTTCACTCGTGCGTCCCCATGACTTAAAAAGCACTTCTCTGACCAACACACTTGAGTGCCAGGATGGTGAACTAGAAATTCTTTCATTTGTTTGTCCAGTTCAGCCTGGCCATTGGCCTGTTGTACCCTGGCCCAAAAGTGTAATGTAATACTTTCAAGATGATTAAAAGAAACAACTCCTTGAAATGTTGGTTGCTAACCTTTCAAGGGGTAATTGCTATACCCTAGAAGACTGAGGAAGTGGATTTGGAGGTCTGGAAAGAAAAAGGGAAAAAAAAGGAATGGTACTATTTGCTTAAAATTCCCAGGGCCCCACAGGTTAAGCCTGTTTCTAAATTTAAGTTGCTAAGAGCCTTGAACCTGGAGTTGTTGTGAAATATTTTGGAAAGTAAAGGATATTGTTGGCTTTCCATTAGGAAGAAAAGAACTCAGTTGGCTTTGATAGAACTAAGGAAGAAGGAGTTTTACATGTGTTTGTTAGCATGGACAGTCCACCTACTGTGTGGCCTTGTTCACGACGTGGCCAATTTCTCTTTCTGGGGTCATTGTGAACAGCCAAGCCACAGCTGTAGCTCGAAACAATAGCCAACACTGTTGGGCATTGCCCTTTAGGATCCCTAAGTTAATTTCAAAGTATTCTGTGGCATTGAACCTGCCAAAGAAAATGCCACTTCTTTTGGGGAAACAGAATTTCTGTACGTAGGTGTTTTATTTTTATTTTTTGTTTGTGTTTGTTTTTTTCATGAAGAACAAAGGAAAGAGATTTTTGGAAGAATAGAATGTATCCTATTGGCCTTGTTAAATAAGCTAAAAAATCCAAGAGGTCAGTAATCTTACAAGAATTGTGTCTTAAATGTCAGTCAACCAATAATTACTTATATGCCATCATAGGGGAAGTCCCCTCCCATTGCTTTATTTTAACTCTAGACTGAAATGCTGTTTAAAAAAATCCCTGAATGAGGAAATGATATGGTTTTTAGGTCTGTAAATTTAGTATGATATTTGCTGAGAAGTTCTAGCCCTAGACATGATGGGGTTTTTGTTTTATCGGGGTGTGGATGGGGCCACTCTGCAGGTTAGAAGGGCAACTTCTTGGTCACTTAGGATTGCCAGATAAAATACAGGAATCCCAGTTAAATTCACATTTTAGACAAATACCAATTTTTTTTTAGTATAAGTACATCTGTACATATCATACATTGCACTGGAATATACTTACCCTAAAAAAGTCATTGTTTATCAGAAATTTTAATTTGACTGGGTGTCCTATTTTTTTTTTTTTTTGCCAAGCCTGGCAACCCTATGTTATTTCTATAATAATAAAAACATTGCCCAAAGAACCTGGGAGCTTTTGCGATTATTGAAAGTCGTTACCAGTTTTGAACCCAAGCAAAAAAAGATATATAGGAAATAAAACTGAAAATAGAATAAGATCAGTCATACGAAGATGAAGGGGAGTCCTTTCTCATTTCTTTATCTTTGCGTAGCCAGCTCTGAGCATACATTTCTATGGGGAGCAACCCTGGTGGGTCTCATTTAGCTCTAAGTCCTATTTTACGGAACACTTGAACTGCTTCTTCGTTCTAGCTTTAACTCAGACGATCAGGTCAGAACTGGGGTTCTCTTCTAAATCCAAAATACGTCACCTCCTTAGGGTAACTCTAGACCCTCTTGAATTCTTGCTTCTATAAAATTCCTACTTAGCCTGCCTAGTGAAGTGGGGTCTGACTCGACGTGTCTCTGAGAATGGTAATAACTATCATTTGTTGCGCGCCTAACATGTACCAGTGCTTTACCTGCACCGCCTACATCTTCCACCACGAGTTCACATCGCTTCCTAGAAGCCTGTGAGACAGGTACTGGTTTTCCATTTCACGAGTGAGGAAATGAAGGCCCAAAGAGGTTAGCTTTATGCATAATTACACAGTCATCACAGAGCCATTGAAAGGCAGGACTAGGATTATCATCCAGTCCGTCTGACTTTGAAGGCGCCGACGGCCCTGGCACACGTACTAACCTTAGATGGGAATCTAAGGTTTTTTCCACTCCTTCCCCAAGCTCCCAGTTTGACTCCATGTTAGAATCATCCTTCTCTCCTTGCTCTTTGCTGGCGGGAACTGATAGAGAACTTTGTGTCTGAAACTGGCCCCAACGAATCTTTGTCCCTGGGTGTCATCCAGCAATGCAACAGACAGAAAAATGTGGTTGCAGGAAGATATTAACTTTGGACGCTTCCTATTTTATATGAAAATGATTAAACCAATGGGGAATAAACCAAAGAAAAGCTCAGGAACATTATTGCAACATTTAAAAAAATGTGCCATCATTTTAATATCTTTAAAGAACCCGAAGAGACTTTGAAGTGTTAGACTGTAAATAGCTAACAGCTCCAAGATGAGCTTACATAGAAGTCACATGAGTGTTCCCGAACGGCCACTTGTCTAAACTCTGCAGAGCTGCTGCAGTGTTCAGCCACTGTCCCGCCAGAGGCCCCTTTCCCCACCCACTCCGTCCTCCCAGCTTTCCTCTTGGTAAAGTAGCAAAAATATACCAGCACCATTTTCTTGTTGAACAAACACATGGTCCTCCTGGTTCACTCCTTCTATAAAATGATTTGTCAGCATTCTGAGCTCAGCAAGTAAAAAGTTTTACTTGTTCCAGCTGAGAAAGTTCATGAAGTTAGCCATTCCTTTCCCATCATCTGCTGTGGCCACAGTTGTTAAGTGTAAAATTTCTCTGGGTGTGGTCTGCCAAGTATCCCCATGGTATTTCTCAAACCATTGGGTTATGGGCCCAGGGGTCTAGAAGAACTTCTTTCATAGGGTCACACTGGAACACTGACTCTTTCTGGTGAAAAGCTGGCCCAGCTTTTTCTCCTGAGTCTTAACATGTCTCTTCGTCTTTCTTCCCCACATCTCTCTTTCACTGTTTACGCTCCTTCTTTGTCTCTTAGTCTCCGTTGTGCTGTATTTCTCTTCCTACTTCTTTCAGCCACTAACTCCTCGATTTTAAAGATCAAGTGTATTTCTAAAAGGAAATTTAAAACAAAACCAAAAAATGCCTAACTTGGAAAAACAGCAGAGGCGGGTGCATAATGTTACAATCTTCTTTCTTAGCCTTACTTTTTAGAGACAAGTAATCTGGTCCCATTCTCCAAGACGAGGGCAGCCCCAGCCACTCCCTCCTTTATTCTCCCTCTTCACATTCCTCTGCCCTGTTGGCACCCTCTCCTCACTCCTGCGTCTACCCTAGTCAGTTTATATACTTGGTAAACATGCAGATGCTTTGTTTCCCTCCCTTAGGGTGATGGAAGACTGGTGCCATGGGAACGTAACAGGAATAATTTCAGTAAATGACAGTCTTAGAAGATTTCAAAAGCAGCTCTGGGAAGACATTATTGATGAGTTTCTGCTTTTGGCATTCACTCCTCTGAGAGACTCAGCAAACAGACATTTAGTCCATAAACTGTTCTACTGTAGGAACTGGAGTGCAGGTGTAGGTTTAAGCAAGTCATTTAAACTCTGTGCTTTGGTTTCCCAGTATGTAAAAGGGGCAAAACAATCATTTAGACTTTATACTGTTGCCGTGGGAATTGACTGAGTTAATATTTATAAGTCACTTAGAACAGTGCTGGCATAGGAAGCGCTACATTAAATAAGTAAATATAACGAAGAAAAAAAAAAGATAATGTCCTTCTTTCATCCATGCCTGAAAACTCAATGCAGCTGCTACATCCTGTCTTACTGGCCCCAAATCAATCCAAGTAGCAGTTTGCAAGGACTGCAAGATGACACATTCCATCATTTTAATTGAATGCTTGGACAGTCTGGTTGTAATGTATTTCTTCTCACCTGTATTTTGGCCAGATGGTTTGGCAGTTTATTTTCCGTTCCACATCCCCATTCAAATGTCCTTCCCCACTCCCTCTGCATATCTGCACCTCCCCTTGCTGCGTTTACCTCTTGTTGGCTGTACGCATGTGTGGCCCGGTATTAATGGGTATCTCATTCAGTGCAAAACCTTCCTCCATCAGCTTCTTTTGAGGAGTGAGGGTCACAGTTCTCCTGGTTGTATGTCATTTCTCATGCCTTGTACACATGTGGAACTCTATAAAGTGAGTTTTGATTTGACTGATTGGAGCTTTTGCAGACTAGGAGACGGCCGGTCTAGAACTGAGTAGAATCTTACCTCCAGGCCTCATAGATGTTTTGTAAGGCCAGTGTGTTCTTGCTTTGCGTTAGAACTGTGTTAGCCTCCACTGTAGGCCGGGACAGACACAGCCACCATGAAGTTAGGGGTGTGGGAAGAGCGTGCTGGGATTTGAATGTGAGATGAAAGAAAGCACGCCTATAGCAGAAAACTATAAAGGCATTGGAATTGCACAGTTACCAGATTTCCCTTATTGATTGATTTAACCAATTTATATTTTTTAAGGCACAATGCAGGCAGGAATGAAGATGAATAGGCGGGCAGGCAAAAGAGAGAAGAAAGAAGCATTTTATTTATTTTTACTTTAGTTGTTCACATTGGTTGTTCACCTCCCGTCCCCCTATCCCAATCCTGGGATGTCAACCTGGGTACTTGCAGTGTATGTGGACTGCACTCAGCTGGAGGTGGTGGCTTCAACTGCTACTCCACCAGGGAGACCAGAAATGCTTTTAATTAGTACATTAAAGTTTGACTGAAAAAGGACACTTTTTATTATGCAGTGCGATGCCCCTGGAAATGTTCTAGCGTTTCAGACCCAGTGTGAAAAAGACTAAACACGGAGTTAGAGAATCAGAGTGACACTGCTTGCAGGGGGACAGGTGGAGCGAAATGGAAAGACCAACATCTGCATTGGTGGCCCTCTCCAAAAAGTACCCCAGCAGAGCTGTCATTTGGATCCTGCCGCAGTTTTTGGTGGATGAACAAATAAAACTGTTTGGCGAGAACTGTTTCCTAAAAGTAAATTCTGCCGCTCCAACACAGTGGTCTGATGCCCATATTTTTATCAGTCTGTTGATTCAAACCCACATGGCCTCATGAGTCTCACGTGTTGGAGATATAGTTGGCACAGAGCGTTGAAAGAATTAAAGAGTGCGTCGGGCTTTTTCCCCACTTGCGGTTAGCGTTTGATGTTTGCAGATGTGTGGTTTTAATAACCTTGACTAGTAGATATGGCAACGTGAGGCTTTCAGAGTGGGGGGCTTCAAGAACTCAGAGAGGAAGAGCATCTGTTGTTTGCTGGGAGCAGTCTTCCCAGTAACACTCAGCCTGGAGGCCATTTGTCCTCCGAGGGGAGCCCAGGGACAAGATAAATAGGCCGTCCTGACCCAGAGACAGAAACACCCAGGGTGACCAGGAGACCGTGACGTCTGAGAGTGGGGAGCAGGTGGGAGGGGGAAAATGTTCTGGGTAAAACTGGCCTTGGTTAAGGGGTGGGCGGTCAGTTTGTCGTGGCAGCTGACCACTGCTGCCTATGTAGCTGAGCGCATAGACATCCCTGAGGACCAAAGATGTGAACCTTCGTTTGTGTTTTCTTCACTCTGCAGCAAACCTTTATTGAGTACTTATTATGTGCCAGAAACTGGACTGAGCCCCACTGGTGAGCTCACTGGGCACCGAGTCCAAGGTTTGGCAGCTAAGGGTGCCTTTCCTTAGAGAACTGGGAGACCCGCCAGAGAGGAGGCACAGTACAAACAAGAAAGCCTAGAGCAGCCTAACCCGGCCCCGAGAACGTGATGCACAAATTCTCCACGGCCAGAGAGCAGAAGAGGCGCAGAGACGTCTTCCGAGAGTTGACGTTGGGCCCTTCGCAGTAGTGTTGAGATTCCCGAGCACATGCCGAAGGCGCTCACAGGCCCCGCTAACTGGGCCTGCATCGCCAGTCCTCGGAAACTGCAGACATCGTCTGCAGTGGCAGGAGAAGAAGCCGAGCAGAGGGACGAGGTGACCGCCAGTCACCAGTGACTAGAAGAGTTTATGAACCTCTTAAAGGAGGGTAAATCAAACCACACCCACCGTTGTATGGGTGCATCGTCTGTAGTTTACTGATAGTGTGGTTTTGCTCATCCCCAAATCATGTTTTGTTTTCTGTTCTCAAGTCCACTGGGATAGTGTGAGAGTGGACCATGTGAATGCAGGCAGGGCGAGCCAACCATCTGCTTCCAGTCTGCGTGTCTGGGCAGGGAGGCTTCTCCACCAGCCTTCCCGGCTTGAGCTTATAGACTTTCGTCATGGGCCCCACGAAGTGTTATAGTAAATGGCATAGCAGTTTGTGTTGCCCAGTAAATCATGTGCTTCTTGAGGGTAGTTACGCTGTCCTGTCATGTCTTCATCTCCAGCACCTGGCAAGAGCCCAAAAGACAGCGACACCCAGAACTAAGCAACCCCGGCCTGCTTGGGGCGCACTGGCTTGTGCTTCCCTTGCATACACTCCATTCTGAACTTGGCTTCTTTCCTGGGGACCTTCCAATGATGCACGACACCTCTTTATAACTTTCCCCTTTCATGTCGTGTAAATGGTAGACTTAAGTCTTGAACTTCTGTGTTTCTTGTTATAGACTGATGTTGAATGTGCTTCTAGAATGTAACGGTCCCTTTTACCGTTTGCATCTTAACTTCATCTTTGAAGCGAGGGTAGCATCAGTCCTACGTTACAAAGATGTCGTGAGGGCTGAGTTCAGATATGTAGGACACTGAGCACAGTCCCAGCTTGTGAGAGGGCTTTCAGCATCATCGGTGACAACCTGCACCGTGGGTGTTCATTATCAGATGCTGAGTTTGGGTAAGGAAAGCTAGTTCCTCTATATTCTTGTAAAGAGATTAGAATGCAGCTTCCTGGATTTCTTGCAGGGAACCTATCTGTTGGGATTATATAGAACATTTTGATTGAGGTGGGGTGTTTTTGTTTTTTTTTTAATTTTGATTTCTTTTTTAATCTTTAGTCCTTGATCTAAATTTATCTCTTGGTATGGAACAGAGACATTGCTTTCATCAGATTCTCAAAGGGGGAAACCCGTGACCGAAACAGGTTCAAAACCACTGCAAGAGGCATTGTTGATGTTCCGTTAAGAGGAGTGGGGACCGTAGCACTGGGCATCCTCCCACTTCTTAGAACAAAATGCTCTAATTCATCTCAATAAACCTTTTAATGGGTTCTCACCCAGCATCAGACACGGCTACTCTGGTGACCAGGACAGTGACAAAGACGTGGTTCCTGTTGAGATGCTCAGAATCATAGTGGTTTCTGTTCATCTTCCAGTAAACATAAATTGAATAATTTTATCGCTCAATGGTAAGTAAGACTCGGTGCTTAGTACTTAGTATGTCCTGGTCACTGTCACAAGCAGTGCTGTTTGCCCCCCCACTACCCATGGAAAGAAAGCATGACACGTTGTAAAGGTGAGGCAGAGATTTTGAGGAGAGTGGAGAGGCGGGAGGGAGGTTGTTTCATGTGATGAAACCAAAGAGTTCTTGTCAAAGTTCTTTCTGTACCTCTGACTAGATCGTGAGTAGAAGGCTGATGACTTGTTTGGTCATAAACCTTCTGTCGAGGGCCTTGGCTTGATTCAGCTCTAATAAAAGCAATAGTAAATGTGGGAACTAGACATGAAATAAAGTGCAGGTTGCCATTAGAACTTTTTCTACAACCTAATTACTTTGTCTTCAACTGAATACTTCATATATTGTATCAGCCAGGATCTCACTGGGAAAGAGATGGTATATTTTAATTAGAATCATCCAGGAGACTGAGTAAGACAGGGAGTATTTTCAGTAGAGTGGACAGGGTGCAGGCAAGCCAGGGCTTCTGCAGTAAGTATTCCAGAGCTAATAATAGTGGGGCTCCATCAGTACCCCTAGACCTGAGCAGGAGAACAGAACAGTTTAGGTTCTGGAAACAGGAGACAGAGAGGACTGCCCAGCAGCGGAGCCCCAGCCCAAAGCTACTCGATGCTCTCCAGTCCCTTGCCTGCATCCCTCAGTGTGCGACCCAGGAAAGGTTCCTGTTAACGTGGGCCACACAGGTCAGGTTCCCAAGCAGAGAGCAGGGTAGAGAAGGATAGAGAGTAATTCCGGAGGGACACACAGGAAGACACTCAGCAAACATATCTTCCTGTTTGATTTTAGAGGTAAGGGTGTGTATTTCAAGTTTTATCTGTTTTGGCAAACTTTATTTTTAATAGCTTATAAAATATTTCTCTCCTAGTTATTACACCATCAATTTGATGATCTCAGTTATTTTTCTGAGTGTTTTATTAGCTTAGCCCATTTTTTAAGGGAAATTTGTGTATAAATGAACCTGTTTTCCTCTAGAGCACACAGAGAATAAAAATGCTATTCTTCGGGGATTTTTTCTTTTTTACAAAGAAAGTTGCTCCATTTCCCCTCTTTTTCTCTCCACTCATCCCTCCTGTGCTGAGGCCAAGAGTTTATTACGTTTGGAGGCATCTAACATGGAGCTTCCCAACTCTTTCTCAGCCAAAGACTCTTTTGGGAATCCAACTAAATTTCCTGGTTCTCTTTTGCTTTTCATACCAATGCCCATATTACCCAATGAGGTTATTTTTATTACTTACAAATATTTTTATAATTAAGACTCAACAAGGAACCAAAGGTAAACAGACAGTAATTATTTTAAGTTCTAACCACCATGAGTGGATATTAATCTCTGAGAAGCTATTATTAAAACACAGTATAAAATAGTCATACATTAAATATCAAGTCATAATTGCAAAGGAATATCTTGACTACAAAGAGCAAAATAAACTAGAATTTAAAAGTTAGTCACGGTGCCAACACAATTGTGGCATGCTTCTCTGCAGTATTTGTAAATCTGAGAATAGGATCTCGTCTTCTAATTATCCACTGATATGCATTCCTTTTACTATGATCTTCATTGAGGAATCACTGAAATAACTTTCAAGAGGTAGATACTTTCCTAGAATAGCTTCCAGCTCTTTCTAGAGCCCTGTGGATATGCACATTCCATGGACCCCACTGCCCCTGTCTCCTTGCCATATATTCACACATCTCTATCCAGCCTGCTTTTTTTACTGGGCTAAAGTCACTGAAAAACTTTGATCACCTCTTGACTGAACTAGGGACCAAAGAAATGCTAAGAGAATTCTCATGATAGGCTTAGATATATGCTTCTTTTTACATCCATGGGCATGATTGAGAGCCATTCTTCTTATTCTTAATTTGCCCTCCCTGATATTACACAGAAAGGACTTTATCTTAATCTTTTCTCCACCTCCCACCCCATCCCTACCCAACCAACATTCTCTGTGGTGCACTGTTGGGAAATGCTGCTGTTGTCATTCAGTGTTGGCGGGTCCTTTGCTGCTAATGGGCTAGTGCTCACAGAGGGGCCAGGCTGCTCCCCAGTGCATTCATTCTTCACGTCTTTACTGATCCCTACCGAGTGTCACAGACTATGTCATTTGTGCACTCCCTGAAAGCCACGAAGGGACTCTGAAGGGCTCCAAATAGAGGAATGCTGTGTTCTCCCTGCCAAACTCCCCTCCCCCTTCTTTTGGAAGCAGCCTCATCTTAATTTTCCTTTAGGGAGTCACACCATCCTAGTCTCCATCTATGTGGCTCACATGAGATTGGTGCCATCTCTAGCTCTAGAGGCAGACTTTGAACCTGATCAGACCAAGCAGAGCTTTTGGTCATTGATTTAGGAGGAGTAAATGGGGGACCCAAGCTGAGCTCATGAGAATTCGCTATAAGAGTGTGGCAGGAACTACCAGGAAAGAAGGGCCTCCTCTGTCTGCTAGGGACACTAAAGTGGTAGACTCTAAGCCTGCAGCCACTGTTCAGGGGGAGCCTGCCTGGGAATGCCAGCACACTGGAAAACAGAGCAGTAAGACAGAGAAAGATTCCCATCATCATTTGAGCACGTGGGCCCATCCTTGTTAAAATGATCCACTAAGAGGCTGTGCATATGTTTTGCCCATTATGACAGTTTGAACTGGTATTCTGTCATGTATACTCCAGACTCCTGAATAAAACACCCACACATCTGAGAAGTCAACATGTTTTGCAATCTACAACTCAATGGAGACCAGAAGTTACTTTAAAAAAAAAAAAAATAGGTTACTTTGACCTGCTCAGTCCCAGAGAAATATGCAGAATGTTTTTCTTTTCGTTTTTTGGTTCCAGAGAGCATGGCGATACACATATGGAATTTGGGAATTCCAGGAGGAGGCTTGATACTGATAGCAGGGTGTAGTGCCAGCTATGTGTGGCATCTGTGATTAAAACCTCTGAGGTCGAAGTTTTATATATGGGGGTGGGGATTCTAATTGTTTTGAGGATTTTTCACTATCGGACAAGTTAATGTTAAAACATTTTTTAAACAAAGAGACCAGAATAATCAATTACATATCTGTTTACATCTACGTGTCTAGATCTATATACCTATTGCACGCCGTAAAATCTCAAGTGATACGAGGCTGTGTTAACAGGAGCCTGGCATAAAAAAAGAGTCACTATATTCAGCATTAATACAACTCTTAATAGCAAAACTCTCTTCAGCTCCTGGGCCCAGCTTGGGCTTCTGCATTCTGAGAGGATGTGGAAGGCAATTGAAATGATTAAAAGCATGGAAAATCAGATCTCTGAAGTATGATGAAAGTGGGCTATTTAACCTAAAGAAAAGAAGAGTTGAAGGGAGAAAATAAATGGTATTTAAGTATAGAAAAAGTTCTTATAAAGAAAAGGTGGCAGATGTTTTTCCTCCTCCACTGAGCATATTAAAAGAAAATTGCCTTAGACATCTCATTTGTACAAAAGAAGGATTTTTCAGGCAGATAGGATTCTTATACTGGGTGAGAGGTTGGATTTAGTGACCTTTCAAGATTCCTCTGCACTAAGATGCTGTGATTACTAGATCGAGAACTTGCTTATCATAAGAATTGTAGAAGCCCTGGCTGCGTGTCTTTAAAAGAACGAACGAGCGCTGGCTGGTGTAGTTCTGCGCAGGAGCACGTCACTGCTCCAACGTGCCTGTGAAGAAGCAAATGCTGAGTATGGACGAACAGCACATCTGAAAAAATACCCCCCAAATAAAACCCTAGTCGTAAAGTAATGATACAAACCTAGGCCTTCCATTTTCTCTTCCTTCATTTTCACTGATAGGCAGTAAATCCTAATTAGTTTCTGCATTAGTTAAATAAATGACATGAATCATGGGCTAGCTTAATATTGGTGTCAGTATTATTGGAGAAGTAGAATCAACTGTATGGGCTCCATGTTGAGTCAGGATTACTTAATGTTGGCTCTGGTATGTATCTGGCTTATTTTCTATTATAACTTGACGGGTCTCATTTGGGATCCAGAGACTTCAAGCCAAGACTCAGAAAAAGCAGATTTTACTTAGAAAAATAATTCTAATTTTATGTATGAAAAAGCTATTCTAAAGAACAATACCATTGACATTGTTACTGCATTGATGGATCCAAGCTTTATTTAAAAGTTAAGGTTTAAAAAATAGGAAAGGCCATATATTGCTCACTTTCTTCTCTACTGGTTAGGCCATTACCTTAAATTCCTCTCTGTGGCAATGTAGGATGCCGTGTACAAGTATCAGCAACTCTGGCTGTAGTTTTCATGTATCCACATGTCTGCTCCAAAGTTGGGTTCTGTAATTTCCTTGGCCACATTGGTTAGATGCTGTGGTTTCCTGTATTGTATACCACCAGTCTTTTCACTTTCATGGAGTTCACATGGTCACTTAAATTTAATTTATCCTGAATAGAACAAAAAATTCTTAAAATTTGTGCAGAATAACAAAAGACCCCGAATACCCCAAGCTATCAATACAAAAAAGAATGAATCTGGAGGGATTATACTTCCAGACTTTCAACTATATTACAAAGCAATAGTGATCAAAATGGTATGGTACTGGAATAATAAGGCACATATCAGTGGAACAGAACTGAATCACCAGAAACTGACCCACTTACATACAGTCAGTTAATCTATGACAAAGGAGCCAAAATCATTTCATGGAAAAAGGAAAGTGTCTTCAACAAATGGTGTTGGGAAAACTGGACAGCCACATGCAAAAGAATGAAGCTAGACTACTCTCTAACACCATTCACAAAAATTAACTCAAGATGAATTAAAGACTTGGACATAAGACCAGAAACCATAAAGCTCTTAGAAGACAACATAGGAAAGAGTTTCCATGATATCAGTCATAGAGAAACCTTTGGGGACTCAACTCCACCATCAAGAGAAACAAAAAGAAAAATAAACAACTGAGACTACATCAAACTAAGGAAGTTCTTTACAACAAAAGAAAACCACCAAAACCAAAGGAAACCTACTAACTGGGAGAAGTTATTTGCATCTGATATATCCCACAAAGGCTTAATATCTAAAATATACAAAGAACTCATAAAACTCAACAAGAGAAAAACAGGCAATCCAATCAAAAAGTGGGAGGAGGAACTGGAAAGACACTTTTCTGAAGAGGATATACAGATGGCCAACGGGCACATGAAAAGATGTTTCTACTCGCTGGCTATCAGGGAAATGCAAATTAAAACAACAGTGAGATATCACCTTGCACCTGAAAGACTGGCTATTATTATCCAGAAGTCTGGAGACAACAAATGCTGGCAAGAATGTGGAGAAAAGGGAACACTTTTGTACTGTTGGTGGAAGTGTAAATTGGTACAAACCCTATGGAGAACAGTTTGAAGATTCCTCAAAAAAATGAAGATGGAAATCCCTCATGATCTCATCATTCCACTTGTGGGCATCTACCCAAAAGATACAAAAGCACCATCCGTAGAGATGTATGCACCCCCATGTTTATTTCAGCTCTATTCACAATAGCTAAGAACTGGAAACTACCTAAGTGCCCAACATCAGGTGACTGGATAAAGAAGATGTGATCCACATACACAATGGAATACTACACAGCCCTTAGAAGAGACAAAACCCTGTCATTTGAATCAACATGGGTAGAACTAGAGGGGATTATGCTAAGTGAAACCAGTCAAAAGAAGAAAGATAGATACCAGATGACCTCACTCACAGGTAGAATGTGAGTAGACAAAACAAAGGAACAGATGAAACATAACCAACCCTGAAACATTTGCAACAGAACTGATGTTACCAAAAGGGAATGGGGTGGGCAGGGGCAAATGGTAGTGGAGCCCACTGGACAATGGGGAAGAACACTTGGTGATTTGTAGAGGGCAGGGTGTGTTTAAATGTATCTAAGAAATGGGGAAATCTATGCATAGGATATTAATGTGTAGATAATTGCTACAATAAAAAATATATTAAAAAAGATAATTTATCCTAGAGGTTTTCCATCTTTTCAGTGAATCTGCTGTTAAACAGAGGTTGGCTCACTTCGCAATCAAGTACTTCAAATAAATTAAGCACAAATTTCTCTACCTGGAGTTTTCAAATGACAGGGGATATGGGGAAAGAGAACAATAGAAAGTTGCAAACCTGTTGAAAGTATTGAGGAAGTGCTTGCTGGAGATGGTGATTTTGATAGAAAGAAATCTTATGGTACTCCACCCATACTCATTTCTCAATAGAATTATTCAAGAGAAAGCAACAAAAACAAAACCAAACAAGAAAACAAATAAGCCTCCAAACAACAGCCACGAAAGTGTAATTTCCATAAAGAACTTACATTATAAATTTACTTTTAAAAAACTGATTTAGAAACAAGGAACTGTTTTCTAAGTTTATTTCCACACTTGCCCTCTGACCCCTGTCTTGTTGAAAGAGTCAAGGTATCAGATTCGCTCCCATAATTTCCTTTCAACAGAACTTACTGTATTACACACCCATCCCCCAAATGTAAATGACCAAAACAGCTGGCTCTTTCACTCTCGGGATATACACACAAACACAAATGAGATACACAAACACACACACACACACACACACACACACATCCTTGCATATATAAACACACACTTTGGTCATTTATTTTTTTAACTGAATAAAGGTCATTAATCAAAATACAATTCATTTTAACAGTCAAGGCTTGACACAAGATCATTACTTCAAGAAAACCCAAAGAGACTAAGCTCCCTTTCATAGTATTGTTTTCTTTCTAAACCTCTGTGGGGTGCATGGCTCTTCTCCACTGAGAAAGTGGGGAACAGCCCTGTGCAGCAGCCTCCTGGTCCACATGTTAAAAGATCTAAGTTCTTCTGGGGAACAAGCTTCTACCACGTAATCACTCAGCTCATAGAAAAGAAGATTTTCTATCTGTTGTGTTTCTCTCAGCTGTGTCTACTTAGCCCCAGGTCAAAGAAACCAAGAATATCTTCCCCTGTGTTTCAGAAGAAAAAGCTGAGAAATCAAACTAAATACCTTTCCATTTCAGTTTAGTTGCATCAGCTCTTTCCTTCAACATTTTGTAAACGGAGATGAAACATTTCAAAATCATTTTACCTCTGTGAAACTTTTTCCCAGAAAGCTCATGAGGGTCCACACTGTTTCTCCTTCATTCTGAGTTCAGGAGATACAATGCAAAGGCTGCTATAATCCTTTTCCTTCCTACTAACTAGGAAAGAGAGGTATAGAGTCACAGAGTGACCAGGACAATGGCTTGGCAAGTAGAATGAAGTCCAAGAGCCATGTCCACAGCCTCTCACCCAGTTGAGCACTAGTTAGCTGGTCCTGAATGCAATGCCCTCCTTCTTTCTGCCATTGAAGGTAGGTTCTGCTAGGAAGCCTGCCACCAGTTCTGGTGGTCCCTTGGCCCAATCAGGACTAACCAGAAGTCCCAAACAGTCTGTAAACTTTGATGCCTTAATCTGAAGAAGTGAGGTATATTCATAGTCTACACATAAATATGGAAAAGGTAACCCAACAGCAAAATGAACTAAGGCTGTAAACTGGCAATATTTAGAAGACAAAACCTGAGTCTTAAACTTTACAAGTCATTAAGGAAATAGAAATATAAAAATGAGATGCCATTCCTACCTAGCAATTTTGGTAAAGAAAAGAAAAAAGCCCACCAAAACCACCTCCCCACTCCAGACAAAACAACATTTAAGACGCCTCCTTGTTGGCGAGTGTGGAAGGAACTAGAGCTCACACCGCTCATGGAAGAGTAAAATGGCACAGTCTCACTGAAGAACAGACTGGTAATCTCCAGGTACACGTGGAAGGGCACAGCCAGCACTGCTCTTCAGTACTTGCAATTCTAGATGTGTGCCTAAAAGATACTCTGTGTTTCACAGAGAAGATTATGTGCAGAGACTATTTATTAAAAACAATAAAGACTAGGAGAATGATACCAATTTATTGATAATGGCTGTCAGCTACAACTGTGACTGTGGTCCTTCAGGTCAATATATATATATATGTATATATATATATGTTTATATATATATATATATATTTTAATCTGCAGGGAAAAAAAAAGAAAAAAATGAAGAAGATATAGAAACTGAGTTTGTTATATTTTTCTCTGTGCCTTTGTGTATTTAAACCTTGTTCAAAGTTCCGAAAGAAGATAGTCATCTATGCGTCGCACTAGTGCCGTGAGCATACTTCAGTGCTCATGTTTTGATTTGCATCTTTCCAGTCCTGAAGCATTTGGGCTTTCCTTTATGAGCTCACCAGGCTTCACCACGACTAATTGACCTGCCTGGAGCTGATTAGAATACACTCCTTGAAGGCAGTGCAGATAAGGCCTGACACTGCAGGGAAATTCCAGAAGAGGCCTGAATCTTTTTCTTTTTCTCGTAACATTTCATAGTGTTGGAAAATAATCCTTTTATTTCTTGCTCAATTTCACCTGGCTTAATCAAAGGTAGAGGAGGGGACCAGACTCTGACTACTGATCTCCCAGTAGCACAAGCACTGACATATATAGGAATTCATGAAAGTTCTGCTGATCCTTTCTGTAGACAAGCAGGCATCCGCCGTATGTAGGTTTGGTATTGTGGAAACGGCCAGATGGCCAGCAGTACTTTAAAAGACTAGCAGGAGAGTAGTGAAAAGTTCATGTGGTCACCATATTCTAGGACGCGTAGAGATTTGAGATTTGTCCAAAGTCACACGTGGGTGTGTATCCTGGCTCTGCCACTTCCAGCTATTTTGCCTGCACCATTACTCAGCCTTGATGTCACTGTAAGAGTCAAGGGCTAGAATGAGGGTTAAACGAGTGAATGTAATTTTTGAGAATATCTGATATATGTGTTCAACAAATGTTAGCTATTATTATTACATCATTTGCAGAACAGACTTCTGAGGAAATGGAATATTTAATTATGGTTCTGCCGTCTTTTGTCGTGAACCACCTGTCTCTCAAAGCTGTCATTAATACCTTCCTTTGAATCTGACTTGAATGACTATCAGTTTTGCAGTTAAGACAACAGAATTCAAACAGGTAACATCATTTCTTTGTCCAAAACCATGTCATAAAGTGTGGTAGTGATTATATTTCCTTGTCATTATATTTCACTCAACACTTACTTTTTGTTCCATGAGGCTACACCTGGGGGAAACTCAGTGATGAAACTGGCCATAGAAGTAAAAACCCCAGTCCTGGAGATGCTTGCTCAGACTGCTATCATGATGCTCTCCAATCAGTTACCAGCAAGTTCTTGACATTTTTCAAGAAGGAAATAGCCCCAAATTCCTCCTGTTATTTTGACATAAGTACCTTGAACCTTAACATTCGATGATGACAGAGTTCTACTCGCTGCCAAATTTGCATCCGGTAATCTGGAGGAGGTTTCTCAGTCCCAAATCAGATTCTCTTTCTTTGCATTAATTTCTGGAAACTCCTGCTGTTGTATGCTAATCCCAATGGGCCTTTTAGACACTGACCCAGTCACTGGTGGAGAATTCATTCCTAGGGTCTGCAAGAAAGCTAGCCATAACTTTATTTGTTCCTGGCGCCTCTTAACAAAACACTGTAGTTCTTAAAAGATGCATTTCTATAGAATAGGTTAGTATAATTTTCCCTTTATGGTTGCTGAAAAAGTTTCACAGATGTTGTAATAATTGTTCTCATTACTTCAGAAAAGATCCACACGCTGAATCTGAGAGAAGTTTTTTTGTCAGAGTAATGATGGTGATTTCAGCTGTAGCTTTACTTACTAATATATTCCATAATTCAGTGTTACTCTTGCTGTCAGGTGAATACAATCAACTTTTGGGATCTATTTCTTCTGTGCAGGGTGGATTTCTATACCAAATTCCCACTGAATCGCCCCTTTCGCCCACACCCACATCTTCTTTCCATTTGTGTCTAGTCTAGCCCATCACAACCTATGCTTATCTGACTAAAAGATGTTCTTTTTAAGATTTAATGCTTCCAGGTTCCAAAATCATTTAGACTTAAAGCTGCAGGAGGTAGTTTATTGATAGCGAATCAAACGTGAAATTCTTTGAAGCCTTGGCACCTGAGCCCTCCTTCATGACAGATGACTGAAGCTGATCAGCTCGTTCACAGTGGACGTCGGTGCTAAGTCGGTCCTTCACAGCAGGCAGTTTTGTGGAAGTGGTGGGCGCTCTTGCATCCTCAGGTTATTTCTTCCCTTTTTGCCAGTGTTGTCTTGGCTCAAACTGGGCTTTTTTCTTTGATACCTTAATTTCTTTTCTGTGCTGGTTGCCATTCCATCAACCACAGCTCTCAGGTTGAGCTTTTAAAAATTTTGCCTCCTGGGCTGTATCCCAGACTGCTGATTCAGAATCCCCACATGGACCTGCGGGGAGGACAGGGTATTTGTGCTTTTAAAAACCTCTTCAGAGCTCTCTGCTGCCTGATCAGAATTGAGAACTCCTGTCTTATTGCCTAAGTTAAAACCTTTTTGTTTGAAAATAATTGAAACCCACTTAGACTATCTTAACAGAAAAAGAAAATGTATCATAAAGAAACAGGAGAATCTTATAGAACCCTAGGGCATGAGATCCATCGGACTTGGAACTGGAGCACTGAGCAGGCCCAGGCAGCGGGCCTCCAGGGCCCAGTGCACTGCTCTGTCCGCCTAGCTCCCTTCAAAACCTTGTGGACTCAGGACTCTGCTTTTCTTAGCACATATGCTTCCTTCTTTTTCTCTCTCTCTTTCTCAGCTGGCTATGTCACTGCTTAGGGAGCACATGGGCAAATAAGTAGAAGAGTAAAATAGCAGTGGAATAGCACAACGCTTTCTAGAATGTATATCATTGTAATCATCAAAATAAAATGTTTTAAGGAATTGAAATAGTTTATCATGGACAGTGCTGAGATGTGACCTTGTGATCTTTTTCAGAAAAAGCCTCCTGCTTTTTTTTTTGTCTACACAGGGGTTTTAAAAAAAAAAAAAAAACTTTTGGGAAGACTATAGTACCTGGCACAGGGTTTGTATTCAGCGGTATTTTGCTAATAGTGTTGACTTAGAAATATTTATTAGAAGTAACTTGCAGGGGGTTTTGAAACATTGGAATGAGTTACCAAGGAAAGTGTCACCTTACTGTCATCTTGCATAAATAGGATAGCCAAGATGTTCATGATACTTGCCTTTCTAAGAACTCAGACTTTGGTAGGGGAATAAAAATACAAAAGCAGTGAATAACATTCCACCTTTGGTGGCCAGTGATCTTCATATGTCCTCACCTCCCATTTTGTTCTTATAGGGTGCAAGGAGGCAAATAGGGTTAAAATCTCTGTTTTGCTGCTGAATTCACAGAGAAACAGTTATTCCTAGTATTTAAAATTGAAACTTTGACTGATCTTTTTACCTTCAGGGAAGGTGAGAAACAATGTCCACATATTGGTGCACTGAGATGAACTAGGCAGAGAAAATGTTAAAGTGCTATGTTAATGACTAAAGAATAATTTTAAGGGGTGCACCCTGGTAGAGCAGCAGTTAGATCAGTCGCCTCTGAAGGACACGGGCCACATAACCCTGAGTTTGGGTCCTGGGTCTGGAAGACAACAACCAGTGTGAACAACTAAATAAAAAAATAAAATAGAAAGCATCTTCCTCTTCTTTCTTCCTGCCTGCCTGCCTGCCTGCCTGTCTACCTGCCTGCCTGTCTACCTGCCTACTCGCCCTACTTCCGTTCCTACTTGTACTTTCGACTTTTTAAAGGGCAATTAGAACTAAGATGATTGTATTTCAGTAAGTTATGCAAAAATGCTGATTGATAACATAAATCAGAGAAGCACATATTAGCGATGGTTGAGCTGTAAGTATGACATAATAGGACAAATAAAAGCAAAAAATAATAGTTGATAAAGGATACTAAATCAGAGTAGCTTCAATTTCTTAAATAACACTGTGTCATTTGAATATATTTTTTATCATTAAAGCAGTAAGGGGATCATAAAATTTTGTGAAAACAATTACAATAGAAACTACCTGTAAATAATGTTTTCAAGTAAATTATAAACATTAAATTCTGGATGATCTTGGGCTCTTAGTTGAAGTGACAGATTCAGATTCAATGGAATTTATTGGCTAGTGTAACTGAGAAGTCTTAGAGCTGACTAGATTTCCAACTATGGAGTATTTTCTACTGTGACTTCTATATCTCTGTTCTCCTACTGTTGGTTTTATTCTCAGCAGTTTTTTTTGCCAGGGAGCAGTGTGATGTCCCTGGTCCTTATCACTTAGCATCTCAAAAGAATGAAGTTCTTTTTCTTTGTGCCTTTTAAGTCCGTGTACCCCCAACAAGTTCAGTTGACATACTGGGTCACTTGCCTATGCCTGTGCAGGAGGACTAGCTTCCCCAGGTGCCGGGACAGTTCTCCAAGGCAAGGAAGGCTCTGCTACCAGAAAAGAAGGAAAGTGTGTTTAGCAGACAAAAAGAACAGATGTCCACAGATGCATTACATAATTGCACACCAGGCACTTTCACATCCTGTGGCCAAGGACAAATCTTCACTAATGAAAAAGAAATGACAACTCGAAGTATTATAACTTGTGAAAGAAATACAGATCAAGGTACTTTTAAATATTCTCTCCGACACTCAAGATGACAATAATTACTTCCTCTTTACTTCCAAATATTTTGTGTACCCCTCTACTCTGTCACTTGGTTGTCTTCCCTCTACAGATCTGTCTTCCTGAAAGAGGGTATGAACATTTGAAGACAGAGCTTTGTTTTTCATTTCATCATTTCCCAGCCTAGTGCCGTGCTGGAGCGCACGAGTCACCAGAGGCTTGTTGACTGGAATTGAATTCTACCATATAATTGCTGAAGTTAGTAAAATAATAATAGTACAAAGTTTGCTAGATAAGGGCATTGGGGTGGGGTGGGGTCTAGCGGGAAAGTCCTTGTTCTCTGGGAAGAAGGATTTTCCTAGCAAAAGGAGTAAAAGATTTAACAGTCCCCTCAAACTGACTAAAAAGTTTAGAAAGAGCCTAAATTTTTCTTCAAATACACAGAGTGAATTTTAAAATCTTATTATTTAATATTATCCCATCTTTTTCCAAAATAGATTTAAGATACCTTTATCCTTACCATGATCACCTAATTCATGACATTCAGAAGTCACAAGGACAGAAAAAGAATTTGCCAGGACACTCTGAAGCATAAGTTCATTTGATATGGTTCCCTAACCTGGAATAAAATCAGGAAGGCATGGATTCCTTTGGCTGCTGTTTTTAAGCAAAAAAAAAACAAAACACCCAACAAGTCCTATTCCTCCTCTTCTATTTCTTCTCATCGTAAATAGCTTCCACCAATGACTCAGTCATCAAACCCAAATCCTGGCAATCAACTTAGACTTCTCTTTCTTCCCGCTGTCTCTTCCCCCAAACATCCATTCTGTCCTCAAGCTTTTCTCCTCACTTCCTTTCCCGTCCAGCCCTGTGTCGGGTCTCTAACTTCACACCTTGAGCTTCTCTCATCTGGATCAGTCCAAAAGCCCTTCTCTGTAGTCATTCCCTCTTTCAAAGGGTGATCGAAGTGTTATTTTTTACATAACAGACAAGACGATTGTGTTACTGGTATATTTGAAGTCTCCTAGTGTTCTTTACTGCTTTTAGGGCTTCCTTCAAACTCCTTAGCTCACATACAGGGACCTCAAGCATCTGGCAGCTGCCGAGTTCTCCAGCCATATCTCTGAATCGCTTCTCTCTTAGCCTCCTTCGTCCAACACCCTTCCTCCCCCAGACCACATACACTGGAGCCATTGTGAAGTGCTCAGAGTACCTCTTATGGGCTAGTCTCTTTCACATTTGGGGGTTGCTTTTGCTGTTCCTCTGCCTGTGATTTACCGCTTCCAGTCTTCCCCTGCCCCCTCGCCAGCTCAGCTTTCACGATTCAACCAATGCACCCTGTCCTCTCTGAAGTCTTTTGACGACTCATCCAACACTTTCTTCCTTGTGTCCCCTTCTGTGCCTAGTTGTCCTCAACACATTTGTATTTCCTTGAATTGTTTGCAGCACTGCTTGTCTCCAGGAGCCTGAAGGATCCGGGAGGGAGACTCAGTCTAAGTTGTGCACCTTTTGTTGTCCTTGAGACGTGGAGACTCTGCCCGATGCCTTCAGCAATGTTCCATCAGCGTTTGTTGACTTAATGCATGTGTATATGCATGAAGCAATAGCAGTTTAGAAATTTTTTGCTAGCAATATTCCTTTACTTCTTATAATTTTGAGGAAAGAGAACTAGCTGCTGCAACAAAATAGCTGGGGGCAGGCTGTATTGCCAAGATTTGACTTTAACAAGCAGGATTGTGAACAGCTGTTGCTCTAGAGTAGTTTTTCCTACTGATATTAGGAGCCTTCTTTCCATAGAGTTGTTGATCTCTTTTGGTCTTTATCTTACAAGCACTCTCACACAGAAAAGGATTGCATGGAATTCTAAGGCAGAGGATATCTATGTGAACTGAGAACAGACTTTTAAGCTTGAAGGAATGTCATCTTTCCGGGGTTGTTTAAATACACATTTTCCCAGGGCAGAGATGAAATAGATGAATTTTCATAATATTGCATCCAGGCTCTGAAAACCAACAGGGCAAGAGAGAAGTCAAGAAGCAAGAATGCTGGAGAAATCAAGGCGTCTTGACGACGTGACTATTGTATGGCTCATCTGGGGGCGGGGGCAGGGGACGGGGCTGGGAGTCAGGGTGGGTAGGTACAAGCCAAAGTTAAGTAAAAAGGACATTCTTCAAAGCATTTAGAGCCCACAGTTATTACCATCACTAAAGTGAGTGTATCTTCTGTGCTACCTCTCTGATAAGAATAGACACTACTTAATTTTTTTTTAGTTATATACAAATATGAAAATAATCTGTAAAGCATAGACGTTTTCTTATGCCTGCTGTGGAAGTAAGCACAGTTTATAATACAGGTTGAAAAGTGAAGAGTTCAGGGTATGATCAGGATCTAAATTAGAGATTTCAGATTGGTGCCCACTTGGCCAGAGTCATACAATATTTTCAAATTCAGGAAATTTTTAATAAAAATTAAGATTACTTAGTTGTGGTTTCTGCCTGACTCTTAAATCCATTTGACTTTGTGATCTCAGGTCTAAATGGTTCACAAATGACTTAGTGGTTTGGGGGGGAAAAACTGTACAAAGGCTTTCAACTTTGGATAAGTGGATTCTCGTATAAACACAAAGAACATTTAACTCACTTGTGAGTTCCTTAGGCATAATACATGGGTTTAAAACCAAATCAAACAAGGAAACAAAAGAAAGCAATCGAAGATTAATGTAGTGCCTTTGTTTCATAGTTTAGATCTGGTATTATCAGACCTTTTCTGTAAAATTCAGATAATAGTTTAGATTTTACATTGCAGATCACTCAGTCTTTATTCAACTATTCACTCTGCTACTAAAGTATGAAAGCAGCCATAGACAATACATAAGCAAGTGAGCATGGCTTTGTCCCAATAAAACTTTATTTATGAACATCTATTAGCATTGCCAACTCTTGGTTTTAGACTTTTTAGACCTGATTAGCCCAAAAAGAAAAAGCTACACTCTTCTGTCCTCTGCGTAGAGCAAGGCAATTCTTCTTTCCTCACTTTTCATAATCAGAAGGCTATGGACTGACAGCCCCCTTGAACATGGAAATGCTGAGTGACTCACCCTGTGTTTCCCAAAACCTCAGAGATTTGTCTCATTTCAGGCAGCCCAGGTGATGAGTGAGCCTTGTGTTTTCCATGAGGAACTCTATACCGTAAGCATCTGTGTCCCAGTCATACTTATGCATGGAAAAGGCTAAGTAAAATCTAATAATATCTAGCTAGAGAGAAAACTATAAAATTACACATATATGCAAGCTTGTGTGTATTCTGCAGTTCAAAGTGTAGTCAGCAAGAAAAAAAAAAAAAAAGCATGCATGCTATTGCACTGGAAGGAAATCGGTGGCTTTGAAATCAAATACCCTGCCATTGGCATATCCAGGCTTGAAACCTGGCTGCAGCTTTTAGCTTCCACCACATGTTTACATTGGAAATCTCTCTGTGCACATATAGAGTTTGTTCTCTTATGAAATCATGTCTCTAGGGAAGGATAATTTGAAGCCATTTCCGTTTGTTATGTCTGAGCTGAACTAGACTATCAGGGCTTGTTAACGCTGGATAAACTTGAGCCCTCTAACTGCCTTCATCTGCAGATTATAGAATCTGTCCAACAAATTGCATTCTGATGTTTTCAGATGAAGACCAAGCAAGCAAGGGTCTTTTAATTTCTATTCTATCACCGTGGTTGTCTTAGGAATCACAGTGTTGACTTTCATGCCTGCATGGTATAGCGGAGATGCTATGACTCTTATATAGGCCAAATCCAGAAGTAACTGAGACTCTCACCTACCTCTGCAAGCTGACGCCGCAGAGTAAGCCAAGGCTGACAATCAGAAAACTGCTGGCTAAGCGTCTTTCGTTAGCGCGTCTCCCTTTCCCTGGTCCTAGCATAAATCAGCGTTAGGTCCACTGAAGTGTCGTGTGTGGTCTACATTTAGAAATTTCATTCGAAAATTATATTGTGGCAACCATGAGACAGATGGATAAACTAAAACCAGTTTTCTTTAGGCTCGTGTTAAGTAAATAGAATTATGTGAAGATAGACGGGTTCCCTGATTTAGTGAAGGGGAGGAGATGGCCGCCCCAGAGGACTGCACTCCCTCTACTTCATTCATCAAGCCCACGGAACATACTGTAATGCCGACATTTAAGTATTGGCTTATCCTTCTCCGTTTTAGACAGTGGGATATTAGCGAGTAGGGGTTGCCTCTGTTGGACTTTCTAGAAAGGCTCACAGAGCTGCCAGGATACTTCTAGTACTGTCAGGAAGGATGGTGCTGGGAGCCGTATGACTCTACAACATGGCGTCACCTACCTCTGGAAAAAGAAGTCCTTTTCAGTTGACCTGCAGAAGGCTCTGTCCTGCACCCCCATGTTGGTGATAGGGTGGTGGCGGCAGATAGAGATAAAGACACGAACCTTCTTCAAAAGGCGACTTTGTGTGTTAAGTCACCACAGTCAAGACCAGATTCAAAGAACACCGGAAATGAAGGGCAGGCACAGGACAGTGACAGTTAAGTGGGTTTTTGAATTAGAAACAGGCTTTTTAACTAGCAGGCAGGAGATTCTGCTAAACTAAGGAAATAGCCTGAACAAAAGAAGCAAAATAGAAAAGTACAGAGTGTGTTCAGTGTGTTCAGGAATTGTGGGAACAAGCCCTCCCCTGCTTCCTTTCTTCCCCCTTTCCTTCATTCAGTAGTTACTCAGTGGCTGCCTGTGGTCAGCCACACAAACCTGGGCCCTGTCCACACGACGCTTGCCGTCTAGAGGAAGACGCGCCGTGAACAAAGCCTCCCAAAGCTGATGAGCCCTGCTCCAAGGGGAGAGCGCACTGACTGAGAGAGAGCCCTGCAGGAGAAGCCCCCGACCTTTCCAGGGCTTTACCCAAGTGGGGCCCTTCAACGGAGAGGGAGGGTAGGTGTTGCTTGAAGAAGAGCATTCTGGAGTGTGCACCGCATGTCGGTGACAATGAGTGAGGACATGTGCGCTGTCAGATGCGGCTGACTGAGGCTCAGGATGCTGAACAAGCCGGGGGTTATCTGTATGCTCAACACAAAGGGAAGCCGCTGCCTTGTCTCAAGCAGAGTTGTGGGGAAGTGCTGGGGTTCGCTTTTTTGGGTGGATTGCTCTGGCGGCAATGGAGAGGATGAATGAGAGGTGTGAAGAGGAGCTGGGGACACTGCTCTCGCACCTCACATAGACGCATTCGGAAGCTAGTAAGAGCTTAGCAAGTGATCCGGCTGCCCTGATACCCTAACACAGAAGCATTTCTAATAAACTTCCAATTTATAGGTGGCCGGGCTCTGGTAGTTCACATAGAAGGTGATTTTTGTATTGTAAAACACTCTTCTCAAAAGAAGCACCTAGGTTCCTAGGCTGATGCCACCAGAGACCCTAACCCACTGTGTTCATCTCTGTGAGATTGTTTTCAATAGGATCTTGCAGGTACGGGATGAATTTTCCTCACTGCTCCTTGGCACAGGCCTGAGGGCTCTTCTCTACTCTCCTCCCATCTTGCTTGTCAGACACTGGGAGATGGATTGTCCATCTTGTCATTGGGCTTAGGGACTTCAGTGAGGGAGCACCAAGGGTTTCTGGGACACCTACAAGTGCGAGCTCCCTGAGGCCCTTCTAGGTCTACACTTAAACCGATCACCCCCTTTTTATCTTTTCTGAGGACCCCAAGGATCAGCCTGCCCATGTCCCTTTTAATATCAGCAGGAACGAATCTGGTAGGTCAGGGAAAGGAATACACTGGGTACAGTTGGGCATGCTCTCTTTCTTTTCCCATGTTTGTCTTGCAAAGTATAATCATAAGAGAGTTTAAAGGGGAGGTATAGGCAGGAGTGAAGGCAAGCAGACATTCTCTTGTTCATTTAGTTGTATATCTTGCTTGTTCCCCGTGGCCTCAGGATGCAAACCCAGGTCTTTGGGATGTGTGCGAACTACGCTTGGCCAGAGGTGGAGTACTAACTACTACTCCACCAGGTCACTCCATTTATGAACCTTTTCCTCCTTCTAGTTTCTGAAGAAAGCACCCAGCACCAGAAAGTTTCTGAGGGTTTTCACTACCAGCGATGTCATAAAACAAGTTGAGAGTATAAAATGGACCCCGCTGGGCTTGCTCCCTAGTCTCTCCATATTTCATATTGTTTTCCTTAGACTTAGGATGAACACATATTGAAGTTTCTGATGTCAGTCTGAATTTAAGTTTAGTATTTTGGTATAATGTCATTAGCACCCTTCTTCCCTTTAAAAAATGTTAGAAGATAAATTATGGCAGTCAATTTCACCCCATCAAGAAAGATGCATGGATGATAATGGTGGATTCACAAAGAAAGGATTGAAATCATATTTGTCTGCATTTTAGTGAGAACCATATGAGGCAGCAGAGCAGCTTCCTGGGTATTTTGTCCCAGAAACTAGACCGAGCTTCTGTGTGTGTAGGAGGAGGGTGGGGGTAGTGGAGGGAGCACAGGTGTGACCTTTTTTCTCCTGTCTCTTGTGCCCTTCATAACCAGGTCTGCTGTAGGAGACTCAGACTGGTACATGGGCAAGACGAGATCAAAGGCCAGGGTTGAGGAAGCTGGCTTTCCAGGCAGCTATGGGGTTAACAGTGCAGAAGATACAAGTTTGGAGACAGAGAGGAAGCCAGCTTAGAGCAGAGAGCAGGGTGTTGAATGTAGGATGGCTGGACCCTTGCTCTCTGGTTGATGGAGCCGGGAGAGGGGAGCACAGAACTGTTAACAATTTTACCTAAGTTTTTTTTTGAAACATTGCCACTTTGGAGGAATGATGTGGTAAGACTTTCCCTGTGTCCACGTAGCTCTGTTTCTCTCAAGCTCGGGTTACACAACTGGTGTAACCATGTGACGTCAACCACGCTGTTGCGTCGCTAAGGGGCATGCTGAAATCATATGTACACAATGCAAGAACCACACAAACAAGCATGCGATGCTTCCTCATCTCCACTTCCATAAAACAAAAACTGCTTACGCTGATGGTTGTAGTGATGTTTTCTTCACAGAGGGATTGCCTGCAAAGTAATAAATATTATTAGTAAAGGCAGTCAATCCTTACCTGTGGTGGTGTATAGGTGGTGTGCATATTATAAAGACTTTTGCATCTTCCAATAATGTCTTAAACGAGAAAACTGAAGATTGTTGCTTCTGGTCAGTGAGAAGCCAAAAAACCCTACAATCTTACGATGGGGAGGATGAGAGATCAACCCCCTGGGAAGCTGCAGGCTAGTCTCTGGGTTTGCTGAGGATTTGAGTAAGAAAAAGAAAACTCTTGATGGTGGACTCAGGAGTGAACTTTGAATTGGGAGAGCCATTTCAAATTCTGAGGCCTGAAATGCCTTTGTGTAAACCTCTTGGGCTCAGTGACTCCGTTTCCCTTTGTGTAAAATGAGAAGGTAATCGCAGTAGTAGAGGTGTATCTGCATAACTTTCTGAAATGAAGGCAAAATCGCAGTGGCGTGAACTCTGGCGGGGCAGGGGACCGTGGCGCACAGTGAGGAAGACTCTGCCTTGTTGGGGGATCAACAGCTGTTGATTGGGTCCTGAGCAGTGACAGTAGAGAGGATACTCTTACTTTGGTGAGACGAGTGCAAATGTGTTTTTAAGTCTTTTTCTTATATTGCATATTTTTTGAGATAAGACTTTTTGTTTAGAAAAGATAGAAGCAGGAATGAAAGCAGACAGGCAGGAAGAGAGAAAGCAGAAGCTCTTTACTTATTTTATTCAGTTGTTCATCATTGCTTGTTTCCTTGGCCCCAGATCTTGAACCAAGGACCTTGAGATGTACGTGGACTGTGTCCAATTTAACCCACTAGGCCACTGGGTGTGCAGAGATTTTTTTTTTTTTTTTTTTTTAAGGAAAGATACAGGCACAAATGAAGGGGACAAGGCAGGCAGGCAGGAAAAGAGAAGAGGAAAAAGCATCTGTATTTAGTTATTCATCTTGGTTGGTTCCCCAACTCCTGTATGCAAACCTGAGTCCTTGGGATGTACATGAAATGCACTCAGCTCGGGGCGGTGGACCTAACCACTGCTCTACCAGGGTATACAGAGATGAGAATTTTGTTGTTTAGCTCTTTGTATTGCATAAAGAAAGCATTGGTGTAAATATGATTGAGTAGTAGGTTATCGCCACTATCTTTAAAGTCAGTTGCGTATTTTAAAATTTACCTTAAATATAAACAAAATTTTATCCAAAACCCAGATGATTTGCCCAAAAAGTGTAGCTCACTATTTTGTTGTTAGCTTCACCAACCACCAAGTTGTGGAAACAACCAAAAGCACAGCAGAACTCAAGCTGTGGTTCTACTTGATTCTTCAGTTAAATCTACCCACCTGCCTCTGGAGATTTTCATCAGTCCTGTCCTGTTCCGGATGTTCCTAGACTTTCTTCTATCATTGGAGTCATGTCGTCTTTCTGGTAAACACCTCCCCAGAGCTTGACAGAGTAAAATTCATGGGCCTGCTGGTCACACTTTGAGGGTCCAGATTAGTCCAGTGGTTTGGGACTATTTTTCCCCTCAAATGAAAATAGACATTGTTGTTTTCTGAATTAAAAAAAAATACTGCTTGTGACTTTGTGTTTTCTACTCAATGGTCTATTGTGACTAACTCCATGTTCAAAAATAATGACACTATTAATTAGAGCAATTTCATGTAATATTTCCATTAGATAGCTCTGCTGTAGCCCATTTATGCATTTCCCACTTGTTGATTGGTTTTTAACTGTCACAAATAATAAGCATCTTTTATTTTTGAAAAGGTTTCAAAACTTCCCCAATGATCTTCTTAGAATATATTCCTGAAGTGATATGAATGGCTCATAAACACTTATATGAATAGACATTTATATGAATTGCCAAACTTCCTGTGGGAAGGTATCAGTTTGCATGCCCATCATTTGTGGATTCTTGGTCTCCCAAAATATTGCCAGCACAAGGGCTTACATATTTTTTCAACCTTCATGAGTCCTTTAAGCAAAATGATATCTCATTGTTGTTTATATTTGCTTTACTTTGATTGCCAGAGATTGAGCATCTTTTTAAATGCTTATTGCCTATTTATATGTTCCCTATTTTGATGGGCTTGTTTAGTTCAGTCTGAAAACTCTGGGAGTTTTATGGTCTAATTGGCCCCTGGAATGCAGAATCTAAGCTGTAATTTATTCTCAGTTAGATTGCATGATATGAAAGTCTATGGTAAAGACATTTACGAAACCATTCAAAAGTTATTTTAAGGATATTCCTTTATATGATTAACTACACCAGAGTTTGAGTATCCTGAACGAAAGAAGAAATTCACAGTGCTAATGGGAGACCCCTGTCCTAGAGAAGGTGGGCCTGGGCTGTGCCCCTCTGCTGTGGTCCCAGCAAATAGTGACAGGATTGTTGGAAACCTCTCTGAATCCACACCAGCCCGCAGAGCGGCTGCTGCCGGAGCCATCATACACCACCTGCCTGGAGTTCCCACGGCCCAGTATCTCCGAGTTTACGATGCGTTTGAGATGAAGCTTTACTGCATCCTCCCTCCAGCTCAGAAACCATAGGGGAGGAAAGGAACACAGAACCCACCAAGAGTAGCGAATCGACCTGTCTAAGGGGGATACGTTACTGTATGAGGCAGCAAAAGGATAAACAACAAAAGACATAAAGCACACATCCATGTAATCCCTTCCATCCATCCCCTGCCCCCAGAGCACTCAAAAGTCTCCCTTTTCTGGCTGATTGGATTCCTTTAGCTCAAGGGCACAGGCAGTTCCATTTTGTTGTTTGGGGAGTGGGTAGAAGGATGACTGGGGAAAAGGAGAAAGGCATCTCTTGGGGGGAGTGCTAACCATGTCCTTTCTTCTCTTGGTTCAAGGTAGTGGATGGTAAGAAAACAGCCTGAAAACACAGCGGGCTGGGCAGCAGGCAGGTCAGCTGCCTTTAAGCAGGGTCCCGCAATCCTAGCGGCAGTGACCTCCTGCAGAAGCCATGCATATCTGCATGAGTTTTTCACCTCTTGAGGGCTCCTCTTGGGCAACTCAAAGGAATCAGTTTGAATGCTTCTGGCAGAAATGTCGCTAAAAGTTGTGTGTGGTGGGTGGTATGTTTTTTCTCTTTCTAAAAAGAGTGGTTGTTCCTCTCTGCCAGTATTTAGAAGCTGGGACTGTCTGTTCTTTTTGTTTGAAATAGAGACTTTAGAGACCAGTCCTTTCAGAGACTGGGAGGAAAAAGGGAAAAAAAGAAAGAAAGCCCTTTGGTTTGCCTTTAGCATGGGCACTTCTTGTGCGCTCGCTTCTGACCTCTCACAGTGTTCGCAAGGCTCTGCAGGGAAACCCTGGTCAGCTTGGGCTGGGTTTCTGGGTCTCCAGCAACAAACACTCAAGCAATCCAAAAAGAGAGAAAAAATTTATTTGGCAATTCAAAGAAGAATCTCCTAATATCTGTCTAGTCTTGCTTGTTTTTGAATTCCTGGTGAAAATAGAGGAGAAAATACGCTTACTTGTTCTTCTCCATTTTGTGACTGGACCACCCTTCCAGGCTTTTTCTTAATCATCCTCATCGTCTCTCCCACAAACACACGGATGGAGTGAGCTCTTCCCAACTCAGAGCCCAGGCGTCACTCCCTCTCCTGGAATGCTTCCTCCCTACCCATCACCCAGGGAAGTCCTCTTTTCCCTATGATGCTGACTTAAGTAGGCTGAGCCTTCTTTCCATGATATCCTTGAAAGCAAGGCCCAACTTGATGTCTAGTGCAATGCCCATGGAACTAGTGGTATTGGTATTAGCATTATTAGTATTGGCAGTAGTAATAGTAATAGCGTATACTTTTTATTGCACATGTCCCATGTGCTAGGCACTGTGTTAGCGGTTTCTTACATGTGTAGTCTCTAATCCTCCCAGTAACCCTGTATCATAGGAGCATCAGCTCCTTTTTATAGGTGAGGAAACGGGGACTGAGAAGTTAAGAAACTCAGCCAGAGTCACTTGGCCAACAAGTGACTGAACCAAAGTTGGAATTCAAGTCTTACTCATTTCCACTCAATAATATCTATTGATTGGATGAATGGCCCTGAATTGTTTTCTGAGCCTGGGGAAATCTTTCCAGGAATTTCAAGAGCCTTAGCTTTTATACTTGATCCTTAAATTGGTTGACAATTTAAATCTTCTTCTGTCCCCAATATTATCTTGTCTCCTGTTTCCCCCTAAGAATCGTACTTGGCTCATGGTTTAGCTCTTGGAGTGGAACTGGAACAAAGAAGTAGCCTCCTTGTCTCATGTATCTTCTTCCCTTGAACTGGTCCTTGTTCCCCTAAAGTCTTTATCATCAGTCCCCAAAGAAATTAGGCTAAATTAAATAAAGTCACCGTTTTTATAGATCAAAAACAATTGATGATCTGACACATTGTATAGTTCAAGTTAATACAACACATCTATCAGAGACCTTAAGACGATGCCTGCAAGCTTGTCTCAGGGAACTGTTCTGAGAAGCAAACACGTATAACACCTATGAACAACCACCAGTGCCTGGAACATAGTTCTCAAAAAATGTTAGTGTTAGCTCTTGTCATTTTTTTTATGAACCTTTGACTGGGGGGTCTAAAATTCTTAAAAGGGGGTGAGACAAAGGAAATAGATTTATTAATATTAATCATTATTACAGAAACTGATATGTGTCACTGTGTGTCAAGCACTGGTGTAAGGATTCGTCATGAATGAACTCATTTAATTCTCAGAGCAGTCTGAAGGAGCTATTATCACCAGCCCCGTTTTATGGACACGGGGTTGGAAACAACAGAGAGGTTCAGTCGGGGAGCTTGAGGGTCAAGCCTCTGGTTCTGGATCTACACCCTTCCATAATCATCACTACTCTGAGAAAGGAGTAAATGCCAGGCCTAAAAGAAACGAGGTAGAAATATATTAATCCTTTTTCTGTTCTTCCCTCCAATGTGTATTTTCCTGGGAGTAGGTGTATTGGCGAAAGGCAGTGATCTGGTGTTTTTGCTCAGTTCCAGGCACCACCAGGAGGAGGAAGGGCAGCCCAGACTCCTGTGCTCCTGGCCAGCAACTCAGACTGGGCAGAGCATTTTTGAGCCTCATCCAGCTTCTCCAAACCAGTATTTCCCAGTTGCCAGTTTAGTACAGAAACCTGCATTCCCACAGTTGACACTCGCCTGTGAGGAAAGATTTTTCATATGAAATTGTTTTTTGTGTTTAGCTGACTTACCACTCCTGTTACCTTGATGCTACGGAACAACATGTCTCCCTGTTTACAGAGGTCAGAGCAAATTCTTGGATAAACATAGCTTTTGCAACTCTTTTTTCAGGACCTGGTACCACGCATAGAGTGTTTGGTGAATGAATGTAAATGATTAAACAAAAAAGGAATGTATACACTTATCCACTGCATACTTGCACAGGAAACGCATGTATATATAAAAGGAATTTCACACATAAACTATTTGCTATAGTTATGTCTGTTTGCATCTATGTTAATATATTTTTATGTTGATTCTGCTGTTCTTTTTAAAAACTCTACTAAAGGAACCTGCAATATGATATTATGTAGGGTTGAGGTGTGCATCATCTTAAATTAACATGTGTGTATAACACAATTAACCACCAATAGTCCCCAATTTTATTCTTCACCATATAATTGACCCCTTTAACCGATTTGTTTACTCCTCCTCCCACTTTACTTCTGGTAACCACTAATTTGATTCTATAGACTAAAGTCCATTTTTGTTTTGTTTAATTTGTTTGCTTGGTTTTTCTCTATTCTGCATATGAGTGAAATCATATGTTTGTCTTTCTCCTTCTGACTCATCTCACTGAGAATAATTCCTTCTAGGTCCATCCATGTTGCAAAAGAAAGAATTTCATCTTTTTTAATAGCTAAGTAGTACTTTTTTGCCTGCATATACCACATCTTGTTTATCCACTCATCTATAAATGGGCACTTAGATTGTTCCCAGCTCTTATCTAGCGTAAAGAATGCTGCAATTGTACTTTACTGTATTGGAAAGAACATGGAAATGCATATATCTCTTTGAATAAGTGTTTTCATGTTTTCAGGCAAAAAACCCAGAAATGGGATAACAGGATCATATGGAATTTCCATTCTAAATTTTTTTTTGAGAAATCTTGATATTGCCTCCCATAAAGACTGTACCAACTCCTACTCCTACCAACAGTGCGTAAGTGTTTCCTTTTCTCTGTATCCTCCCCAGCACTTACTGTTTGCATTCTTTGGGTTAATATCCCTTCTCACAAGTGTGAGGTGATGCCTCATTCTTGTTTTGATTTCCCTTTCCCTAATAACAAGAGATGTGGGACATCTTTTCATGTGCTGCTGTTTATCTGTATGTCTTCTTTAAAGAGTCTCAGATCTTTGCCCATTAAAAAAAATTGAATTGTTTGTTTTTCTGTTGTTGAGTTTTATGAATTCTTTATCTATTCTGCATATTAGTCCCTTGTAAAGACAGAATATCTTAAAATGGGTAGACTTTGAATCAGGCAGACTTCCTCACTCCAGCATGCTGTGCTCTCCTTACCTGTGCTCGCTCTTGTCTTCCTTCCCCATTTTTGCTTGTCACCCAACAAGCAAAGCAGGAGGCTAAAGGAAGAAGGTTGGGCTAATGTCATCTCTGAACAATTAAATTTGTTGCTCTATCACAATGGTTCTAGCAGACTTGTACTCTACCAGGGAGAAACTGAAATGGCTGTGTGTGTGAAAGGTAGAGGTGCCGACTTGGTAAGACTCAGAGCCTCCCCTCAACTGTAGCACTTCTCTTACCCGCATGAAAGATGGAAATGATGCCGACTTCTCTAATTTACAGCAATCCCTGAAGGAGAGGTAACATGGATGATGTGGTAGAGTCTGTGGGACAGAGCTGTGCTGTGGAGAAGCTCTCTGGCTGGGCTGCGTGCCTGTTGTCATGACATGTCCTGAGGGAGAACACGGAACAGTGGACTTCCTTCTCCAGCATCCGCACAGTTTGTGGCCAAGTACACGTCTGTGTGCATCTACTTCAGCTTTGCTTTTCACCATCACGCTCATCCAAACTCTCTCTGCTCTCCCTGCCACCATCTTTCCTCTCTCCAGTTGCACTTATTTGTTCTCCCTTGTCCTTCCTCAGCCACCCTACTTCCCTCCCTGCTCTCCTCTCCTCTCCCCTCTGCTATCACTCACTCCTCACAGACCCCAGAAGAGCCCTCCCTTGACCAAGACACCCATTAAACAGAGTGAGACACTAGTGATCACTGGGCCACCGGGCGCTTTGTGAGGAGGGCTAGTCAGAGGCACGACTGACCAGGGCAAGCGGCAGGACCGCCAGAAAGATGCTTGGCTTCTGGGGAATGGGGGCCTAATCCAGTTACTGGTTACTGGCGACTGCAGACATTTGGGGCCCCAGCCCCATTCCCGCTGTGCCTGGGGGATATCATTGGAGGGCAGGCTGCCGCCACGGAGAGCGAAGAGCGCCCGCTTGCCAGCAGCCCCCCTCACTCCCCCAGCCCCCTGGCTTCTCTTTTCTTTTGCAGTGACACACACTGCAGTGCCTCTGAGGTCATTTGTTTCCCACAGCCTCACAGGCCGCTGTGGCAACAAGGGCGACAATGATCTCTCACAGGAATGATGGGAGGCCTTGTTTTGCCTTAAATAAGCCCCTTCAAGGGAGCAGTAAGGTCTGTTGTGTGTGCGGTTTGTTTTTGCAGAAAATCCTCTTGCACGTAGTTCCAGTGTGAAGTACTTGGGCAACTTCAATGGAAGACATTTAAGAATCTTGTGGGGGGTTGTGGGGTAGGGGTGTTAATTTTATTTTTATTGCTGTTTTGAGACTAGGATCCTGTTTTCCCTTCTGCCAGTTACCCTTTTTCCACTTACTCTCCCCAGGCCCCTGTGCTCTTTGGATCATTTGAGGCAGGAATTGGCAGGTGTTGGGGCAGAGAGATGCCCCTAGCTCTGTGCTGGCATATGATGGCCCTCATCTGTGGTGCGGCTGCTCTGGGTTGCGTGCTGCAGGGACTGGTAGCCAGCACCCAAAGAAAGTGCTGGGCACTGGGGGTCGGGGACTGGAATTCACAGTAAAGTGAAACTGAGGTGAGAGAAAGAGCACTTTGTGGGCCACCTCAGAACACACCAGGGGCCTCACCACTCGGCTTCCGGGGAATGTGCAGAAAGAAAAAGGCCTGTATGTGAAATATGGAATAAAGGGAAGTCACTGCCTTCTATATGCCAGACTTAGCTGTTTCCTGGGGAAAGATGTGAGGCTACTTCTATGCACAACCTCAGAGTGCCCCTAGAAACCAAAGGACCATCCTAGGTGCCCAGTGTTTTTGGTCTTTAGATGCCTGAAGGTAGTCTCACTTTAGGCTTACATTTGCAAGCATTTTATTTGTATAACTTTCCATTTGGTCAATTATGCTGTATCATGTAACCTAGATGTTTCATCTGGAGAAACTGAGGTTAGGCAGATTAAAGCCCCCAAACCACATGGTGAATTAATTTCAAGGTTTGAGATTAAAACCCAGGTTCTTTAGTTTCCAGATCATTAACTAATCAATGTAATCTACAAATTCTTTCTCCTTGTTCAAAAAAGAGGCTATCAAGATATTCTCTCATCTGAGCTGTATTATCAGAATCTGTGTAGCTATCTAAATTATATTTTTAATTATCTTCCCTCTTTTGCTTTTTAATGTTGTGTCGCCAGCTGTTTATAAAATTTCATCACTCCTTTGACATTTTGGATTAAAAAACTGTTGGCTTTTTGATGGGGCCACAAGAAGAATGTACTTTTTTTCCCTTACCTTTTAATTTCCTGAATTTTTTCCAGCGATAATTTTAATACATTGTGAAATCTTCAGGCAGGAAGGAGAGTTTTCCAGATGTTTCTGTTGATTGCCCTGTTACAAACACAGAGCAATTCAAAGACTGGTGTCAGATTTGGATAAACTGAAGAAACACCTTTTTTTTTTTTGTAACTAGTTATCCTTAGGATTAGCTCTTCTTTTTAACAACCTTAGTGTCACCCTCATTCTTCACCAATTCTAAAGTAGGAGTCTTGGAAGTTTTGATAAATAGATTGACGTATTGTCTTACTTTTCTGGACCATCTGTTATATGATTATTCTCAGCTATTCATTAGCTTCAAATAGCAAACGCACCACAGTCCACACCAGCAGACAGCCTGTGTCTCTGGCAGTCAGTCATAGGCATTGACCAAATCATCTTTTCTCTGGCTGTGATCAAAATATTTCTATCTCAGCTAAAACTAGATCCACTCAGGCTTTAATATGTATTGCAAAGGAAATGAAAATAAATAATCAATGAAAGTCATTAATATAAGGTCTATGGCAGACAATGAATGACAAAAGAAAATTCCTGGTCTATAGTCATTAACACGCTGAAATGCTTGACTAAGGAAATGCATTGTTCCCAGACTTAGGCAGCCTTCTTTCAGGATTCATCTGAATATTCCCCGAGGTTCTTTCCCCACTGACAAAACCCACTGCATCTTCCAGATATAGAGAAGATGAGTTTGATTAAGTCCAAAATGGTAACCACAAATGTTGAATTGCAAGAGACTGGCAGTGGTGCCTTCGGGAGCTAGTAAATAAATAACAGGCTTGTTGTCCCACACCCTAGTTTAATGCTCTCAAGAGGTTCTTATGTTGCTCGCATTAGCGGGCATGTAAATGAAACCCCTGTTGGCCTTAGTAGATATTGGCCTCTTCTGTGACCTTGTTCAACTGAAACAAAAAGTCATTGGTGGTACAAAATTTCAGAGCTCTGAACTTGGTTGAAAGAAAAGGGCAATTCTCTGAATTGGGTAATTGGATACCCCTCCCCAGTGCCCTGGGCCTTATATCAAACATATAAGAAGGGGATTAATAACTTCAGTGTATAAATGAGCTTCGTGCAGCTTCCAACTGTAACATTTCACTCTCAGGAGTTTAAAACATAAAACCAGAATTTTCCAGAGCATTTTCTAAGTGTTCTTTAAAATTCAGGAAGGAATAGTGACTACTGGGGGAATCCTTATCATTATATATGGGCCAGTCTGATGGGCAGGCAACCTCTGTAAAATGGCCATTCAACTAAAATTCTTCATAAAAATGTATTGCTGGACCTAAAAGATGACAATAATTTTTTTTTCGAATTGCGTTTGATACTTATTTCTTTGGTCATGATTAATTATTACACTAAATACGATTTATTTGTTCAGATGGAAAATGCACCATTTTCCTGTTTCTTATGGTTGAGTCAGAGGATTCCAAGACTTAACATAGATCTCTCTGCTCATGTGTGAATTCTAACGGGCCATTTGAGTAGCTGAAAACTTAAAAAATTTAATGTATTTATCTGTTTACTTAATATTTCTTTAATGCCTACAGGCGCAAGAATATGAAAAAGCATGAAGTAGAATAAACTATTGGAGTCACAGCTTACCTAGAAAGGAGGAAAGCAGAGAAAACTTCCGATACAGACATTGCTTTGAAATGAGTATTTAAGGGTATGAACCTTCTGAGACCTCAGGGTACCACATAGAAGTGCTTATGGGGGAAACATTCCATAGTTGACTCTTAAAAGACTATAGCTCCATCTCGATGCCAAAAGAACTTATAAAATCCTGCTATTTATTTATTGCTCATTCAGTTGAAAAAGTGGTATTTATTTTACTGAGGAAATATTTCCAAAGCTGGGCAGAATTGCTTCTAAGAACTAGAACACCAGAAAGCTCATCAGTGAAGGAGCTCCCTTTAATCATGGAACAAGTACTTATGTTTATTTTGTTCCTATAGTTTTCATAGGAACCTGTGAGATAAGTGCTTTACTTGAATATCCACAAATGAGTGAATAGCCTCAGAGAAGTTAAATGAGTCCTGCAGAATCCCAGAGCCCATGGCAAAGCCTGTGTCCTCGTTATTCATAGCCTTCCCATCATCGCGGAATCTGCCGGCTTTTCTTCACTACAAGAGTGAAGGCAGAGTATTTGATTCCTCTCATATTTGTTTTGGATTTGTCATTGACCATGTTTTTCTTTCTAGAAAATAAATCTTTCTTCTTTTCCCTCACCCTCTTTTGTTGTATAATGCCTGGGTGCTTCAAGCTGGAGATGGTGAATAGCTTACATCTTTCACTCAACTCCAGATGGCCAGCAGTGGCCACTTACGTGACTATATTGTACAAGTTTAGCAGCAGCTCCCATGAACTCTGGGGGCGTGGGGAGTGGTGGTGAATATTTGGCTGATGCGTTAGCATCTTTACTTCATCCCTACAGTTGTAAATGAGAGAAATCATCTAAGATCTTAAGATATAAAGGCCTAAAGTGCTAAGATATAAAAGTCATGCCTGTCTCCCAAAATAAGAAACACTCTACTGCTACATAAAGAAATAAAAAAAGAACAGTGAATTTTTAATAGTGATTGAAAATCTACACATTGGAAGGGAAAAGCTATAAAGGCGTAAATGAAATCAGTTACGACCTCTGACTACAAAATCAAGTTGGATTTTCTGGCTCACTGTCAGGACAGCTGCTAGGATCTGTTGTTTTCTTGTCTTTTTTTTTTACGGATTATTGTATGTTTTTCCCCTCTGTGCTTGGTAAAATGGCATCCACAAAGCAACAAGCCTTTGAGTCCGTTGGCTGTACAGTTTCTGTACCCAGTTCTCTTCCCTGCTGCTAGCACTAGCTTGTTCTGAAAAAAACCGGTGAGTCATCCCTCTTGGGAGATGAGATATGGTTCCATATTGATATCACCCATTGGACCCATTGCTTGAATCCTTGGATTATTCGTGGGTTTGTTGACTTTTCATCTAAAAATAAAAGTCACTTAAGGGCAAAGAACCTAATGCCATGAATTTGAGTCTTTGCAAAATTTAGAAACCCATTTAGAAAACCAGCATCAGAATTTTCTTGGCTTTATCTCAAATTCAGCACACCAGGTCTTACACAGACTTGGTCCACTGGATTGAGTTAATAATAAAAACCTCCCTAAGAAAATTAGAAAACCCCAGAAGTAGTATTAGTGATCTACAAAGCATTGCCATATCCTCTGAGGTTTTCTCCTGATCATCTTACTCCTTCTTGGGTAAAATGTGAAACTGGGGTTCTACCCTTCTCCAGGGAAAAAGTGTTAGCTGCTTGGCTTTGGAATTTTGATGCAAGTCAGTCAATAACATTCATCTTCCATAAGCTTCTCCCGTTATTTTAAATGGATACCACATCCTTAATTTTTCCCTCCCAACTCATTATACATTATTTATGTCAGTTAGATTCCATTCCAGAGCCTACTGCTTTTAAGTAATGGATGGAATAATTATAATGACTAATTCAGCGCATGTTGCAGAATTGAAGACCGCGGCCTCGTCATCTCTCTGGGTCACATAGAAGTCACTTCTGAACAAAAAGTGCTGTATACAACATATATTTTTTAAAATGATTTTTTTTTTCTACTTTGCGCTGCAAAAACAAACTTCGAGGGGATGATTCTCTCACAGGATATGGAAACGGCCTTGAACCCCATCCAGGGTTAGTGACACAGCTGCTGTTTCCTGCAAGGGATATCCCACATCCAGAAAGGGAAAAAGACAAAGTTAAATATAGAGCAAGAGGGTAATAACTAAACCTATTAACTAAACCTATTAACTAAACCTATTAACAGGAATGAAAGGATTTACCTGTTACACAATCTGCTTGCAAAAATATAGAGATATTGGCAGGAATTGCAGTTTATGTTTAGAAGTCATATTTAAAACTCTTTACCGGAGGGCAAGCAATCCAGTAATGATAGCTGCAGCAACATATGGGGCCTAATAATTTTAAACTGCCTCTGTACATCGAGTTTTATATTTACAACAACCTGGTAATGCTGGTAAGTGGATGGGGAGGTAGCCACAGACAAGGGCATATTAAGCAAAGTAAGGAGTTTGGATTTTATTCTAATCATACTGTAAAGTTTTAGACCAGGGATGTGGATGTGATGAGATTTGCTCTTTAGAATAATTCAGCCTTCTGTATGGTTTCTAAATTATAATGGGGCCAGAGCAGAAGCTGGGAAATGGTCAAAAACTTGATACTAATTTAAGAGAAATGTGATGGTGACTTGGATGGTAATGATGTAGTGATGGAGGGGGTGAGAAATGGTTGGATTGCAGGATAAATTTTGAAGAAATTGCTTATACGATCAGCAAATAGATTGAGTGTCAATGTGAATATTAAAAAAAAAAAAAAAAAAAAAAAAGATTGTCTCCAAATCCTGTGGTCTGTAGAATTCTGGGAATGGTGTTATTTTTTCCTTTGGAAGTTATTTAGGCTAAAACTCTAGAAATGTTGAAGGAGAAGAGCAGAGTGGGGTAGAGGAAAGCAGGGTAACGATTAAGAGTTCTGTCCTGAAAAAATTGATTTGGAAATCTCTGTGTTAAGTATGCAAGTGGAGATGTCAAGTTGGCTGCTTGACATGAGTCCAAAAAGGGCTGGACTGTTGAGGAGACGACTAAAGACTGATCTTAGACGTGTGGCAGCATTTAGAATGGAGGGCAGGAGAGAAAATCTATAAAGACTGGGAAAAAGGGGTTGGTAAAGTAGAAAGAAATCCACAAGGGTGTGAATTTTCTGGAAGCCAAGTAAAACAAGTATTTCACCAAGGAAGGAAGGAACGAGGCCCAGTGCCGTTAAAGAGATCGAGTCAGAGGAGGGCTGGTTTGACAGGGTGCAGTTAACAGTGCCATTGACAGTAGTGGATTCAGTCGACAGTTGGGGTCGTAAGTCTGACTGGAAGAGGTTAAAGAGAGAATTAAAGATAAAGAAGTAAAAAAAAAAAAAAAAACATGGATAACTTTCTAAAGGTATTATGCAATGACTAGAAACAGAAGTGGAGTGGTAGTCAAAAGTAATTATTATTTATGTAGTTAGATATGTATGTATTTATTGAATGGTAACATTGATTTTCAACACAATATACATTTTAGATGTACAGGTTTACTCTTCATCAAATATATGTTAACATACAACACCTGTAATCAGAGTTCTAGTAGTTCCCCACCACTGTCCATGGAACCCCCACTCTACTTTCCCCCCCCGCCCACCCCCCTTCCCCTCTGGTAGCCTCAGGTCTATTGTCAGAGTCCAAGAGTTAGTTTTTGTTTTGTTCTGTCTGTTCATTTGCTTTGTTTCTTTATATTCTATATTTGAATAAAATCATCCAATAGTTGTCTTCCTCCTTCTGACTGATTTCACTTAGCAAAATCCCCTCTAGTTCCATCCATGTTGTCGCAAAAGGCAAATTTTTATCTTAAACAAAAAAAATAACTGAGTAGCACTCCACTGTGTATATATATATTTATACCATATCATCTTTTTCCACTTATCTGTCAGTGGGCACTTGTTCTTTCCATTTCTTGACTGTTGTAAATAGTGCAATGGACATAGGGGTGCATATATCTTTTCAAATCAGTGTTTTCATATTTTTCAGATAGATAGCTAGAAGCAGAATTGCTAGATTATACACTGGTTTTAATTTTAACTTTTTGAGGAGCCTCCATACAGTTTTCCAAAGTGGATATAACAATTGACATTCAGTGGTTTTATTTCTTAAGATAATTTTATATTGTATTTTTGTGATGTTCATAATTAGTATAAGGGAATATGTGATAATGCTGGATAATCACTGGTGCAAAGACCTGGAGTCTGGAGAAAATGATGGATGCAGGCCAAAGCAGATGGGCCGACTCTAGATTGAAGAGGATGGCTTATCTGTTGAAACAGAAAAGAGGGCAGGTTACATAATGAGGATAAATGCAGGCAGATTTAAATTTAGTAATGTGAGGATAAGGTTACTCTTCTTAGGGTTTTACTTTTCTCAATGAAATAAGTTATGAAGAAAGGGAAGAAAATGTTGGAGACTGGACCAGATGTGAAATAGTTATGTTATCTTAACACTTTGTCATTACTGCCTTTTCCTTAATAATTTCATGAGAAGATAGATTCCAGGTCTAGATTTGATCATTTCACCAGTTCCATGAGCTGGGGAAGTGGGCTGTATAAAGAGACAGGAAAACATTGGCAGCTTGGTTAACTGAATCTCCTCTGAGGACTCCCTTATCCCTGTCTGCATCTCACCAGTGGGGGATCTGGAGGAAGGAATGTCTTAGAGACTTTGCCTCCTAATATGCCCCTTGGCTGAAGTCATGGAACTTGAGGCAAATTTTGCAGCTCTCCAGGGGCAAGGCTGACTCAACCATCTGTCCCTTACTGCATTGCTTAGAGATACTTACCAAGTGAACGAAGTCAACCAATGCCCCACATCCACTACATGCTTCTTTCAAGACTGTCAGTTTCCCTGTACTATAGGCCAACGTGCAGTGTTTAGGGAAGGAAAATGTTGATTAGAGGAATTCCTAGAGAGTGTTTTTCTATTATCTTCCCTGACAGATGTCTGGGTTCTGCTCAAATGCTGTCAGTTTGCTGGGGTTAATTAGAATTCTAATATTCTAAGATTCTTGCTTGGTATTCCAGTAACTAGAAAGTAAAAACAAAAACAAGAACTCGACTTGTGGATGATGAAGAACGGTCAAGTTAAATACTTCCTTTTCTTCGGGAGCCCCTGAAAGAATGGTAGTACAGGAGCCAAACAGAACATTCTTCCTCTTTTAGATGAACTGCCCTCTTCATGGTCCTTTCGCTGCTTCTCTCTGGAGTCCTGCTGTGGTGTATTGTACTCTTAGGGTAATGATATCTGCTTTTGGTATATATTCCTATGTCTCAATGAATGAATGAAATAAGTGGGGAAAAGAACATAGCAATAGTACTAAAGTAATGAAATAAAACCAGTTCCTTTGAGAAAGACTCCATGGATGTGTCCTCTCATTGATTACTAATCACCTAGTTATTTGCCACTGTTTGTTGATTATTCTTGGTATGTTGCATTTGTCATATTTAATCTTTAAAATTGCTCTGTCATTGCCATTCTACACTTGAACACATGAAGGCCAAGAGCATTTAAATAGCCTGGTCAGGGCCCCATATCCAGTAAATAGAAGAGTCAAGAATCTATCTCCAGGCATGCCCTGGTGGCTCAGGGGTTAAGTCTGTGCCTGGGGGCATCGTCCACATGCAGCCCAAGGACCTGAGTTCACAGCCCGCAGTGGAGACAACTGAAATAACTAAATAAAAGTGCTTCTTCCTTCTCTCGCTTCCTTCTGGCCTGCTGCCTACCTACCTTCATTCTTGTCTGCCTTCCTTCCTCTTTAATAATAAAAAAAGAATCTATGGTCTCTGTTTTCAAAGCCAGACATCTTTCCACTACCCCACATTGCCTGTTTATATAGTCAGTGATAATAATGGCTTAGTCATTTGCATTTGTGAAATATCTTTTCTTGAAATTCTGTAAACATTATCTTCTTTGTGATTGGAGAAAGGAGGGAAAAACTTTTATTGGACACCTTGTATGTGTCAGATCTAATTTTAGTCACTTTCACATACTATACAGGTTATTCTATCTTCGTTTTACAGATGAGGAAATGAAACTTAACAGAAAAAATAAGTAAGTTGCCCAGTATCGCAACTGAGAAAGAGTTAAGAATCGCTCCTGGTGCTTTCCCTCAGTGAATGCTAAGCTTCCTTGGAGCAGTAAGCAAGTCCATTTTGAACTCTGGCACACAGTAGGTGCTCAGAAAAAAGATGTGTTGAATGACTAATAATAGATTAGTTATCGTAAGTTGCATCGAACCTTGGGTTGCGCTTCTTGGGGATTATAAAAGGATGTGAACCTGATACAATGCGGAGGGTCTGAGAATGAATCAATGTGTGTTCTGACTGTAAAAGCCATGCTCTCTCCTCACGGCTGTGCAATCTAAGTGATGGAATTGTTTTTTTCTATTTGGTAAAACCGAGGCACAAATTACCTTGGCAAAGACTTTGCAAGTCAGTGGACAATTTGTGGCACAACTGAAATCTTGAGATTCTCACCTTTTCAGCCCTGACCACTTAACAACCCTGTGGTCCTAGCGACGTTACAGCTTTCCACAAATCTGGTGCTTCGTCATTAACAGAGATGGCAGTTCATCTTAAATACGTACCTTGTTATGGATGTGACACACTTCCCACAGATGGTCTCAGAAGTTTTTCCTGGCTTCCCCTACCCTAGCAGTATCTAGCGTGTTCATGTCAATATTAACTTTACTGTTTTGGGTAACTTTGGTATGCTTCTCATTAGCTGGAGCCGTAAAGAGCTCAGCTTTACCTGCGCTGCGGGATCGCTAAATTCCTATTGGCATCTGAGTGTGCAGTCCCATGTCGAAAGTGAGGTCATGTTTCTCCTGGATTGTGCCTGTATCTGATGAGCCTGACTTGGCGCGAATCCGAGACAATGAAATAATCACACCCATTAGCTCATCAGGGCCCTATTAAGATGTGGCCTGGCTTTCCATCTACTTCTGCTTGGAAAAACTGACACAGTCATGGTTTGTAAAGGTTTGTGGAGATGGGACTGTAACTTAGCACTACCCTGGTTAGAGCTGGGATGGCTCTGCTGCTTGATCTTGGGAAGGAACCCTGCAGGAGCCAGGGCACAAGAATCTTCTTCGGTCTTCTGTGTGTGTGGTGTTAAAGTTGTTTTCCTGACACTGCCTGTCTCCTGTCATAGCGCCTGTGATCATGGGTCACTCTGAAACAGTGGTTTCCAAACTCTTCACTCTTTATTATACTTCCCTTTATAGATCCTGCCTTTTGAAGGTTTGTAGCTAAGCAATAATGGTTGAATAATGATTCTGGTTTCTTTCTGACACCAAGTATCACAGGGTGAATCTTCTTCCATCTCAGAACTTCCTCCCCTGGTTCTTTCCCAGGAATACCGTCCCAGGTCCTGTGACCTCTCCTGGACTGTGACCTTCAACTACACCACACTGAGTGCCCTTGAGGTCACCTGCAGAGGTCTTCTTTTCATAGTATAACTAATTATCTTCCTGGCTGCTTGCTTGTCTAGTCTGTAAGCTCTGTGAGGATATGCCCTCCTTGTTCACAGCTGATTCCCCAGAGCCTAGAGCTATGCTTGACACACAGTGGACACTCCAGAAACATTTGTTTTGAATGAATTAATGACTAAGCTGATTTGATGGTAATGAAATAAAAATTACCCTTTTATCAACTCAGGGAGGTTTATCCTGTGTAGATTTGCTAGGATTTTTGAAATGTTGACAATGGCTTGTGAAAAGATAATCAGTTTAGAAAAAAGATGAGCTGTGGGTAGGAGAAAATATGATACTATTGGTGAGGGTTTCCACAATAGATTTCCAGAATATTGATAATGTCCTCTTTCTTAACCTAAATGCTGGGTTCATGAACCCAGACTTACTCCTGATCGACAAGGACATGTCAGTAAGCCACCTGCTCTATATTTCATGATACTCAAGGCAAAGCTGTTCAGGCCACCTCAGGATTTTGTAAAAAGTGTGGTAGACTTATCACTTTATAACTGTTATGACTGTTCACCTAATTGTCTTGAAAAATACATATTTTTCCCTGCTCACATATTTGAAAACATGTAGTCACCGCAAACAAGCTATCCTGTCTCATATCAACTATTCCTTCAACCCATCTCACTTTCTTAAACCACCCCTTGAAACTGACCCAAATTAAAACAGAAGCAATCTGTTGGCCAGCAATAATTAGCTAAGTGTGATGTATACTTTAAGCAGTAATTAGAATGCCTTGGGTCTTGTCCTAAAGCTTCCCAAGGTCTTCTAATAGATAGCATCATATCAGAATGAGAAATTTTTGGAGAATGTTCTGATGCCAGGGCGATTTTCTAGTCTTTCCTAGTAATCTGATACCTCATGTGTGGGTCGCAGTCTTTGGAAGTGTCAGAGATCTCTTGGAAGAATCACAGCACCTGCCAACATAGTTGAGTAGGAATCCAATGCGATGACTTGTGTTGCCTTGCTTCCTGGTCTTCAGACACCACCTGATACCAGAAGCTTGTTAGGCCCAGCTCCTGAGGAGTATCAGGGGAGCAGGCCAGTCAGTCCTCTTGACATTGCAATGAAAAGTCGCTTGATAAATCAGCAAGGCTGAAAATATCCTTGGCAGCTTAAATAGGCAGTAGTAAGAGCATGCTTTCTGTACTTACAATGAGTTCATTATCCAAGGTCCGGAAGTGACCAAAATCATTGATTAGTTAATTATACATAATTCGAGGGTTATAATGCCTCAGTCATTATGTGGGAATATTCATAAAGCACTTGAGTTCAGGCCTAATAAAGGGGTGGGGGATGCATCCAAGGACATTGCAGGGTAAAAGCCTGGGAATGTAGATAGTATGGGATGTGACTGATCTGAAATGGAAGGGTTTAATTCGTACAGAGTGCTGCACACAGTCTTGGAAAACAGATTCCCTAAGTCTTTCCCAGCTTTCCGATGGGATGTAAAACTAGAGGCTTTAACCTTTATTTGTGGTTGTCTAAAAATCTACCCTATTTTTCTTAGGAAGGGAAGCAGTTGCCTTTAACACCTTGGCCAGATTCCCAACATGTACAGGGTGGCCCGTTTAAAACAGGCCTGTGGATGCTTCAGAGTGAGGAAAGGGGTTTGTTGTAAAGCTCCGTGTGTGTGTGGGTGTTTAATGAATATGAGCTGATTAAATTGGCCACCCTGAATTATTATAACCTCATACCTTCTGCAGTTCCTCTCCAGTTTTTAGCTCCAGACAATATTCTTCCTACTTTTCTGCCCAAACTTGTTAGGCAGAAATGCTACCGCTGTTAAAACTGCTTGTGTTTTCCATTCCAAGATTCTTTGTTTCAAGGGTGAGCAAAAGAATCCAGCCTTGAAAACACCTCTTAGAAATCACTCGCCCTGCTGCAAGGATATTCTGCATCAGCCACACCCACATCACCTCCGGTCAGACCTTCTCACCTCCATCTGCTTCCCTGTCTCTGGCTGACACAGTCCAGGTGTCTGTCTGAAGCGGAGAGTGAGCTCTGCTCCCAACAGAGACACCTTGTCTACCTAAGGGAAATGCTCTGTTCTAAAAATCAGGGGACCCGGGCTTATGGCTTGCTTTTGCTAATCGCCATCTGTGTGTTAACTTTGGGAGTTAACTTTGTCTCCTTCCATTAAAAAAGGGGGTGAGGCAAAAATCAGTATTTCTCAAACTGAGGGATGTGTATACTTGGGGTCTGCAAATTGCATGGTACTTTACATTTCTGATGTTATTATTTTTAAAAATTATAAACACTTGGCAATTAAAGAATATTTTTAAAAAATCTGAAGTTACTTCAGTAGATGACTCTAAAACTTGGTCGAAGGTTGACAAAACTCAGCCAGAGGGCTCCTTGAGATTCTTAAATGTGTTTTGCACGTCTCAAATAATTTTTCCCCTTTAAAAAGAGTCCATATATCATTCCAGTGTGAGAAACACTGGACTGTTTCCATAGGCTCATAAACTAGATATAGAGATGGGGCAAAATGCTAGCTTTCACTTTTCTTATTCTTGTGCTACTTGACCTAGTTACTTTTGGACCACCCCCAATGTATCTAAGTCTTTTAATATGTGAGCCTCTTTTATTTTCATAACTGAAATATTTCCTTTTTTCAATCACCGTATATTAATTTATAAAGAACATGCTTCTCCTCCTCTTTCCTTTTGAGACTAATCTGATTTAATTTATTGGTGACTGGCCTGATTGAGACTACCTTCTCCATAAAGGCCTCTGTGTTGTCTGAGGTAGAGGGACTCTTACCTGCAAGCTCAACAGGGAGAAATCATGCAGTAGTTGGTGTGTGCATTCCACTTTTATAGTATACAAAGTGCTTTCTTTCATATACTTTATCTCTTTTGATACTTACTTCAGTCTCATCAGAAAAGTGAAGCTGGTAGCATGATCCCATTTTACAGGTGAGGATCCTTAGGCCAAGAGAAGGGGCCTCCTATCTTCTGACTCAGTTTATATGTTCTTCCCAACACACCTCTTTATCCAAGAAAAGCAACTAATAAATATTGGGTAGTTAATTTTTGCCCTGTTGTTTGTTACAGGAAATCATAAATAGAGCTTCTCATTTAAGGATAGACTGATATTGGCAGGCTTGCTCAACCTGACATAAGACACATGCATTATTTACAAAAAGATCAAACTGTTTAACTGGTCTACCAGCCCAGTTCCTGGTACATAAGAGCTACTCAATAAATATTTATTGGACAATGAATGAATGAATAAATAAATCAAAATCAGATTATCCCCTGATTAATATGTATACATTGGAGACCATTTTTACTGCACAGATTTTTGCCAACATTTTTTCAACTTCTAAGTCAATAGGATTTGCTCCAAGAGGGCCACAAACTTGAAGGGAAGAGAACAGGGAACCACGGAGAGAGAAGGGCTCACTGGTAGACCAGCAGAGGAAATCCCCTTTCCAGGTTATCTACCTGCCTGTCTATGATCAGTTTCCTAGGCCTCCAATGGATGTGGGAAATGGTGTTCTTTGTCTGCTGCAAGTTGACTGAAATACTCATTCCCACCATAGGGAGAGGAAAGGAATGATGAAGAGTGTGAAAAGTGGAAAGGCAGGTAAATGTAACCATGTTCGAAGGTTGGGAGAAAAGTTGGTGGGAAGACCATTTTTGTGGTCAGGATATGTCTACATGGAAAGGGGAGAGATGTTTTGTAAGCTCCTCCCGTGGTGTGGTTTGGCTGCTTTCTTCTTACTTCCCAAGAGGACTATTCGTGACCAGGCTATCACATTTTAATCAACGCAGCTGCTGCTGTGCTGGTTGACTAGCTCCCGCGGGTGTGGTAAGTTCTAGCAGGGTGAAGAGAGTGCTGCTGGTCACAAAAGGACCCACTCACCCGCATCCACTGTTGGTGGCTGTTGTGGTGTCTGTAAACATACATCGTGTACTCACATACTCATAAATGCTAGTTATTGTCCTATGATTGCATTGTCTATGAAAGTGGATTGCCCGGAAAAAGTGATTCCACTTCATTTAAAACACGCATTGTTCCTGGAACCACTTCCTGAAATCTCCAGCTTTTACTTTACTGTCATGCTCTTAAGCTGTCTCCTTTTCAAAACCCTGGGGTTCTGGAGTTGTCCTTGGGTTTAAAGTATGTTTCTGAGTAGCTTCTGGGAACTATGTAGGATTGTCCAGCTCCATGTGGCCAACGAGGGGGTTACTTTCCCTCCCAGTGATTGCTCTCTGACAGGGGTGATTGGTCATCTTGAAAAGCTAAGAATGTGAGGGCACCCAAGTGGAATTACAGAGCATATTCACCCAGCCAAACTGAAACACACATGATTAACTGACCACACACATGGTCTCGGAATGACATCTCCCTTGGGGAGCAAAAGCCAAGGATTGTGGTTAGTGTCCCAGCAGGCCCCAGATGGTTAGAGTTAATATACACCTATGCTTTCTGCCAGGTAGTTTTCATCAGTTTCCTCAGGATGTCAGTGTGTGTGTATAATTAAGAGTATTTAATTATATTATAATTCCCCATGGAGATACGTGGTGGAGGATGGAGTCAGGATCCCTGGCGTTTACAGTCACAATGAGAGCCATCAGTTGAAAAGGAAACTGAGAAAATCCAAATCTCTGGACTGTGTGCCATCGCTCACTCAGAATGTGAACTGGCACCGCCACTCCCATGTCATTTCAATGAAAATGTAATCCCAAATCTTTTGTTTCAATCTCCGGGCTTTCAGTATTGGGCTAGAATACTTGGGTTGCAGCAGGAAAACTGTGTTCTAATTTCACCTGCTTCCAGGCCATGCTTTGTATAATTCCCAAGAGGGCAAACTTTAGTTTGAGACAGCCATAACTTCAGTTTTTGAAAAAGAAGGGAGATTGGCATTTCAGTTCATTTTAGTTCAATCTGATCAATAGGGTGAGTTTCATCAGCATCTGTGAAGAGGCTTCTAAATTAAAAAGCAGAGTCTAAGCCGGGAAATCATTTTGATATTTATTTGCAAATATTTTACTCTTACAAGTTTCGCTTTACATTCTCTTTTCTTCATCCCATCAGTCACGAAACCTAACTGTTCCTATTTTGGTTGAGAAAACCTAGTCCCACTGACAGTCAGTGACTTTTCAGATTCATACAGCTAGCTGGCTAACTAGACTGTGGCTCACTAGAATCCCAGTCTTTCCTCTTTAATAGAATCATCCCTTGAAAATGCATTTTTAGTTATTTCTCAGAATAATCTTATAGATGAGAGCTTCACGTGAAGTAGTACTGATCTTATTTCCTAACTCCCCTAAATTGATCATGATGAGTTCTGTTTAAAAACCATAGAGTTCCTATAATTAGGTGCTAAAACTATTTCCTTCATGCATTCAAAGAATCACTGTTGCAGAAGACACTTTGTCAGGAGCTCTGTTTAGTCTAGATGAGAAGACGGATGCTTTCTACCGGACTCAGAATTTAATAATAGTCTTTACATTGATTTGCCTACTAGCACTAATGTAATTAATATTTTCCACATGGGAACAATGAGATAACATCTCATACCTGTGAGAATTGGGGGGAAAAAAAAAAAGACATCAAGGTCGTATTCCCTTATCTGGCTTTAACTTGGACCAACCGTCTCATTGATTGGAAGAGCACAAATTGATTGGAAGAGTCCTCTAAAAAGCACTTTGAGGCATATCCTACCAGTGTTATATTGAAAGCTTCCAGGCATATGAAGGTGACATCATGAAAGCTGAAAGAACTCACAGGAACAAGTGAAAAAAACTCTTGTTAGATAACTAGCACAGTGTCACATGGCCCTTTCTGACCCAGCTGCTGGTCTCAGACCACTGTACTTTCTGATACCAGATGGCCTCATTTATATTCCTTCTGTTCCTCTAGTTTACTGTGGTCCTTCTTACTAGATAAGAAACAAACTGGGGAAAAAAAATCAATGAATTCTTATTTTACTCTTAAAAATTTCCCCATTGGAAGAAAGCAATGCCTCTTGAGTTTTTGGTGCTGATACTCCTTTGTATTTTAATCTCTTTGAATGCCTGCAAGTTGGATTCTTATGAAACAGGATAAACATATAATACAAGCTAATTATTTCACTTTTAAAGTAGGAACCATAAGAGTATAACGTCTCTCATTGACGTTTTTCATCGTTTTTAGTTCTATGTATATTAAGTTATCCATATACATGGTTTACAGATATTAAACTATTACAGATATTAAATATATACAGATATATACAGAGAGTATATGTAATGTATTTGAGTTTTCCTCTCAAGTAATGTTGTCCCCACTCTCCTAGGGACATTTGGCAATGTCTGAAGTCATTTTGGTTGTCACGACTGGAGGGGGATATTGCTGATGTCTCCCCAGGTGTGTTGCCACACATTCTAACGCACGTGCTCTCTGGCTGCACATGCCCACTGTGCCAAGGCAGTAGAGCCTTGTGCTGGAGGACGTGTAGCTGAACCAGATGCTGATCATGGGCCAGTTTCATTTCTCCAGGATGTCCTCCTCTTTTGACTTGTGTCTACTTACTTCCCATGAAAGGAGCTGACCCTACAGCTTGGAAAGTGTGTTCGACCATGAAGTTCCACAGCCAAGAAAGTTGTATTTGGTTCCCTCAGGGTGTTAGTCTCTAGCACCCACTGTTCAAAGTCTCTGCCAGATCCCTTTGCTGCCCCTCATTATCAGGCATATTTTCAGGAGTAGAAGGTAAATATTTCCCCAGACATCATTTGGTCTAAAGTTGATAAGCGGCAGATTTTTTCAGCTGGTCACTTCTATTCTGTGTCAGTGCTAAGACCCTGTTGTAAGAAGATAGAGGTGAGCCTGGAGCCCGAGACGGTCACTGGGTGGGGAAGTTGAGGAGTCTGGGTGGGAGTGAGGAACAGACTTTCTACGTAGAAGCTTCTTTCTTAATATCCCTACTCAAGTGCATGTTCTCTTGACTAAATCAGTGACCACTTGGGTTTCTTCTCCTGAGTCAGCTTTTCACTTTGCAAAAGTAAAACCAATTTGCATCATGAAATCTGTTTTTTTTTTTTTTTAAGTTTCTTACTACTTTGTTGAATAAAATAGCTAGGTACAATGGGAGGGTGTGGGGGGCAAAATAAACCATTTACCGAAGTGTGTATACCAGGAATTTTTGAAAACTTCCTTTTCTTCCTGATGGTCTTCTGTTGTTCACATGATTGGAATTTCATAAAAATGAACCAGTTCTCAAAAGTGCGAGGCAGGAGTTTCCAGCGTGGCTGTCCTGGCTGGCCTCAGTGCCAGATGAGGTTGTGAGCTGCTGGCCCAGTGATGCCACCTGGAAGCAGTGACCAGAGTCACAAGGTGGTAGATCATTTGTAAAGCAATTGTCTGCCTCTCAGAGTGGTTAAAGTTGACATGTGATCTAAGCATAAACTACCCTCAGATACCACATATTGTAAAGACCTAGGAAGGAAATTGTTCCACGCATAGTTTTGACTAAAGGAAACCTGTTTTGGGGTCAGAGTAAAAGTTCCCTTTTCTCGTTTTTTACCACAAATGGTAAGGTCCATCTCTTTTAGCTCTTTCGTGTGCAACTGTATGCCTTTTAAAGAATAACTATCAGGAATTTCATCTCAAGTATAAAATAATGAGAATTCCAATAAAATGACTGTCCTTGTCCTCTAGAGCCAGAGGTCAGTGCCTAAAAGAACTCCTCCCCACACCACTCCACCCCAAAGATGGGTGACAGCTGTGTTTGGAAGGCAATGTTGTAACTCCTCTTCAGACAAGATAAATTCTCCGTCACCATGGTCCTCCGGGCCGGACAGAGAGGGCCGGACGAGTCAGATACCACGAGGGCAGAGGAGAAACTTGCAGGAGTGCACTGCAAACAGAGATGGGCGAGTTAAGTTACTGCAGTTGCCATCTGTCTCTGTTTTGCTAACTCATTAGCTCGGACACCACATTGTGTTAATCCCCACTTCCCCGGCTATGTGCTGGATCCAGGTCTCCAGGGAGCAGTGAGACTGCCTAGCCTGCCTCTCCGTCAGCTGGGCCGCAGCCTCTGCAGCAGGCAGCTTGCCAGGCCTGCCACCCTTCCCTTCCGTATCCCATCCAGGGGAAGACTTCCCAGCCCCCGCCATAGAAGGGAAACGTTTGGACTTCACTTATTCTTCCAAAGGACTCTTCTAGCTTAATGTGATAGATTTTGGCCTTTCACCCGCTAGCATCCACTTTCTTCCCAACATCCTCTCGCGGCAACTGGCAGTTTCAGCTTAGAAGCTGCGTAACACTGTACCCCATCAGCCCACACTCTGCCCGGGTTTTCTATGTCTCTCAGAAGAGTCCATCAGGCAGTGGGAATGCGTGAGGCCTAATTTGTCACTCGTGACACTACCCAGAAGGTCATGACTTCCTTCTGGCCCTAGTCTAACATAAAGGACATCCAGTGATGACCTTTGTAGCACTTTCTGAGAATAGTTGTTCAGAAATGACATTGCTGACAAGCTGGCTCAGACATACACATCATTTCTATTGACTTTGGTCCTGGGTTTTTCTCATCTGTGAAAAGATGTTTTCTGAGAAGGACTAGGTATTTGAAAAGTTTTTTCCAGCTCTGAAAATGGAAGTATGTTCTACTTACTCATAATAAAATAGGCTATTATTTAAACATGTGCTAGACAGTCCTCTGGGTATTTTAACAGATATGAATTCACTCAATGACGCCTATGAGGTGGATACTACTAGTGCTGTCTCTGCCTCACAAGTGAGGGAAGGGAGGCGCTGGAAAGTTAGTGTGTCCAAAACCAAACAGTAGTAAGTGGTGGAGTAAGCACTGAAACCCAGGATCGGCTCCAGTCTGTGCTCCAACCACTCCCTGTGGTCACTGAAGGTGACCCCTGCACCATTTCGCTTACTCTGTTTCCTCATCCCTCTTGCCAAAGTGTGCAGGCTCCTCAGATGTGAGCTCACCAACATTTAGGGGAATATCCAGTGGAAGTTATTTTTAGTCCCCTTTTACAAATGGAAGCTCTGAGATAACAGCAAGGACTTACCTAAGGCCTCGCACAAACTATTGACAGAACCAGGAGTCCTGCTTTCCTGCGTGGGCTCCACGGGCTGAGCGTCTCTCCCACTCATCATTAGTATAAGCAGAAAATTCAAATACTAGAGGTTCAAGTATTCATTGACCTGCTTAACCCTTGTGACCAGGACAAGTCAGAAACAGATCCATAGGCAGTTGGGTTAATTTTCCAACTCCAGTGCTGAATGATCTATGCATAATATAAGCATTTATAAGCCTATGACTCATACACATGTGGCAATAACATACCATTCCCCCATTCCTCTCCTTGCAGTAAGAGAGCCACTAAATATCTCACACCTCCGTGCATGGCAGGAATTATAGCTAATTCTGCACAGTTCCTCCACATTTAATCCATGCAGGGCTCATCCAGGAATTTTAACAGCAGGAGATCTCTGAGAGCTTGTTTCTTGGTCCTTTCTGACTATATTTGCCCTGATACTGCTCAGCACCCTCCTGACCCTGCTGTATCCTCCAGTCTCAAGCATTGCATGTCCCTAATTCAGCACTGGAGCTTTGGAAAGCCAATCAGAACTCCTCTTTGCAGAATGCAGTCTCTCTCTGTCTCTGTCTCTCTCTCTCCCCAATCTCTTCTCCTCCTCCTCCCCCCTCTCCCTCCTCTTCTTCCTCCTCTCTCCTCTTCTTCGGCTTCTTCCTCTTCCTTCACCCCTCCCTCTGTCTCTCTCCCCAGTGCCAGGGAACGTTCCCCTCTTAACAATGGGAAGGTGATTGCTTTTGCCTTTCCAACCTATTGATACTAACATACCTGGAGAGCTATCCCAGCCACAGGGATAGCATGTGCAATTTCGCATGCCGAAACACTGGTTAATGACTGGAGATATTAGAATCTGATAAAAACTGTCTGTTTATTGATCTCCTGTCTCCTGTGTAGGTCTGAATCTGGTAGAGTGCAATGAGAAATCGATACTGAAATACCAGACTTTCGTGTGGCATTGAAATCACAGTGATTTGGGTAATGGTATCAGAGAGGGTTGTTGCTTGTCCCTCAGGCAAGTTAAACCACTGCCCCGTTCCCCTCAAACTCCAGTTCCACGTTTAACTGAAGGCACACAGAAATAAATGTGTGTTGGCAGGAAGACAAACCCTGAGATGAAGCAGGAGGTATGCTGGCTGATAGAAAGACTGTTGTTTTCATTTCTTTTACATTGCAGCAGCCTCAGATGGATAGTATCCAGGTAACTTGTAATGCCTGCACCTTATTAAACTCCTGTTTGATTCAGAATTTACAGCCAAAATGCACCTGGAATACTTCAAGTTAAAACTAGACTTTGGTTCATTTGTTCTCAAAAAGGATGTACAAATTGTGCAACCGACAGCAAGTGACAGAAAAGCCTTCAGCATCAAATTTTTGTTAACAACTTTATTTATTGATTTATAAATCCAGTAATGCTGATTTTAGCATCAACTGTCTGACAGGCATTGTGCCTCCAAAGCAGGATGTACCAATGAGTAGAGTTCTACTGTACTTTTCTCTGTTAGTTAGAACTCCTTTTTATTGCCTGTGACAGAAACCATATTTAACAGAGCTTATGTGGAAAGTGGAAACTATCATAACGATGCTGGCAAATCCATAGAAACTAAGGACTAGGACACAGTTCAGGAAAAGATGGAACAGGTTTTAAAGACCATTAAAGCAGTTTCTTTGACTCAAACTTTTTCTTACACACACATACACAGCCTGTTTGTGACTTCTGAACTTCCCCCAAATGAATGTCCTTCTTGAGCTGCACTATTTTTTTTTAACATTTTATTTATTTTTTATTTACTTATTCACAATGATTGTTTCTGCCCTCAGTCCAGGACTCTAACCCCAGGGGTACGTGGCCTGCACTTCTTCAGAAGCAGTTGAGCTAACTGCTGCTCCATGAGGGCACACCCAAAACCTACACTGTCAATTCAATTCAGTCGGCTCTTGACACCTGTGACTTTTAAGCATTCGAAAGGTGCTCCAAGTGTTAAACACACAGGGCTCCAAGATTGAGCTTGGGGGGGAAAGAAGTAAAATGTCTTAGTTTTTGTATTGACTACCTGTTGAAACGACAAGGTTTTTGACTATGTTGCACTAAGTAAGATATTATTAGCATTTATTTTACCTTTTTTTTCCCCATGTGACTGATAGAAACAGTCATATTTCATTTGTGGAATGCGTTAGTTTTCTCTTGAACAGTGCTACTCTAAATAGTTTTACCAAACATCTACAGCGACACAAATCCCTCCAGGCCTTAGTTGGGCTGCCACTTACTTGAGGAACACTGCAGGGACATTCAGAGACACATATCATCAGTCAAATATCTCATTCCATCCTTTCCCCTTTCCTTAGAAAGTAGATTTATATACCCATTCACTTTAAAAATGTGTATTGAGTCCCTATTCTATGCCGGCTCTGTATCAGCTGCTGTGGACACAAGGCCCTGCCATTCACAGAGCATTCCCCTACAGCTTCAGCCACTCTTAGCTTGTAAGCCCAGTGCAGGAATTGCGCCTCCCAGTATGGCTGCATCAGCTCCATGCTGATTCATCACTCTGTCCCCCTTACACCAATCCTGAGTCAAATGAAAACTTGGATTTTCACAGTCACCATTCATCCAGTGTTGTCAAGAGAGATGTGCAGGACACTGATAGTCATGAAACAGGACCCTTCTATGATGTAAATCTGTGTTTCTCTTCCTGGTTTATGGAGCCAGGTTCCAGAGCTCCTTTTTGAGTGCCAGACCTATGGAGATATAGTTGTCTTTTCCTTGCGATCGCCTCCGCCCAAAGGAGACAGTGGTACAAGTGAAAGCACAGTTTAAACTATCTTGCCCCCAAACAGTTGTTTCTTTAGACTTCCTGGTGGTAGAGGTGAGGAAGCCTCTGAATTCAGGTTTTGCTTTGTTTTAATTTAAGAAACTTTTTAAATGACGTGTATACATCCCAAAAGTGTATACGTCATAAGCGTACAACTTGGCACGCCCTGGCAGCCTAGTGGTTTAGTTCACCTGGCGTAGTCCACATATGCATCCCAAGGTGCCGAGTTCAAGACCCAGGGCTGGGGGAAGCAACCAAGATAAAGAACAAAACAAAATGCTTCTTCTTCTCCTCTCTTCCCGCCTGCCTGCCTACTCACCCTCATTCTTGCCTGCTCCTTTCCTTTCACAAACAAAGTGTGCAACTCTGAACTTTCTGAGTGAACACACGTGTGACCAGCACCCACATTAAGAAACAGAGCATTAACACAGCCCCAAAACCTTCCCCTTCCTATCACTACCTACCCTTCCCATCCCCAGGTAACCCTGTCTGGACTCTGCAGCCATGCGTCAGTTTTGCCTGTTTTTGAACTTTCTGTAAGTAGAAACATGCAATGGGTTTTCTTTGGTACTAGTTTCTTATGTTCCACGTTATATTTATACTACTAAGCCATGCTAATCTATGTACTGATAGAGATCGATAACCACAAAAGAAAATAAAAATTACAATACTACAGTAAGATAATATATCAATATTTATAGTTCTAGACAACTGCCTATGAATAAAATACTTCTGTACATTTTTTAATGAAATGTATTATGCATACTACATTGTGATTTGCTATTGTTTTCTAGATGTTTGTCTTAAGGAGGCTGCATTTAGCACGGACCTTAAAGATAAAACAGAAAAGTAGAAACATTTTTTTTTTAATCAGGGACACACATTAGTATTTATATTAGTCATTTCAAAAGAGCTAGATTTGGTCCATCCTGGACAGGCTTCCGGAAAGTGACTTCTGGATAAAGCAGTAATCAAATGGACCACTTCTTAAGTTGCTAGTGAAATCTGATATTCAAGACTAAGTTCTTCTTGTTTCTCAATGAACCATCTCACATTATCTCTGTTGAGCATGTGTATCTATTAGGAACCCAAGCAGTTCTGTGAGCGGCTTGTTGGAGTCTCTGCCCAGGTCCTAGCTTATACCATAGGCTGAGACAAGTCTACAAAAGATTCCTTCTTTCTCAGATGCAGAACCTCATCGCCACACCTGTTTGGGATCATAAGATGTAATACTTCTCTTACGTTTTGGAGTCCTTGAATGAAAAGCTGCTTGAAGTTGCTGACTGCTCTTGACATTCCCCCCACTAATATTGTGGAGGTCTATTGTCATGGATATAGTTGCTGAACTGCACCGAAAGCACACTGCAAATCTAGGGTAGTAGAGACATCTAAGCCTTGAAAGATGTAGTTGTTTATTTTTAAAGCTACCCATTTATTTCCCAGATTTTCACACTAAGATCTTAGCCTGCTGTAGTTTGGGTTTACACGCTGTATCTTCCCATTTGAGTCTTCATCCTTTCCTATTTAGGCATTGTATCTGTTGGCATGTGCCCATGGGTTTTCCTGAATGAGGTCATCTGGAACACTAGTATTCTGACTTTAATCTTCCTCGGCAGCATGGAGAGAAGGCACTAGTTCTGTTGGACAGTAAAGCTTCAGTTCATGATCTGAGACTCCTTAGACACTGTAAAGGACCCCTGGAGACCAGCACTGAGGAAATTTAAAATATAGAAAATATACTGTGACTGGGAAAAGTGCTGGAGGCAACCTATAACGAGATAGAATAGCAATTGAGCATATCAGAGATGGAAAGAATGAGAGAGGCCCTCTAGTCCTGGTCTCTCATTTTTCAAATGAGGAGACTGAAGCTTAAGGAGGTTTATAGAAAGAGTTAACCAGGGAAGTGAGTAGAAATCTTAGATGTTTCATCAACTACCCATATGCTTATACTACTAGGAGATACAGGGAAAGACAGTGTCGGAAAATGGCCTCTAGACGTCATTAAACTAGCATTATCCCTGTTGGGATCTAAAGCTGTATTCCTCTCCAGGCCACCTAAGGATTGACAGTATTGGTTCATTCTTCCTCTTTCCTCACCTTAAGATAGTGATGGTGAGAGGAATTTGGCATTTTACCAGATCAGCACTGGAAACTTGGCCTTCTGCTGGAGAATTAGAATGTTTAGGTCAGGAGATGTTCAGAAGATGCCTTCCTACCTAATCCAGTGGTGGAGATCAATTGTTATTAAATTCATAAAAACTCTTTCCCTCCTTCCTTCCTTCCCTTCCTCCCTCCCTGTATTTTTTAAAACTTAATTCGGTGACCTCTTAATCCTCACTTTTCAAGCTCTAGTACATTTCTGTTAACAAAGATAGTATCAGCCGTTGAATCTTATAATATGTATGGATGCTGAACTTGCCCTTCTGAAACTCCCCCTGGGTCATTCCCCTGTTCCTTCTAGGTCCTGGTCTAGGTCCAGGATGTGAGAATATTTTCAATTCACTGTGGACCATCTTAGCCTTGAGCAAAAGTGGGGTCTGAATCATTACCCAAGAGACCATTGTAGATTGTCACAGTTGGCAGCTTCAGGACTTGAGCTAATCCTGGAAATTCTTTAACTTCCCAGAAAGAAGGTTCCACAAGGTCAGGCTGAGGTCCTCAGAGAGAGCAAATGGAATAAAGCTTGCAACTAGTTGCTTTTATGACTGGACTTGGAGATAAGGAAAGTTCTACCCATTTACTTTTCCATCATCAAGTCTTTGAGTTTCAGGAGATAGTGGTTTCTACTCCTTATTTCCTGTCTGTGGGGCCTGGTGAGGGGTTGGGGGTGGGGGAAAGAATGCACTGTAATCACTGAAAGAAAAGAAAGCAAACTTGTTGACTCCGTTCCCATGGTGAATAGGAGGAAGGCCAGGCCAATAGAAACAACTGAGATATTACAAAAATGTGTTTCCTTCTGGCAACTGCACAGTCAGTCCTTTATATCCAGTCCCTGTAATCAGCCCATCACCCAAGACTCTTTCCAAGGTCATTATTCTGGTTTGGGGGGCTACTTCTCCTGCAAGCAAATGTTGATTTTACTGAATGTCCTCTTTCTTCAATTTTCTTTGTGACAAACGAGGAGTATCAAAGCAGTATTTAGGAAAAGAAAGTGTAAACGATCAGAGAGAGAAAATCTTGCAGGTTTTCTAAAGGTTCAGGCAGATCTGGCTCAAGCCATACAAATTAGAAACTATGAAACCACCTATAAAATCTGGTTTTAATTAACTTGAAGGCACATCAGTGTTATTTTATTAAAATGAAATCTGTGTAAATGGAAAACCACCACTCCAGGGTGCATTGTTCACCTGGGCTGGGGGTTGGCAAGTGAATCCTGTTGTTAGAAAAACTAAAGCAAAGCCTCTTTCTTTGGGGCCTTTTTACCTGTTGGAGGACTTCTCCTACCTTCCTTGGAATGTAGGGAGTGTTCTGGGTAGGGCCCAAGCACAGTTCAAATGTCAAGTTTGCCAATTCTTCTTTTTATGACCCTTCCAGGTTTTATCAAGACTACCTCTTTCACTTCTCACCTCACACTGACTAATGTGATCCCCATTATGACTTGGGTGAACAGGTGGTGACATCAAACACACTAAGACAAGAATGCTATTTCAGGCGCCAGAAATGAAGTCCAGATCATCACAAGGGGCTGACAAAGAATAGAACCCCTCATTTGAAACCTTCACTCCACTCATCCTCTAAGAGCTGGAAGGAGCCTTACAGACCCTCCAATCAAAACCCCCTCCTTTTCCCTCCGAGAGAACACTGAAACTCAGATGGGGTGACTTGGCCAAACTAGTGAAGGCCATTGAAGTGGGCCTTCTCCATCTCAATTCCTGCCCTTTCCCCTGCAGCTAGTGCCCCAGATCTCAGGACCTGTTGATTACAACACAGCCCACAGCTAGAAACTCCTGCCTTGTCAGCAGAACAGCCTTGCATGCTGACATAGGACATGTACGCATTTGGAGTCTGGAGGACCGCTGAGTTTTAGTTCCAGTTCTGCCTCTGCTTTGTTAGCTTAAAGGAGTCACTTCTTCCTTTGTCTATTTCCCCTATTGGTAAGGAGAAGATAATGAACCTTTCCACCTATCAGGCTCACTTGAGTGCTATGAAGAATAATGAGGTGATATTTGTAAAGTGCTTTGAGCCGCTGGGAAAGAAGAGGGGATGAACGCAGTAGAAAGCATTATTAGCTGGAAGCACTTATCAGTTGAGCTGGTTCACAATAGTGGAGAGTAAGAATACTCAGAAATGAATTCCAGAGACTAGCCCTGCTTTGAATGGAGGAGGAGGATTAGTGGGGATCTAATAGGTATTCCACTTCTCCAGTTTCTTTGGTGTACTGTCAAACTAGGAAAGGTAATTACATTCTTCTATGTCGGATTCAGCCTGGAGTTTCTATTGGGATGTCAAATAGATTGTCTTTTATTCTCATACCGAGGCGGTGTTCTGTTGTGATTGTTAAAGCCTTGGGCATCTTCTCTCCCCTGGGGTAATTCCAATGGGGACTTATACAAAGTAATTTCTATGCAGTGACGGGGCTGCTGTTTATAGGGTTGATTAGAGGAACTTCTAAATCTAAAGCACCTGGGGAGCATTTGGATGGAACAGGGAAATAAAAGCCAAGGTCTTCATCATGGTCGATCTTTTTTAATCAGTCGCTCCTGGGAATTTTCTCAGATGTCTTTACAGAGCAGCAGGCAGGGCTGCGTGCCCACGGTGGGTCATTCATGTAGAAATGAGGGCCTAGCCCAGGTAAAGGTGAACCTGCCAGGTCACTAGATATATTGAAAGCCATCTTTTAAGTTCCCTTATTCCCACAGAGGGTTAGTTGAGAGATATTTATGAACCCTGGAGACATGTGGGAATGTTTTTAAGTGATTATTCTAATCTGTTTCTCAAAACTCACGCCCCACTATTTCAAGACCTTCAGCCCCAAGTTCAGGTCTCTCTCATTTTCAGGGTCAGGGGAGAAGAGAGAAGATCAAAACCAGAGGGAGGTTTGGAGCTGGTCCAGCTTCCTGTGGACCCGCTGGACAGTGCACCAAAAAGAATGTGGCTTTCTTCTGGATGGAGCAGGAGGAGCAGGGCCGGATTTGATCACACCTTGAGGGTGTCGGGAGAGGTCAAGAGGGCACTTGGAACAAGAATTTTCCTAATCGAAATTATATTAAGGAAATTATACTGGTTGTGTCTTTGTCCCTTGAAGTTAAGGACCTCTTTGTAATCCCTGCTTCTGCAACCTCTGCCTCGTCACCCTTTCTCTGGCTCTCTGCAGGCACTGACTGTCAGGCTTTTGCCCCCTAGGCTGCCAGAGGTGTCGTTCTGAGGTGACTTTGAGCCTCACAGTAGCCTCCAGTGTGATGCAGCTCTAAGCACTGAGCCTTAGCTGCCTGTTGCACACACACATGTACACACGTAGAGCACAGCCTGTCATCCCACCGTGTCCTCCAAAGTGCCACTTTGAATTCTGGCCCTCTTTGGGGACTGATTCAGACCTCTGAGACCAACTCCTGGATTCCTTCCTGAGTCACTTGGTCTTATACTCTGCAAATCACTTCTCTGCCCTGAGACTCCATGAAATAAGATGGGATGTACTTGGCAAGAGTTGCTGACCTCTTTCAAAGACCCAGATTTCTTGTTTATTGTAATTGGAATGCCTCAGTCCTCTAAAAGCATTTGTGATATTTCCTTCATTTCACTCTCGCAAGCAATCTATTTTGTCACAGACATGGCCTTCCCCAGTATGTTTGCTGAGGAAGATGCTGAGGCTTTGGGCCCAGCTGTTGTCCTTTCCTTCACCTCTGCCAGGGCAGAGACCAGGGCTGGGCGGACCTTCCCAGGCCCAGAGGAGGAAGCTGTGGAGGCCTGCACGCCCCCACTGCCCAGGCCTCCATGGCCACAGCTGCTGGCCCTCCCCTGCCCCTCCCTGCGCTTGTTCTCAGTGAAGCTCCGTGCTTGTGCCCTGTGAGCGGCTGGGAACAGAGGTCTGTCCCTGGGACTGGCCTCGGCTCTCCACACTAGAACATTCAGGCGTCAATGGAAACAGCCAGATCTGTCAACCTCGCCCCTTTCTTCGGGGCTTTGAGGGCCATATTCTCCACGGCCATCTGTTCCCTTTCACCTCTCTGGACAATGTTGCTTTTTAAAGCCAACGATTCTCCTTCCTTTATCCCCTCCTCTCCCGCCTCCCCTGCTTCTGTGCCTCCTGCACTTTCCCCTCATCGCTCTTTTCCCAACCCGATGAAATGAAATGCTTTTAAGAGAAAAACGTGCCCTTTTTCTGCATAAAGCTGTTTTGCAACCATTCTGGGATTTTAAATTTTTATTTTAAATGTTTTCTTTTTGAAGTGATGGGTTGTTGCTTTTAAAGTTTGTGATTGTCCTGGGTGGGGGTATTCTTTTGATGGGGGTAGTAGTGGGGAGGACCAAAAAAAAAAAAAAAAATTTGTTCAGTCCTGTAAAAAGAAAATACAGATTAATAATGAGTTTTAGGTTCCTGCTGATGGGCCCTGACCTCTTTCAAGGAGGAACCCTCCCCTTCCTTCCCTTGATTATCAGATTAAGGAACTTTTTACATCCTAAATGTCTTTCTGCCATGAATTATTTTATTTATTTATTTATTATTATTATTATTTCGCTGCTGCTCCCTCCTTGTTGCCTGTTGTGATGTTTTTGATTCAGAACTCCGGCTGCAGCCCTTACAGTGAGCCCTTTGATCTTAGACAGTGGTGGGTAGCTACACAGGTGCCCGATCAGCTGGTGAGCCCATGATGTCTTCTAGATGACACGACAGGTCTTGAGACTCCAAGAGGACAAGTGAAGGGTGTTTGTACCAGTGCTGACCTTTGACTAAGAGTGTGGCTGTGCACATGTCATTTTCCTTAAGAACAACGATGATAAAATCTTTCACTTAAAAAATTTTAAAAAGCTTGAAACATGACTCTTCTATTTGTCCCATCCCTTTGTCTCATAAACAGGATGAGTCTATGGTAATGTCATGAAAATTTTATGGGCCATTCTTGGCTAAGGATGGTAAAATAATCCACTGCTGGTTTCAGCTCAGCTGCTGACATGGGAAGTCCCAGCCCTGCTGCTTGTCAGAACCCCGAGGACGTCTGTAACATCGGATCTGAGGCCAGACGGGCAGGGTTTGATTTCTGTCCTCACTACTTGTAACTTACAAATGTGGATAAATTTCTCCATCGGTAAAGTGAGGGCAATAACAGTGTCCAACTTCATACTGTTGTTGAGATGCTGAAGAGATTTTTTCTCGAAGCACCTGGAACCATTTCTGGCACATAGTAGGTGAATCTAAGTAGTAGCTATGATTTAGGGTCCCCTTCCCATCCCATAGCCACATTATAGATGAGAAAATAGCCTCACTTCTTTGGGCTTCTTCTGACTCTGTCACACTTACCTTCTGCTGCTTTCTTTGTCCTTGTAGAGTTAGCCTTGATGAGAGAATGTAATTATCAAAGGGGTTATAATGATGATTAACATAGCAGTTCTCCTAAGAAATGTCATCAGATATAGGAACATCCTAAGATATGAAACAGACGTGGAATCACATACTTCTGGCAAGCAGGGTGAACCGCATGTGGAGATGATGATCATAGAAGGAGAGCCAGCAGGTCTTTGGCAAGTAGGTTATATTTACATGTTTTCATTTGGACCTCTGCAGGACCTGGAGATTTCATTTTCTTGTGGTATCGATTTCTAGAAACCTATCCTGTTACTAAGAGTTTTCCAGCAACCGGGAGAAAAGATTGTATTTTTCTAGATAGAAACAGATGACTTTGAATAAGAAGTTGAGCATTACAAATTTAACGTAGAGAAGAAAATGAACGGAAAATCTAGAAAATGCATTGAGGGGGCTCCCTGGGTTTTCCCTCCCAGAGAGGGAGATGAATGGTCATCCCCGGAATACTTTCTGCATGAGCCAAAGAGACAAGCAAAGAACTGACAAGTTTGATTTCTGGGTTCAAATCCTCGCTCAGCCACTTGGCAGGTGACCTGGGCAACCACGTACTGTCTTCGTAACTCTGCACTGTCCCTAGAAAACTGGTATGATAGAGACGCCTCCTTCATAGAGACAGTGTGTGTCAGGCATTGAGCCTGGTGCCCAGAACATAACTAATTATCCCAAAATGTTACCTCATAATTCTTTGTTGTAATGTCTTCTGTCAACGGACAGCTGCAATGGGGGGCAAGTTACACCAACTTGCTGGTCTTGATCGCTTTGCTGAATTTGCTCATTTTCAGTAAACCCATAGTTCCATGCTGTTTCTACATAAATATTGGCCTTCAGAAAAGGAGGAAATTGCTTTGCTTAAGAACTTGTATTTTGCAGATGTGTACTGGCTGCCTGCTGCCAGCAAAACTAGTTCCCCTCAATTAAAATAACCCTCTTAGCATCAGCACTTTTTGTTTATCAGTTCCCTTTCCCACCATGCGGCTGCTGCCTAGAAATGTTGACTATCGCACCAGGCACGGGGACACACTGGTGAAGGGATACGCAGCATGTTAAAGCCAGGCCTTCTCCATTGCTGACGAGTCCCCTGCCCCCTGGTTATCTGCACAGTGTTTGGGCCTTGCAACTCATGGTCTGGAGACCACTGTGAATTCCTGTCATGAAAGGCGTTTTCCCTTCCTCTGTGGTCCCAATTTGTTGTGATCCTTATTTTGTCAGGGTGACCATGGGGATTTCCCTCTTGTGTCCATGCGTGCATGTGTGCGTACACCCAAGAAGGGAGAAATACAACAGCTGCTGCTAACCTCGATTAAGGAAACCCAGCTCCATATGTCAAGGCCACACCGACTCAACTGAAGGAACTCGCAGCCAAGGTGAATTCACCAGAGTGGGAAAATAGACCCAAAGAGCCTCTGGGTTCTTGTCGAAAACTCAGGGTGCTGAGGACACTGGGATTGCCTTACCAAATCCTTCAGCATTCTACTCCCCCTACCCCGTCGACCCCTTCAGGGGCAACAAGCATATGTGACGCCAGCATTCCATTCCTTCCCACACAGGAAAACATCCTGATTCCTAGCGTGGTGATTCTCCTTCCCAAAGGGGTACTTGAGATGAGGCGGGAGGAAAGCATAATAAATCTTCACACTCTGGGCAAGGTGATAATTAAAAGCATTCTCCACAATAATGTGTTCTCTCATGCCAAAAGGGAGGCAGCTGGACCAGCAGAAAGTCAAAGAGAATGCCTGGGCCCAGACCCGGGCTTGGCCTCTGCCTCCCTCAGCGGGTGTCAGTAGTCAGGTCACTTCTTTGCTAAAGAAATGGGAATAAGGGTGATGGCCATGGTACAGGAGGGAGGGAAGCAGTATTTAGTGTGCTGAATTTATCAGACACTCTTATGTGCTCTGGAGTTTTTACAGTGCCTGGGGCTTCTGTCTCCTGTCTTCCTTTATTCTCTCTACCCTTTCACGTGCACTCTACCCCTGTTCCCGCTGAGGAAACAAAGGGAAGCTTGAATTCTGAAACCTGAGCTGTGCTGGGTGTCTCCCAGAAATGCAGGTCAAGGAGCCTGACTAAGGAGGGACCTTAATGAGGGTCTCTGCTGAGTGGACCAGAGCCCTGTCACTAGCCCTGTCCTATTTCAGGCCACAGGCTGTCAGCTGCCCCTCCTCCACTTTCTGAGTTAGGGTTTGGGGTGGTTCCTCTGGCAACAGCTTCAACCAGATGAATTAGGGCATTTCCAAAGAGGACTTCCATCCCTCTTCTCTGATCACCTCAGGAAGGAGGGTGGGAGAGAAAGTCAGCAGAGAGGCCTCTTAAATTAAAACTGGGCCAAAGGGCTTTCACCGGAGTGGTGTCCTCCATGATGAAAAGGATGCGGAAGCGCACCGCAAGATGCTCGGTGGAGACTGTCTCATGCAGACCTGCCTGCGGCAGCACACAGGCGGTCCGCCAGGACCGGAAGGTCTGTCACAGTAAGCGAAACAGCAAATGCCAAACACATTCCATATAGAGGGACCATCTGGGGGAGCTTTTAGAAAGTGCAGACTACTGGGCATCACCCTTCAGAGACTCAGAGTCTTTAGGACAAAGATTCCACGTTTTTATAAAGTAAAACATGTTTCTGATGAATAAACACACATGAAACAATGCCCTTGTCATTTCTCCAGAGATTAATTTTCTATTAGTCACCCAGGTTCTCTCTCAGGATTGGCCAGCTTACATTTCCACATGGATTTTTTTTTTTTTTAAGAGTTTAAACTTACAAAAAGTTCTAAGAAAAGTACAGCGAACTCTTAGACGCCCTTTGCCTTGATTGTAAACATTTTGCCGCATTTGTTTTATCGCTCTCATATTATGGTTAAGGATTTATTTTTATCATGTTAATTTATTATTGTTATCTTGCTGAACCATTTGGGAGTAAGTTGTAGACATCATGACCCTTCGTCCCCAAAATACTTCAGCATTTATCTCTTATGAACAAGAACTTTTCTTCCATAACCATAATAGAGTGATCTCCCCAGGAAACAAGCATGGCTCTGACAGTGTTACTAAATATACCAACCAGGTTTCCCAATAGTGTCCTTCATAGCAATCTTCTGATCCTGAATTCAGTCCAGGATTAGACACGGCATTTAGTGGAAATGTCTTTTTGCATTAATGATTTTTCAGGCCTCTGATGTTTTCGCAGAAATATTTTTCTTCAGGAATAGATTTCCTGATAAACAGCAGCATTTCTTTTTCCCTTCTGTCCTGATTACTTACAAAGAACCAGTGATCCAGTGCCAGCCTGAACCAAAAGCAGACTTATCTGGCTCATTCCGCATCAGCGGAAGCCTTAGAAAAGGGCCCAGTCTCCTGGTCCGGGACTCGTGAGCTGATTTCCCAAAGGTAAACCCTGTGAGTATCAGTGTGCCCCTTTACTCTTCAGCTAAGTGGGCTATCTCCTGGGTTACTCATTGTGCAAATGATTTCTTCGCATGTCTGTATCCCTACCAATATAATTCCATTATAGCTTAAATCGCCCCAGGAAGAGTGACTGATCAAGGATATGCCACTTTTTACCTTTCCCAGCTTGCTCTAATGGCAGTTGGTTGAGTGCACATATCTAAGGGTGATTTTTTTTTTTTTTTCTCCAGCAGCCAGGACTATAAACAACCTGAAATCAGAGTAGCTGGCTGTATTCCTTCTGTTTCAGTCAGCGTCACATGAAAAATATATCAGATGGTCAAAAACCGAGATGATGACCATGTGTAAACGCAGGACTTACTAGAACCCAGCTGTCTTAGATTCTACAATAGGAGTAGAAAAGCAGAGTTCAAACCAAGATGATTGATTGGTCTGATTTGAGTTCACTAATTCACAGTGAACAGATAGAGCACATTGTGGAAGAAAATCCTTTTCACATAAGGATCTTCCTGATTTATATTGAATGAAAGCTTAAAATTAAAAAAGAAAATGCCTCCATTTTTTAATGATGGGTTTTGCTTTCTTTGTTCATTCTTTTGCTAATATTTACTTAAATGTAATATGTGTTTTTTAATGGTGGGATTTTGCTTTCTTTGTTAATTCTCTTGCTAATATTTACTTAAATGTAATATGTGTTTTTGCTATTAATTTTTTTGTTTAAAGGAAAGGTGCAGACAGGAATGAAGGCAAGTAGGCAGACAGGAAGAGAGAGGAGGAAGAAGCACTTTATTTCATTTTAGCTGCTCATCTTGGTTGTTCCCGTGACCTCAGGGACGTGATCCCCGGGGCCTTGGGATACATGCAGATTGCATCTGCTGAAGTCAGCTGGCCAAACTGCCACCAGTCCACCAAGGTGTGCCTGAATTTATCTTTAATTAGAGTTCTTTTCAAAAAATCAGGAGACCTCAATAGAGGTCGATAGAGTATTTATTTCTTAAATAGCATATAATGGAGAAAAGCTGCATAATTGAAGAAAGGAGGAGATTGTTTCCTTCTCTTCAGATACCCTCATTCTGTTCATCTCAAGCCAGTCATTGTTTTCCTGACTCTCTTTGGGCTTCTTGATGATGGCCCTTGTGAACTTAGCAGAAGGCCTCTGCCCTCTGTCCTGTGGAACCTGTGGTTGGCACACTAGCTGGTTGCCAGACTGACCATTTTCTTCTAGAGTGATCATTCTTATCCTGCCTCTGGACATCTCCTCCATGGTGTCTCTGGAGGGAGATCATGCATTTTGGTTTGTCCCGAACAATCCTGGTTTATCGTTGTTATCCTAATGTAATCATTAAAATCATTTCATTTTCAAAAGTATCCTGTTTGGGCTTTGGAAAACTTACAAGTTTTTTCTTCCTACATAAAAGCCAATGGAGTTCTCTGAGTGGTTTGTGCTGGTGCATACCAGTCTTTATCCTGGTGATTAGCTACCTGTTTCTACCTTCTGCTGGAGGATTAATCCATCCCTAACTCTCACATTCCGAAGGTTCTGACTGCCACACCTTTTCTTGTCTTCTTCAGATTTTTTTCCCCTCCTCAGTGAGGAGTTCTTTTGAAACTTGGATCAGCCTAGGTGTGGTATGCAAGTTAAGACTCTGGGCTACATTCATGTCTTTCACATCTAGCCAACAGACATTGGGAATGAAATTTTCTGCTTTCCCAAATGAAGCAGCCTTTTCTTTAGCAGGCCAAATGCGTTTCTCAGTGCGCAACTGGTATTGAGGCCGTTCTTATGTGGTTTTATACCTCAGATCCTTTATTTGTAAATCTGAAGGAAAACTAATAGGTTGAAAGTATTTTGAGAATCTCAAAGCTCAGAAGATTATAAATAACAAAAGATTATTTTTTTTCCTCATCTAAAATGGCAGCACAGATACTGTGGTTACTTACTTTATAGATAGCGTGTGGTCCCTGGGCCATTCACAGCTGATGGGTTTTTTCCAGTGCTCTATTTTTAGAGCTAGGTCAGAAATATCACTTCCGTTGGAACTTGACCTACAGACCATTGTCAATTTTAGAGACCCAAGGAAGTAGAGTGCACACTAAATACAGCTGGTTCACAGGTTCAGTTAGTGAACCACAAGCCCCCAAGGAAATTAATTTTGCTGGAGGACAGATGTCTGAGCCTATCCCAATCTCTTTTATGTGATACCTTTGCCTTGTGGCCTCACAGAGGTTATCTTAAACACTTATTCTAGAAATAGCCTATCCTAGGCAGTCTTCCTCCCTCTCATAACCCATTCATTCTCTTCAACTTTGATTGCTAAAATTCTGACTTTCTGCATCACCAGAATAAGAAATGATGATTCACAGACTGAGGTAACTTAGGCCGCTCTGGGAAACATAGGAAGAAAACAGATCTAAGTCTTCCTCTACTTTATCTTTCTGGTGAGGCTAACTAGGATTCTCGGATGCTTCCCCGACTCAAGTAAACAACCCAAGAAGAGCAACAACCAAAAACAAAAAACAAAAAAACTCACAGAAGCTCAGCAACTTCCGTGGGACTGGTTTTAAAGAGGAAAACTGAATTTTATGGATGATAATCCCCTTTCATTCCCACTCTCTCATTCAGACTCCTGTCTTTAAGCTTTGTTATTATGCAGTTTTGTTTTCTGGGATTTAGATGCTGGCCAACATGTGTTTGCCCATCATAAGATTTGAGTGGGCAGGACAGACTATGAAAACCCCTAGTCTGGAGAGACATCTGCTCTTAAGGCCACACATCTGTACTCCTCTGGCTTAAATGGGTACTAGGTAGGGCCTCAGACTTCCTGGAAAAAAGTAAGGTACAGAATGAAGAACTAAATTCTTTTCATCAAAATAGCATAGATTCAAAGTTCTTAGAACAGACAGAAACTTTTGAGCTTGTTTTGAACAACCTGTTAATGTCATGGATGGGGAAACTGAGGCTCATAGAGGTAAAGTAACTGGTTATTACCAAGGCTGATTCTGATGTTCTTTGTTACATCACTTTCCTCTCTCTCCTGGTCTGATTAAATGTGTACACAGCTAAGTCAGAGACAGAATCCCAGGGTCCTGCCTCCTGCACGGCAACTGACCCGTTACATACAACTTGCTTCAGGATGTGAGGACAAGAGATAAGAGAATGTCAGTTCCTATGGTAACATTCCATCTCCTTGCTTAAACTTATTTCAGCCTAGAAAATATTTGAAGGTGTTTTTATTTTTCCTTCATCTTTATTTATTTAATTAATTTCCTTTTTCTGATCTCAATAAGCTGCCTTTCATCTGAAGAGACAGGAGGGACCAACTGTTCTGAATATCCAGCCCTCTTAGATTGTCAACTTTTCCTTCCCCTCTGTTCCTATTCTGGGAGTCACTGCTTTATTTATACTTATTTGTTTTTAATATGGAAAAGTCTATTCTTTTAAAGTTGACCCTTTTGCTACAGAGCTGACACTTTTATGTTACGTGCTGGAGATTCAGATTGACCTCCCAGAAATGCCTGGCACCAAAGTCATAAATTGAAATGTTTTCAGAGAAGGAACTTCTCTTCTAAATCCTGATACAGCTTGGCACCAAAGGCCCATTACCTTTTGGGAAATCAAAGCTACATAGCAACCCAGGGATCCTCCTCCAGTCTGATTGCGTGAGGACCGCACCCCATGTGTACAAAGCCGAGTGAGGGCCCCTTGTCTTGTGAGAAATGTCTTTGCAATCACCTCCCACTGCAAAGGAGTGGGGAACTGAATCCAAAAAATAATAGCCGTGAAGATATTCCTGAATCCAAATTCTGTTGTTTTAACCATTTCATTAGTGAACTTTACTAGCTTATCTTACTTATTAACAGAATTAAAAAAAAAAATTTAGACACTGGTGATTAAACTTCTTTTCTCCCTCAAATTTTCACTGTCTGGTCACGCTGTTCCTGTCATTTATACATATCAAGTATCTTCATCTAAGGGTCCCTAAGAACCTTTGGTTGCCTGGAGGCCAGAATATTATTATTCACATTTTACAGATGGGTGAGCAATCACAGAAAGAGAACCTGTTTTGACTTACCTAAAAGAATCTCTGAGAGAGTGGAGAATGAAGGTTCCCACAGTCTTTTTCAGAGAGACCTGACTTCAGTGTAAATAGATTTAATCTCTATATAACGCACTCAGCTACTTCTGCAGGCTCAATCCTGTGACAATGAAAACCCCCCAATAGTGAACATATTTTAAAATCCCAGTTCACTCATTTGACTTTTCCATTTGTTCTGGAATCAACCAAATTCCAATCCAAGGAAGTCAGACTGCCTCGACAAGTTAAAAAAAATCAGTCATCATAAAGTAAAGAGCGGGAGAGGCAGACCCAGTTTTTAGACTTTCCACTTAAAAGGCGCATAGAGAAGGTTCATTTATCTATTTCCTCATCAAATAGGTCAGTGGGTAGGAAATCACCTATTCTGAAGCTGGTAAGCAGACTCCTTCTACCTGCCCCATCAGCAGCATTGCAGATCATTTACCGCAGCCCTCGTGCTGGATGCTTGACCGTCAACACTTGAGCCCACTGAATTTCCTAGTTAAAAGTCAAGTTACAAATGTGTGATAGAAACAGCTTCCTCACTTCCCTTGCTCCCATTTCTCTCTCAAGCAATCTCACCACCTAGAACCACCCTTCCATCATTCTCCAACATTGAGGGCCCTGTTAAGTGAAAGAACTTTCCAGTCCTGACCAGGTTTTAAGACTTCAGCCAGAGCAGGTCAGTTTCAGGTCACCTGATTGCGGGAATCAGCTGCTGGACCTGTAACGTGCGGTTCAATAACTTGCTGAGCCAGGGCCCACGGCGTCTTTCTGGAAACCTGTTGCCCGAAGTTACCACTTTTATCTCAGAACAGAGGAAGCAGAGTGTGGACCCCAAGTGGCAGGCAGAGTGCAGATGAGTGTCAAGATGCCCTGTTGGGTGTCTGCCCAAAGGTGCACCTGTAGGCTCCTTGAGGCTGGCAGAGCAGCTGTCTGACATGATGAGCCTCGGGAAAGCCAATGGTTAAGAAGCAGTTAACAATTTCCAGCCCTGGCTCTGTCTTTAACCAGCCACAAGACTTAATGTCTTAGAGCCTTTATCTGTTCATAGGGATGCTAATATTAACTTTCTCAGAGGGTGGTCTTGAGGGTCACCGAAGAGGTAACTGAGATATAAAGCCCAAACGAGATGTAAAGCCCTCTCTATGTAACGGCCATCACTAGTGCCTAACATATAGCACTTGACAAATACTGTCTTTTATTATCATTAACTTGCAAGGCCTCGCTGATATTGCTCTTATGGGGGCTTAACGTGTGTAAGTGCTCCTGAAAATGTATCCCCTCAAGCGTATCCACTCAGGGTTTCCACTAGAATGTTTTATGTGCTCATTTGCACTCATGACCCTCAGTTAGGATCTGGGCTTACCCATCCAGAAAACCACCAAATAGATGGGTGCTTCTTTTATGCTGTTTTCATTGGTTTAGGGACACAGAGTTCTTTAAGTAGTCTCTAATGGCTAAATGTGACTCTGACCTCTGAGACTATCCTCTAGAGCCTGGTAAGCTTGTAAAGTTTTATTGGGGGGTGAGGGTGGAATGTATGCTTAATTAAATTATAATTCCTAATTATGCACATGTCGCTTTTCCTTGGCAAACTTTAAAGCTCAGCCTCACTTGCTAAGAAGTTTCCCTTAGCAGGCATCTAAGCAACAGCCTTCTAGAATTTGCTTGAGAAATAGAACCCTATTAATTTTAGCTTAAGCAAGAGAGAATTAATGATGTAAATCTGTTGCTAAAACAAGTATATAACAGGGTTCAATGTTTAGTTAAGTATCGCTTATTAACTACTTAACCACTATCTATTAAGCATCCTCTGTGTCTCAGACCTTGAGTTAAGTGATTCAGACACACTAGTATAAATAAGACATGAATTTGACCTCTTACAAGATATATTAAGACTTATAAGAAAAGCGTACAAGTATAGACCACTGAATGTAAAATGGAAGTAGTATGAGAGTGAAATGAAGTGTCCTTGGAAGTTAGAGGAGGGAGATGTGCTTTCTGATGCCCAGTGGCGTGTAGGAAGCAGTACTGAAGACAACGCATAAACACAGAGGCTTCCCAGTGTGGAAGGGACACGGGGAAGAAGTGATTACATCGCAGCAAAATCTCTATCAAGTGAAATGGTGGGAAGAAGTATAGAAAGGCAGGTTGGGCACAGGCTAGAAAAGTGAATGCCAACCTTAAGAATTCAAAACTCTTTGAAAACATTGGGAACCATGAATATTTTTGAGCATGCTGGTCACACGCGGCAGTGTGTGCTCGGGAAAGTTAATCAGGTAGTAGAAGGAGGGCGGGCTTTGCTAGGGAGAAACTGACAGCATGGCGCTAAGTTAGAGAATGATAACTGTCCTCCCCAGGTGAAAGCTAATGGGGGGTCTGATGGAAGGGTGGGGGAGGAGGAATGGAGGGTAGAGCGTGGCGGTAGGTAAGATTTTAGAGTTAAATCAAGAGGACGTTTCAATTTATTGGAAGTAGGGAGCATGAGAGAAGGAGAAATCGAAAAGTGGAACTGACATTTCAAGCCAGATTAACTGGTTGGTCTGAAAAATGGACAAAGGAGGAAGAGTAAGTTTTATAGGATGATATGGCTTGATTTGAAGCTTTCGAATTTATGGTACTAACTTTCATGATGTCAGGCTTGTAGTTTCTTGTTGAAAATGGAGGCCAGGACAGGTGCTGAGGCATGTCAGAGGCTGAGACACAGGCTTAGAAGTCATCCACGTGGGAGTGTTCACAGCAGGGCTTTGCCACACGTTGCTGACATTGCAAGTTTGGTGGGACTGAATGGTATCTGGCTCACAAGTGTGTTTGTATGTTTCTAAATAATTAAACATGAAGTCAACATTTTAAAATCAGGAGGTTGCACTTAAAATATTGATTCCTGACTTCTCTTTTAAAAGTCAAAAGATGTGGCTAAGTACGCACTCATATTGTCCCATGATGACAGCCACTGGAGCCTGGCAGTGACTGCCCCCTTGAGATCAGAGATGAATTCTTCACCTCATCTCAAGTACTTGCCATCATTTCCTAGTAGTTAAGATTAAACAAAAAGGAGATTCATGGTTCCTAGGACTAGGGGTCAGGATAGAGGGACTGGAGGCTTATGACTAATAGGGTTGGGACGTCTCTGGGGGTGATAAAATGTTCTGAAGCTGATTGTTGTGATGGTTGAGCAACTCTGAATACAGCAGTTCCTCAAATAACGTCATCTCATTGATGAGGGGGGAGGAGAATCAGTTCCCAGCCAGGGCCATTGTCTGTGTATAGAGTTTGCACACTCTCCCCACGTTCTGTGTGACTCTCCTCCCATGTCATAAAAATATGCACATTAGGTTCACGGGTATGTCTCAGTCGCCCCATTGGGTGAGTGTAGGTGTGTACATGTGAGTGACCGGCAAACGAAGGGCAGGCACCCAGGGTTGGGTCTTGCCTTGAGCCTTGAACTTCTGGGATAGGCTTCAGCCTCCCGCCTCTGAACTGGAAAAAGTAGTTTTGGGAATGAACGAAGGAAGGAATGAATGAGTACAAGCTATTATTGAATATTAGAAGTGCCTTGGGTCTTTAAGCAGAAATTTGGTGATGTTTCTGTAGCCAAAACTTTGCTATCGGAACTGAACTCTTGTTTATATCATTAGCCTATGGTAAAATCGGTTTCATTATACATCATTTTGCTTAAAAATCAGTTTCCAAGAATCTATCAACAACATTGAGTGAGGATTTACTGGGTGTAAGGGCTATTGAACTGTATATTTTAAGTGGGTGGATTGTATGGTAGGTGCATTATCTCCAGAAAGCTGTTTTTCAGAAATGGAAAAAAGAAGAAGAATTGGTTGCTCTTGCCCATATGGTGTTGGTTTTCTTGTAGCAGAAAATATTTCTCTGTGTGTTTCTGCTGAAAAGGGAAATAGAGACTAAAATGTGTTATGTATTTCAAGGACAATAGAAGAGTACATCTCTTTGTGATACTAAAGAAGTTCTTCATGTTGAAATGCAAGTACCTGGCCTTTTCATTAATGTATATTACCTCCCTAGCCACTGAAGACATTTGGGTTTTAGACAGGATAAAAGGTGTGATCAATGTCCTGCTCCCAGAGCTCACCCACAGCTAAGAAGAGAGGGAAAAGAAAAGCGGAGAAGGGAAAGGAGTAATCAACAAGGAAAAAGGAAAAGCAGAGGAAGAGGTGGCCATTGAAGGGGGGAACTTTTTTCAACCCTTGATAAGGAAGTCAAGGAGGATGAGGACAGAGAAGTCAAAGGTTGCAGGAGACCTTTGAATGAGAAAGCTCAGAGAAATGGGGCCAGAGAGGGATATGGGTACAGGTGACAGTGCCCAGAATGCATTGCTCAGGGGTTAGTATTTTATCCTCAGGAGCAGAGGACTGCTGAAGAATTTTAAGTAAGGGAATGATGTAATCAAATCAGCACAGTCTAGATTATTTGTTTTCCTATTAATCTGTATATGTGTTGAGTTGTGTGCATAATAAGTCAAAGTCATCCCAAAGTTTATTCTTCCCTAAAATAAATTATTCTTTAATCTGAAATCTCCAAGCTTGTTGAGTCCCTAGATGTCAATTTCCATGGAGTTCCTTCCTCTGCTGGCTTGAACCAGGGGAAATAAATGGATGGTGTTATCGAACTCTGAGGTTCTCAACCTTGGCACTATTATGTTTGGGGCTGGATACTTTCTTGCTGTCCATTACAGAATGTTTGGCATCAGCATGACCTCTGTCCTCAGGATTCCAATAGAACTCCTGCTTAGACATTGCCCAAAAAACTGCCTCTGGCCTAGACCACTGAGCTATATTCATCATTTGTAGTCTTTGAGTCCAGGAGCTTATAGCCATACAGAGTTGTAGACTATCTTAAAAGGTGTTTGAAAGGAAAAGAGGACCAATTCCTACGCTACACTGAGGAGTTAAAATCAGATGAAGTGATGAGTGGGCAAGAAATAAGAAACTCAAGCCCTAGTTTTTATTTTATGTTTTTAGTTAATTCAGTACTATAGTGTCTCTGTGCTTTGTCTTCTCATTTGAAGAAAGATGATATCTTGAATACACAATACAGATTAAATGTATCATGGTATTCCCCTAAGGTCAGGACCCTGCAGTGGGCACAGGAGTTCAGAGGAGTCCTCAGACGTATGAGATATGTATACAGACTGGTTTATAAATGGTGGGGCTAGCAAGCCTGCCTCTAAGGACAATGGAGAGAATGAATGGCTTCCTCCTAGTAATGTCAACCATGTTCCGACATGTCAGTGGAGGAGTCAGTGAAGCTCTGGAGATGTAAGATGGTAGCTGAGTACGACTTGAAATATATTAGAAACTGGGATCATGTTTGCTTCAGATCCTCCCCCTTATAAAAAAAAAAAGTCCTAGAAAGTAAAAGAATGTTTCTCATGACGTAAGGATGTCTAATACAGATTAGATATGAAATGGTGAGGTCCTCCAGATACCTCTTCTGGGTGTGCGCATGCAGGGGTTGGAAGGGCAAAGGAATTTGAGGTGCATATACCACCACTTGTATATTGATAAGGTAAATCCAGTTGACTCTTATCAAGCTAAAGAAGTTTTACAACTCTGTTTAACTAAGACTATTTCATAACCAGTTCTTATATTCTGTAGGAGCCTTTCTGCCATGGGTGGTGAGTGGCTTAATTTATTATTAGCAATGGCTCCAAGCTGACTTGCAATGCAACCTCTTATTGATAAATATACCGCAGTTATCTTTTAGCCCATTGATGGTCACTCACTGAGTATGAAGGAGACTCATAAAGGTTTTCATTTTTAGTCTCATATTCCTTAACCCTTCTTTATCAGCCTCTGTGGTAATAAACTGAGCCCTTAGTCCTCCCCAGGCAGTGAATGATGACTAGTCCTTGGTCTTTGTGAAACACCATCACAAGAAAGGACAATCATGAACACGGTTTTCTATTTTTCATCTCAGGTGCTGAATCTGGCTGTGTGACAGCTGCCTTGGGAAACACCTGGAGTCATAGTGTGAATACCCGGCTGATACTTCAGTTCCTGGGTTCAGAGAGAAGACAGGTGAGTGCTTTGACAATGTTTTCTGACCATGTCAGAGAACAAGACATATCTAGCAATCTTAGTGTTAATCTTCTGAAAGTATTGACACCATTGTGTCTGTCCGGGGCCAGCACTGGCAGGGGATGGGTAAAGAAACCAGCATGCCTGCCTGCCTGCCTGCCTGCCTGCCTGCCTGCCTGCCTGCCTGCCTGCCTGCCTGCCTCACGGCCTCACCACGGTTATGATAAAGGAGACACGTCCTCACACATGGATTAAGACCATACCGCCAGAGAGTAGCATGGTATTTCCCAAGACTTGGCACATGACCAAGGTCTACACCTCTCAGGATTGCAAACTCTCCATCTCTAAAGGGTAAATGTTCCTTTCAGTTAGCTGATATCTGTTAAGACTAGATAACTTGCGTACAAATTAAATAGTGATAGTGCTTTTTCTTGAGGTTAGTATGCTTTGAAAACCTTGACCCAGTAGCTCCAGCCAAGTGAATAAACCATTTTCCAGATACTGGGAACTTTTGCAGTAAATCATAAGTCAGTAGGTTCAAGCACTGGATGATGTCAGAGAGACTTCCAAAAGGATGACAACTCTCTCAGAGTTCCCTATTTATGTTTTCTGTCCTGACTCAGGTAGAAAAGTTACTTTCTACCTCCTTGTTAATCTCCCTCCCCAGTCCAAAGAAAGGGACAGTCTGACCCTCTTGGTAAACTATTTCCTAATGAGGAAATTTATTTTTCCTGATGTTTAACAACCTCAACATGATCTGCTGTGTGGACCAGATTCCATCAAGACTTCTGCTATAAGCAGGAGGAGGAAGAAGACAGGGTAATTATTTTGATTTACCGAATGGGGCAGAATTCAGCACTCAGATTTGCCCATTTTAACTGCCCTCGTAATGTAGACATCACTCTTGTAATCTGAAGGTTGCCAGATGGAGAATGCATCCAAATAGTTAATTAAAGAGACATGAAATAGCATGCTGGTGGTACTCCCTGGAGGAATTGGTGGACAGCAGTTGTTACCCTTTACCTGCGCTGGGTAAATTGGCAAAAACAGACATGATCCTTTGCCTGTTCCAGACATAACTTTCCAAGTGCCCTCGGTTACAGACCAGAGGATTCTTCTTGGTTTGCTCTGGACTGTATACACAACATTCCAGCCATGTTCCGAGAGGATGGAGCTACTTGTTTTCACTTAGGAGAACATTCTTGAGCTTTCAGGCCCTGGCGTACTCATTACCTCAGTGATACCATTTCCCGAATGATTCAAGTGTCCTGGGTTCTGAATCCATGATTTCTCTTTTCAGTGGAAGGTGTCCAAAATATTCCTGTAGAACTTAACGACCTCTGGTTTGTACCCCAGGAAATAAATTAAACTAAATAAACCCTGTTTACAGCTATCAGGGATATTATTAAGGATTGTCCAGCACAGCTTACCTACACTCCTATCTGAGAAAGCAGAATTCCTTGTAAATCACTGTCAACTCATCCATCTTCATAGATCCTTCATCCACTCCTTGATGACTTGTAATTTATTCCATTTTAGATTTTAGATGGCGTACACTGAATTTGTGATTCAGTCTGTAATATGTCATGGACTCCAGGCTCCCAGATCCTACTTTCACTAATTCTAGTTAGCATTTACTAATAAATAAAGAAATCAGAGCCACATTTTTCTTTTCCTTTTGTTGTCATAGACCAGTTATTTCCATGTGGTCAGTGTTGACAAGAAATGGCTAGGAGGACAAATGCTATTATTTTATGTCTCTTTAGTGACTAGAGATTTTTGGTGGCTCTTAGATCTTGACTCCCAAGGTCAGATGCAGGCTACAGGTCACAAGAAGAGCCAGGAGCAAAGCAAGGGTAGATGGGCAACAGTCTATCAACTCATATCCTGTTGGACGGCCAGTGGTGGTATCTTAATCTACAAAGGACAACTTGTTAGTATCTTTACAAATCCATCAAGAGCAGACTTAAATGCCTCTGAATCCAGTTTTCAAACAATACTAACAAGTTAAAGTAAAATGTGAGCAGCATTAAAATGGCCAACCGAGGCCAAAGAACTTACATTTAATCTGTAGAAATATGCATGCCTTTTGGGACCAGTTAGTTGTTCAATTTATGGCTTTAATAACTAAAGTTTGGTATTAAAACCAGGTCTCTATCTGATAGCCTTATCTTGCCTTAGCAGAGGGTGTGCTTAATGATTCACTGACCCTTTCCTGTGGTTTTACTTGATGAAAAAGTAGAGAAGTCATATAAAGATAAACCTTTCCTGGGATAAGTGAACACACGATACTTTAAAATAAGCCTCTAAGGTAATTGCATCGCAAAACACTTCTTGTGACATTGCTTAGTAAGAGAAAAGGCCTGAATCATTCTGGGGTAGGCAGGCCTGTGGAAGACCATCCACTTGAAGAAGATACCAGGAGTAGCCTCCCCACCCCCCAACAATCCATAAGCAGAGACCACTACACCAAGGGATCAGGTTGTGGAATGAGGATTATGTTTTGTCCCGTTTCTATGACATTGAGCTCTATACCAGGGCTCTTGAATGTGAGGCTTAGTCTGAGATCACAGGGCTGGAAGGGGGTCAGGTCAAGCCAAACAGATCTTCGAGCTGATTAACCAAAGAGCTGAACTGTATAGTTCAAGGGAAGGAGTTCTCCCTGTCTGATTATTTTCTCTACACCCTGGAAACTTTGTCAAATTATATAACCAAGAGAGAAATCTCCTTATCAGGGCACAAGCCAAGTTAATTCTCTTGTTTATCTGCTCAGGATTTGTGAAAAACCCTCGTAAGAAGCTGGGAAACATTTTCTTTTGGACTAATTTAGCTTTTTTTCCATTTGATTTTTATTTACTCTTTTCCTACTCTGCCTCAACCCTGTCCCACCCTTTTTGGAACATTTTTATTCTTACCAAAGACATGTCCTTAGAGCAGGATTTAAATGGCCTCTACTAGTAGTTTGGTTTGTAGCTTTTTTTTTTTCCCTTTAGTTTTTTGGTTGTTTCAAATAATCAAAATATATTTGGGTCCATCATACACATGGCATGGGGATGCAAAGAAATAGAAGACATGCTTCCTACCTTGAAGGTTCTTCTGGTCTAGTATGAGACCTATGTGTGTATCTGTGTGTATAATTGTGTATGTGTATATGTAGTATATGCGTATGTCGGTATACATACATACACACACACACATATACTAACGCACAATCAAAATTCACAAGGCAGTCTTTCATTTCTGTGGTTAAAACCGTCCATTTATTTCAGAAAAGGTAAAGTCATTAGAGGCACATTGTCTTTACATGAGAAGTTGGGACTTGAATGTCACTTAAATCAGTGTTTCTCAAGTCTGGCTGTAATTTAGATTCATCATTGGAGCATTTACAAAATACCAGCACCAGGGCCCCACCCTGATGATTGAAATAAAAATTTCCTCCGGTAGGCCAGACATCAATGCTGTATCTTATTTGTCAAGCTCCCCCAAGTGATTCTACTATACAGTCAAGGTTGACACCCTCTGACTTAACTAGATAAAATGAAGTTAGTGAGAAAGGAAAGGGAAGATGTTGGGTTGAGGTGAACAGCAAAAGAAGAAAAACAGAAGGAAGAGTCACATGTTCAGAAGACTGAGGTTGGCTTCTGCTGTGTCACAGGAAGAGAAGGCTTGGCACTCATTAATCTGACAAACCTTTACTTAATCACCTCTTCTCTGCTAGTTACTATATAAGAATTTAGAGATTCAAAATGTGAGCAAGGAGATGCCCTCTGGTTGTTCACAGCCTGCTTAGGTTAACAGACACACGCGTAAACAGAGTGTAATGTCCAACCACAGTGAATTAAGTGAACGCAGCAGAGAGGGAGGGCTCTACTGCAAAGGAAAATTCTGTGAGCTGGGGTGGCAGCAGGCAGAATGGATTGGCTGAGGCCTTCCTTTGGAAGCGCTCACACTAACTAGGTGCTCTGGAATAAGGGACTGGAAAAGCCAGAGTGAGGGTGGTTATAGCTGAAAGAATGATGAAAAAGACTGAGGAAATATTCATACTATTTTTCATCAACGCCTCTTGAAGTCTGTTCCTACAAATCACAGATGGGATTATATAAATTTTAAGTGCCCTGAAAAGAGTAATGAAGTAAATTAATCCCAACTAAGCTTCACACCCCCTTGATGAAATAAATATTATGACTCTTATTTCAACAAATTGGAAGGAGGTGACTTTTTCATATAGGAGGTTTATTTAAATGAGCTTTATAATAATATTTTCATCTTCTGTTGAGAAGGCACCCAGAAGTGACAGAACACTTGAGGGAAGAGCCTAGAGCACCCAGTAAATTGTTGACAGGACCAGGAAGATTACTCATGCACCCGATCCTTATTAAATCCTTAGACTTTTCTCAGAGTTCCAGGTTATTTTGCATTTGGCCATAGTTAGTGTTTCTTTTCTGGTAACGTAAGTCTTTCCATATGTCCATTTGGTGTTTAAGAGACTCAAACACCTTCACTGTGAAGACTCCCTGACACCCTAGGTCCAATCAGTCCTCTTTCCTTTGCTTTACCTAGACTGGTCTCTCTTCTTGTACACGTGACACTCAAATTAGGAGCCTCTTAAGGGCTGTGACTGAATCCTATGTGTGTCGCCTCAGAGACAAAGAGAGTGCTTAACACTTACATAATCAATACATTTATTCTGAAAGAGAGAAACACATTCTTATGCAACCTCAATCTTGAGGAAGAATGACCTACTACTTATTTAGAATCACTCTCCCCGCCACCCCCCGCCTCCCCCAGAAACTGAACTTTTCAGTTCAATAGTTCCTTTAAAATATTAGAAATGATCACTTAAAAAGGTTTAACATCAAACCTTAAAAAATAAAAGTGGATACTTTATATAAAAATATCCAAGAATACTGAATATAGGAATACCTTTGTGCAGAACAGGCCTGCTGGGGCTGTGACCAGTGGGAGCCAGGCTTCCTTGGATATCCTAGTTGGAAGTCCTAAGGGAGAGTCCTAAACAGAGAGGCAGGCAGAGTAGAAACATTCTGCAGCTCCTTTTGGGGAGCGAGGCAGATGGGGACTTCGGCTGAGGTCAAGGATAAGAAATCTTTGTTGCCATCTTCCACAAATCTTAAGTTCTCCTCTCGTGGTTGGAAAGGCTTAAGGAGGCCTGAATAACTAAAGAAAATATGATAACTCTTCCTCCCAGAGAAGTCGAAGGGTAGATTTGGGGCAAGCATGTCGGGCATTTATCCATAGTCACCCAAAGAAAGACACTGGAGATGATTTTAACCTGATGTAAGTCAAAGCTCTAAGTCTCCCTACTCCTGGGTTCCTCCAAAGAGGGAGTTAGGCTCCTATGGCCTCACTCAGAAATGATCCCCTCTGCCTTTGTAAAGCGGTTCCAGGCCATGTTTGTTCTCTTGTTTTCTACCCCCACTCATCTGCTGTTTTTAGGCAGAGACATATTTTGTGTGTGGCTGGATACAGCCAGAGGAGAAGTTTGGCTGTGCTGCTAGGATGGGTGAAATTTCTTTTTAAGCAAAAATATCTGCAGAAATCGCAAAGGGAACTTAGAATCCTAGCCAAGTACATTGCTTTGGGTATAAATGTCCTCTCTCTTCTCAGAGGCTGCTCAAGTGTGAACTATAACCCCCTACCCATGCCCTCCATCAGAAGTCCTCAAACAGGTCTTGAGCAGATTGGGAAAATGTATAAAAGGGGAACCCATAATGGTGGCTTTTCAAAGGCTTCTTTTTTCGAGTCACCAGGCGCATGTATTAAAACATGAGGAAATCCTGCCTGAGAGTGTGTAACAGCAGGAAATAAACACAGTGAGCCGGGGCTCGTGAAGACTGGCTCTGTCTGAGAGAGGGCAGCACAGACACCCCAGTGGACACCCTGTTTCTGTCCCCACACAAGAGAGAAGAACGCGGCATCTGCCCCACCACCTGCAAAGATACAAACTCCATACTTTGAAAAAAGTCAGTATCACTGCTTCTGAATGAGTTCAGGTATAGAAAACTTGCCCTCAGAGAGGTTCCATTGAAAATTGCCATTTATTAAAAAAGACTTCGGTATCAGTCTTCCTTTCTTCTGTTGTGGGGTCCCTCTTTCACCTGTTTTGTCTGTGATAGACTATGTACCTTTGCGGAGCAGGGGAATCCATTTTTCCTAGGAGATTTTGAGCCACACAGAGTCAATAAAAGTTAAAAATAAAAATATAACAAAGATGGGAGAGCCACCACAGAGCTTGAAACATTTTTTTTAAAGGAAGTTGAGTTGTAAAATTAATTGTTACCACTATTTCAAACAGGAAAAGATGCTTTAACACCCAGAAGTCAAAGAGACATTGTGTAGTTTTCTTTAATGCTGCTATACGGAATATGTTTGTTCTTCATGGAAGGCTGGTACCTGTCCTCACTTTCTCTTTGAGAATCATCATCTCTGCCCATCAGGGGCTGAATGACTGATCCACTCAGTGTTTAGGTGACTTCTTGAATGAACTGTTCCTTTCACCACTATTTTATCACCTCTTCATTCTCTTCCAACTCCAATGAGTTTTATTTTCACACACTGTCTGGGAGCAAACCCCTTATGCCGTGACTGCCCCCAGCCCCTCCCGAGCTCTCACTTGCTAAACAAACCAGGGCAAATAGGTAGAGGAGAGATTTTTAGGGAAATCTCAGCTGTTGCAGGAAGCAGAAGAGACACAGAGCTTTGGAACTAAACCGAACACCTCATTGTCAAGCAAGGGAAGAAGAGTCTTGTCGGTGGGGAAACAATGGAGGAAACACGATGAGATCTCTGGGACGAGGTGGCTGCCTGGAAGTCAAGGACGCTGAAATTGATTTGACTCGTTTGAGAATGAAGTTTTGACAGGATGTTGTCTTTTAGCCTTGAATGAGTGAGAAGAAAATGGGGCAACACTTTGGTTAGGAAAAGCAATGAGGGGTGAAGCATGCAATACCTGAAAACTAATACACAGATGAAGCAGCACTTACACACAGGCACATTTGGATGTGACGGTGTCCCATCTGCTGGAGATCTTCTGATCCAGCGATTCTCAACTCCGCTGAGCTTGAGTGTCACAGCTGTTTGCTAACAGCCCCGACAACCACTCCATGAGAGCAAGCACTTCCAGGGCCGAGTCTCACGGGGGTCCTCACACCTATACCCTCACCCTTCCATTTTTCACGTGGGGAAGAGCCAATTGAATTAAGTGACCAGGGTCATACAACTAGTAAGTGGCAGAAATGGAACTGAAGCTAAATTCGCCCAATTCCCGATCTATTGCTATTTTCACATTACAGTGCTGACTTTCAGTGGGAAAATTCTGGGCAAGAAAGTCTCTAAGTTCAGTCAAATCACTGAATTTGCAGGCAACATAATAGAAATATCCCCGGTGACTTTCAGTTCTACAGAACTCTGAAAAAAAAATGTTTAAGGCACCTTCCTGCTTTACAATGCAATGAATTACCAGATAAAAGCCAGCACTTTAAACTCTGGGGCCCCGATGTGTGATACATGGTTTTTTCCAACTTGCACTTCACAATGAGCACGAACTTTCCAGCAGGGTGGCTCTTGTAAGAGACAACATCCTACACAGGGCTTCTCTACCCACTCTGTGCTCACAAAGGGTCACCCTTAACCTGGAGCTTCCTGTCTGCTGCTTTCATAAGCTAAGGGCACGTGATGGGTTGGGAGAACTGGAGTTTGCTGTCCTTTGGTTTTCTCAGCATAGGGAAAGCTTTATGGTTATTATATTTGTGTCATTTCATCTTTATTTTGAAAAGTCGGAGTGGGACAGAGAGGAATGGAAACAGGATCCAGCCTGTCATCCAGCGTCTCTTAGTTTGGTAGCAACACACATCCCTGCTTAGCGCCAGAGTGCTAGGCCATGCTAATGCAGAGCCTCCTTATTTTCTAGGGGTGGAAGGGAGTCAGCCTTTCTTGTATACCCCTGCTTGCAGGCCTCCTGCTCCACCCTTTCACTTGCATTCTTTCCAGCAGCCCCCACAACAATCCTTCAACATAGGTTTTGCCGCCTCCCTTTTTATGAATAGAGAACCTGGGCTAAGAAATAAATAACTTGTTTTCAGTAGTTGTATCAAGAGTTGAAACCAAGTTTGTGCAACTTCAAAGGTCTTTCTGCTTTACCATGTTATCTGAGATTTAGGCATTTTTAAAATTTAGGAATATAGAATGAGGTGCTGAGAAATCAAGCAGCCTTGACTTAATGATGACTCTCTTGGCTTGCAATGAATGGTCCTTGTTATCTTTCTGATTTTTTCCCAAGGGTGACTAGATCTGGAATGTCATTCAGCTTACCCCCAAAGCTTACTGAGTTAGAACTGCACCTCCCCACTCTGGGGAAGGCACACTCAGGAAGGAGAGGATGAGCTACTTGTTGCTTTTTCTCCTGCTCTCCTCTTGCCATTATTTGGCTTAGAAATACTTTTGGCATGTGACTAGATTCAGAATGCTCCTTGACCTGTCTGCGTGTGTTGTTTGAAAAGCAGAGCTTGTCACACACATGGCTGAAGCAGGTCCAGGTCAGAGAACTCATCGACTGGCCGCTCTTGCCAGGGGAGTCTGCCTGCTGAGAAGTGGTGCGCCGTCCGTGGCCTGTGACCTCTGCCTCTCCAGGTGTCCCCTGTGGCTGTGAACATCTCCTCATGGCACAGTGCTGGTTTGCATTCCAACTGACTGGGGCTAGTGGGGTGAGTGGCACTGCAGGTCCTCCCACAGTCTTAATAACTTAGGAAATTTGTTGTGGGGACGGGGATGGGGTAGAAGACCGGATGCTCATGGTGGAGGTGTGAAGGGAAGCCAATCAAGTAGGTCTCTAGCATTCGGTTTGAATTTATAGCAGTTGGATCGTGTTACCATAACTTTTTCTGATATGCTAAACATTATCCAACGCATGATTGGTTGTCAGCTGCAATACAAGTCAGTGAACTTTCTTGATTTCTGCTGCTCTGAATAATTTGGAGTTTTCAGTTACCATCAAACTGATAGACTTACTCCTTCCTTCCCTCAACCTTCCTCTGGCCCTATTGCCCCTCTTACCACACACCCCCATTATCTGCCCCTAATAATCTTCCCTGGATTTTCAAATCAGTCAATGGTTCCTGGCAACTGTCTTAAGAGTTCAAATGCTTGAAGCAGAGATTTTTCCACAGAGGGTCTCTCTCTGAAAGTTTCCCTTCTTGGCTTGGCAGAGCTTAAGGTTCTGGCATCTAGGACAAAGAGCATGTGTGCTTGAGTCTTGGACCCTTGTTTTATTGTTACCAAAGGGACTATGATTTTGAGAACACCTTTGGAGAGCCAAGCTGCAATGACTGTACCCCACTGCCTGCTTTCTGAATCCTCAGCTCAGAATTGGCAAAGAAAGATTGAGCTGGGATTACAATCCCCATCTCTTTTAAGTAACAGCATTCTCTTGAGTGTCAACTACCAGAACGAGGTACATTATTATAAATCTTTAAAGGTTAGAACTGGAGCACCTAGTGTATCTGGGAGGAATTGAGAACAAATCACCCAAACCTCCTATAGCCCTGGCCTTCTGATTGCCTTGCGTTGTCTACCCAGCCATTTACTGAGTGCTTCCTGAGTGCCAAATACTCCGCTAAGTGCGTTTTTGGACACTTTCTTGTTCAAGTCTCATAATGAACCTAGGAGATAGGTGTAAATAGGTATACTTTATAGAATTTTTTTTTTTTTTGAGTTTTTGTTATTACGTTTTGTAGAGCTTTAAAATTCTTCCCTGCAGTCCATGGCTCCCAAGCGTTCCTTCTCATACACATACATGCAGCCCCAACCCTACATCACTGGTTCTCAACCATTATCCTACACTGAGCCCCATGTTAATGTAAAATTACTTCTAACACTGCTTGGAATTAATTGCGGAAAATTTCTCCATTCAGCCACTGAGGGAGGGTCACCTTCAAGTATTTTCACAGAAACAGCACCGAAAGGTTGGCTGAGTGACTGCCATAGCCATCTGTGAAGTCTTGATTACTTTTCTTCATCTCCTAAAATGTGATATTTTTCTTTACTTAAGGAAAGGTATACATTACAGCTTAAAATGTTTAGCAATAAATCTTTGCGAGACCGTAATTGTAATAATAGTCCTTTGTGAGTATGCTAAACATAGACTGTGTCCTCCTGTAACTCTTCTAGACTAGACCATTAAGTGTTCTTTATGTTGGACACTCCCTTATCCTCCCTCCTTCTTCCTTCACATCTTTTCAGGTAGGTGTGTGTACCAGACACTGGGAATATGAAATCAATAATGCTGTTTCCTAAGTTTGAAGAACCATACTAGCAGATGGAGGACACCTAGCCAAGGGAGAAAGACATGTAAATATATGCAAGAAGAAATTGTAGGAACTGTAACAAAAATATAGCATGGCCATCAGTACTGGGATGGCCAGCACTCTCAGCAGGGAAGCCATGGTCAGGGAAGGATTCCAAGGAGGGTATAATGTTTAGACTTAGTATATAAAAGGTGTTTCAATATTTGCCAGGTAGTTAGGGTAGGAGGCTAAGGAAGCTGCATGAACACAGGTGTCAAGGTGGGATCTGAAAGTCATCTTTCTTTGATGCTACTGGGAGGATATGTGGGTGTCTGTACAATAGGGGTAGGGAGCCTGAGCCTGTAATTAAAGCAGTAAAAAGTAATGCAAATCAAACCTGATCCTGAAGGCTCTCAGAAGCCCCAATGAGAGATCCCCCAGCAGGGCTATGACATTGGATTTGTACTTTCCAAGGCTCCCTTCGGCAGCCATACCATTTGGAGGGACTTGAAATATAGGATACAAAGAAATGAAGGCCTGAACCAAAGCAGTGGCCATTGAGGTGGAGAAGAGGGAAGATGTATGAGATGGTAAGAAGGCAGTATCAACAGCATGTGTGCAGAGAGAACTTCTCAAAGGAGGTAGGAAGGACCGGTTTTTGAAATGGGCTAACACAGGAGAATGAATAGGTCTGGAAAAGGGATAAGAGCTGGTCCTGCTCAAGACACACAGTTTCCTGCTTATGTGACAATGTGGAAGCTCCACTCTTCCACCCAGACTTTAATGACTATCGTCAGAAGTTAGGTTGAAGATCAGAAGAGCATTCTTATAATTGTACAGAATCTTGAGTCAAGTTTTGCTTCTCTTCCACCCGCTCCGTCTCCAGCCATTGCTTCCAGCTCTTTATTCCCTTTTCCACTCTTGATGCTCTTTCTTTCTTTTTAGAACTCTTGCTTGTATAAAGAGACAGTCATCAGAAAATGTGAAAATGAAGTTTGGAAACACCTGCTGGGGAAAGGGAAGATACAAGCTATTTATAGTCAAGCGCCTGAGCTCAGGGGAAGAGGGTACTCTGGATAACTCTAGCTCTTCTCCAATGAATTCTGACAAACTTAAAGTCTAGTAACTAATTTAGAACTCCTGCTTAGGCTTCAAGATTTTCGAAAAGAAAATCGCAAACTGGGAATAGAGATTCTTGCTTGAGTGGATCATTCCAATCAATTGTTTCTTTGCTCTCTTTTTCTCTCTCTGCCTTTTCCTGCTCTGCTTGGTACCACAGGGATCTGACCCTGTCATTCTGCATTTCCTAGGCTCCTTTCTCTTGATTCTGCTTAGTATTATGTCCTGGAGGTAAGAGGAGGGGCAGAAGTATCAAGGAGCCATGTATTTCTGCTTCCTTTCTGTTTCCAGTGATGTCTCAGAGAATAATACTTTAGTTTCCCTTCCATGATCCCTTTGTGGTCCCAGCTCCACAAACAGCTGGCATTGGGCACCTCCAGCCTCTGGACTCTAAGTAATAGTAACTCTTTCTGTGTTTCTCCAGCTCTAGGGTTGGTGCTGGTTTCTCATTTTTGCTGATCTCTAGGTTACTTTACTGTTCCCTGTTTTCCTTTCAACTTTTCCAACACAGTTGTTACTAGTTCCCAACATCAATTCTCTCTCTCAAATAATTTGGAATTTGTCCTATTTATTGATGGACCTTGCCTGTATGGTCTGCATAAGATCTCCAGTTGGTACAGGGTTCATAGAAGACTCCAAATCTGTTCTCCATTGACCGTGTTCCCCAAAGGCTCCTCTGTCTATCAGGTTCTCCAGTCCTGAGAGTTGAGCTCCTGGGCTGGACTGACTTGGAGGACAAACATTTTGTATTGTGCTTCCTGAATTGCATGAGAAAAGGAGCTCTTTTGGCCCAGTTACCTTCCTGTGGGATTTTTCAAAACTTTCCAGATGTGTCTAAGTTCAGGAAGCACTTTAATGGCTGAAAATAATGGGGGTTGGGTATTTGAAACCAACAGAACCTCTTCTAAAAGAAGTGTGTTGAAATGTTCCCAGGTCCTGTATACATATATCCCAACCCTGTACCTCCCTTGAAAGCATGGCATGCTCCCATCCTTTAATGGGTTCACTTTGTAGAAGGGGAGTTGGCATTCTCTGAATGCACTGATGACATGGTGTAGAGAAGCAGCAGTATAGACCAGAATTCTCTCCAGAGGGAAAGGATGTTAAGTGGTTAATGACGTACTTAGATCTAATTCAGATTCCACCTTAGATTCAACAAAGAGAATTTTATTTACTATTTTTTAGTTTTCAGTCAATTCTATTCATAAGATATGGCAGTATTAATTTATGACATAAATTCTTACAGCTAATAATCAATAAATATTTAGACAATCTTAATTTATAACATAAATTCTTATGGCTAATGTTTCAAATATTTATAATGCATTTTGAACATTAAAACCTTCTTCAACTAAAGCGAGATGAGCACTAGTTTATCATTTACCACATTGCAAGCCAAGAATAGAATACAGGAAAGAACAAAAGCAATTATGTATTATTTGTTTTATTGTCAGCTTGCTTCTAATGGTTTGAGAAAATGATTTTATTTGTGTTATACTTTTCATAAATAGACATAATATCATCCCAAAAGGTTTTGATTTAGGGAAAGATTTTCTTAGCAAACTATTATTTATGTAGGTAAGGTTCACAGAAATTGAAGCCAAGCAAAAGGTATACATTATTTTATATTTTCTTATTATGTTTTTGTATGCATCCTACTTTATTTCACTCAAAATCAGGAGATAGCAATGATAATGGCTAATGATTCCTAGAGAAAACTAGACAATATGAGTTCTTTCAGACTATAAATCTCACCTGGACAGCCCTCCCCATACCTCTCCCTCACTGAGAGGCCCACTCTCGTTCAGCATCCTTGTTGCCTGGGAGGTTCAGTCCATTTCATTTGGGTTTTCATTTAGCTCTCATGCTAATGAAATACTGTGCTGTTGCCTGTATATGTAACAAAGGTGATACTTTGGCCTGATCTGACATTTCTTAGTTGTTTTTTTGTTTGTTTTGTTTTGTTTTGTTTTTTATTGAAGGAATATTGCATTATAACATTATATAGATTTAAGATGTTTATCATAGTAAATTCACTCTGTATATATTATGTCCATCACCATTTCAGTTCTTCCTTCACTGTATAATTGAACCCTGATACCAAATTTGCCCACACCCCCTCCCCGGCAACAAGGAGAATTTTATGACATCCTTTGACCAGTAATAATAACGGTTGTAAGGTTGACCTGAATCATAATAAATCTTTTCTATGGTCACTGTTACCAATTAATCAGTTTGAGCATTCCGAGATTCTTTAGAGGCTAAACATTGTCCAACTTGGAATATATTATATTTTTTCATCAAACAGGACTTGATTTTCATGTTACTATGTTGTCTGTTTCATATCAGCTTTCAGAAGGAACTCAATGGGGAAATGAAGATTATTGCCAAAATTCACAGGACACAAGACTGTGGCTTCTAGGAAGATGAAAGAGGGGAGGACAAAGGCAGGAAGTGGGGAAGAAGGCGGTGGCGAAGGGCACTGGAACTCTGGTGGTGGGTGTGGTGTGAAATGCACAACTGAGATGAAAACTCAGTATCCAAAATGGCATATAGCAATGTGGACAAAAGAAATAAACTATTTTTTAAAGAGTATTATTGTCTTAAAACATTCATCCAAGAAGTAGAGAAGCTCTACTTGTGTGTCTGCTCCCATCCTTCACTATTGGACCAGCAAGTAGAAAGTTATCACTGCTAGTCGGGGGAGAGGGGTTAAAAATCCTAGAAATGGCGACATTGGTTACATGCTCCATCACAACTGAGAGCACCTGAAAGTTCATTCTTTGGAGAATGGCTCTAAATCCAATCCCACCTTGATTTATTTGGGCTTTGTCTAGAAGTTCCCAAATTCTTTAACACAGTAACCACTAACTAGGATACTTCTGTGGTTATTTGATGACGCACAGAACTTTATAGACCTTGGTGTCAAGTATATGTTTTATATTAGAAAAGTCAGATTTTAATGAAAAGGAAGCAGGTGGTGTATACCAACGTGACCACAATTTCTGTTGTCTCTGAAATGCCCAGTGTTGTATAGCATTGTTACTTCTCCCTTCTAACCAGGTTTCTTCCATTAGCCTACAATGGAGTGATGGTATGAATCATGGTCCCAGAAATAATACAGGAAGACTTTTCCATTTGAATACATCAAAAAACTTGGATTTATTTTTTTCTTTCAGACATTAAAATTAATTCAAAGATCCTGGCATGTAGAATAAGTACATAAGCCCACTATCTTTACTGTCAGATATCTAGTAAAATATTCTCCATTGTTAAAAGATAATCTTTTAGAATCAGATTTTAGCTTCATGTCTAATTAGATATGTGATCTTGGGTGGATGACTCTGAGTCATAGGTTCCTCTTATATAAAATTATTAATGACCTGGAAGAAGAAACAGTGCCGTGCTCTACCTCATTTGCGCTTTTGTACAGTGGAAATATTCTTCATTACTTATGGTAAGTCTTGCCACATCATCTGTTTATGCTAAGCCATAGGATACAACCCCAGCACTCTGCTCAGTTATTTATTTGGCTGATAACTTCCTCTTGTACTGGTTCTTGATGGGTACTCAGAGAAATACTTTTTGGAATCCAGCCACAGAGCTGCTAAAAATTCATATTCGATAGCCTTCCTAGATTAAATCAGCACCTCTGGGGTGGGCCTACAAATCGTCATTTTTTACACATCCGCCAAGGGAATCTTCTGTACACTAAAGTCTGTCATCCACTGCCACCTGACAGCACATAGTGTCCTGTATGATGTCAGTTACCTTAAGTCTCTTTACTCTTTGCCTCTGGTCCGCTGGACCTTTCTTATCGCTGAGCCTGCTACTGAGTGGATGATGCGGTCACACCCTTTCATCTCTCTAGGACTGTGTTCTTTTTATAGAATGTGGGGGCTGGAATATTAATTTACTGAACTTAACAAAGTCTGTTTCTCGAATACCTACTAGGTACAGCTTTTATATATGATTCCTTTGTTCTTGACTGTAACCTATGACATCGGTAATGTTATTGACATGCGAGAAATGGAGGCCACACAAAGTCAGGTGACTTGACCAAGTTTACTGAGTGAATAAGCAGAGCTGTAGTGGATGGGATGACACCAGGGCCAGAAACATGTGAAGAAGTGACAGGGTTGCTGTGCCCCCACAGCTTCTAAAGGCCTGGGCCTGCCCACTGTGCTATACTCATTCACCCTGTGCTCCCAGCCGTGGAGCCTGGTTTTGGTTTCCTTAGATGTTTACTTGGCCTCTTGCTGAATCATTTGCCTTTCCTACTCAATAACAGTGAAAGGACCATAAAAAAAAAAAAAAAAATCCTAGGGCTGGAAACATTTTGTTTCCTACAAAAAAGACTATTTTGCAGCCAGCTCTGTGGTCGAAAGTATTTTTCCTGTGGTCCAGGGATGGGTTGGATCCCATCTTTTTTTGGCCAGTGTCTGAGAACTTAGCCTGTGGCTTCCCATCAAGTCAGCACAGAGTCCGCTGTGTTGTTTAAACTAGTGACTGGTGATATTGGGGTGTGCACAAGTGGACAAATAGGTCTGCTTCGATGTGTAAGAATATATGCACACACCTCTGACCTTTCAGGGTGCAGAAAACCTGGGAGTGGCTTTCCATGTGCTGTACATATCAACATAGCTTTTACATTTTCATCATTCACACGGCAACCACACCGACTCAGACGCCGACACAATGAGAGGAGTGATATGTGAGCCTTGTGTGGATTTGCAAGTAGTCAGAAAGCCAAGGGAATCTGAGGCTTTGACCTGTCACTTTTCTTTCCATTTTCTAATGTTCAAAATCAAGACATAGGCTTGGTTTTAAGATGACAGGGTGGTCTGATGAGAATGCAGAAAAGGGGAATGCTGAGGTCTGGCTACTTGTCGAGTTCTAGAACCTTGACCTTTGCTCAGCCTTGTCTAAGTCACTTCTTATCAGGGACTGCATTTTCCTGCCTAAAAACAGAAATTTATTTTTTAAAAAAGCTGTGTGCTTCAAATTAAAATTTCTTTAGTAGGGGATGACTCGTGAGCAGGCAAACATAATTCACAGATAAAAAGTGTTGTTAGTGCTTGACCTTTTCTTTGCTCACAATTTAATATTTACCCTTAATTTAGTTGTTTCCAATAAGATTTTGCAGTGAGTGGTTGTGCCTAGAGCTTTCCAGAATTACTCTCTTTGCTCATGTTGTATTGCTTGTATGAAATGTCTTTCACTTGAAGAAATCCTACTTTTCCTTCATGGCCTGACCTTGGTGGTACTGGGAGTTTCAGTTTGCTTGCTTCTTTGTTTTACATTCTTCTCAAGCACCATGGAAATGTGGCTCTCTGGGTCCCAGGACAGATGGTTCTAAGCGCAGTCACCTGCTGCCTGCTTCCCTGCCCCATCAGGTGTTCAGCTAAGTTGGAAACCAGGGCTGACTCAGCCCTGAGAGTTCTAGCAGAGCAGATGCCCAATATTCTTGACATAAGTGAAATAAACTTCCCCAAAGATGACAAGCAACTATATTTGTGACTTCAGAGTTCTCTCATGTAAGTCCACTATATAGCTTTCCATTTTGCAGATATTTCCAAAATGCAAAGCATCATGACATCCAGCGTGAAAAGTTGTGGTTACTGCATTTGGGGACACTGAAGGAACAAAGAAGAAAATCTGGGGTAGAAAGAATTATGACTTTTTTTGTACATTTTTTTTGAGAAAGATGTTAGGGAAGATTTGTAGAGCGACTGAAGCAGAAAGAAACTGCCAAGAGAGCTTCACTTTAGAGGAGCAGACTTGGAGATGGAGGTAGGCCCAGGCCTGGATTCAGCAGTGAAGGCATTGGCCACAGGGCTGTACCGACTCTGAGACACAGAAACCCGCCCATCCAAAGCAGCCTGTGGGAAAGAATGTCCACAAAGAGATTAGGGTTCACCAGTGGGGAAAAGCTGGCATTTGCTCCATTTCGTCACACAAGGCAGAGGAGTTAGTTATTCTCACGGTAGGGTTCGGGTGAGGTTTGGGGTAATGGTGGTGATTTTAGCAAACCAGTTTTCCAATGACGAGGATGTTTCTGTTTTTACCCCTTAACAATGAGACAACAACCCAAATAACAGATCCCTCAGTACGTTGAAATGCCAAGGCTAAATGAACTGGTGGAACTTTGTGGCTTTTGGCTCTTGGCTTCCAGACGTATCCATTCATTAGGGCCATGCTTGGCAGTAGACAAAGCGGCTGCGTGGGTCCTCAGGGAGTTCTCTGGCTCTGTGGCTTTCTTTGATACGCAATTGAACTTTGGCAACTTTTTCCTCTCAAGTCTCTGTTTATGAGATCCAGAGGTGGGCGCAGATGCTCACTGTGGAGCCCAAAGCCGACAGCAAGCTAGAACTACAGGATGTCTTCCCACATTCACGCTCTGCTTGTAGGCTGAAGCGCTGGCCCACGAGGTGTACAGCAAAGCGACAAGTTAGGGGAGGAGACAGCTGAATTCTCTTCTCGGTTTCACACAACTCGATGTGTAAGCTTGGCCAGATCTCTTCGACTTTTCTTCTTTCAAAAGGAAAAGATCTCATTCTTGTCAAAGGACCAGTAAAGTCACTAATATGCCGGTTTCGGCTGCAGTCATGCCTGACAGCACCAGCAGCTAACACTCACTGGGTGCTCGAACCGTTTACCACGTGCTGATGTAGTTTACGTGTAATTATCCCTGTAATTATATCTTTGTCAGGCAGGTACTATTATCCCTGTTTTACCTACTAGGGAACTAAGGCACAAGAAGATATGTAGTTAACAGTTGTTGCTCTTAAATGTTACCCAGCAGGTCAAGCTTACAGCTCTGCAGATACACATTGAAATCAACTAGCTTTCCCGAATCCCTGCTTCCTTTGCCTAGAAAACCAGGTGACAGATGATCATAGTATTGGAATTAGTCTACTTAGTATTCTGGCATGATTGGCTCACTTTTATTATAAGTAGGCATCGACCATTTCAAGTGGTATCATACTTATATTGAGAAACCAAGAATTCGGACTTCCAAAATTATAAAGAGAGATATATGTAGAAAATGATCCATTTGGTCAACAAACGGGGTCACCTACTAACTTGTATAAGGAAGGGAAAACAGATGCCGTGTTGCAATGAGAAATGTTTGAGGAATCAGAGGCAGGGGTCTGTTCAAGTGTGAAGGTCAGGTCAGTGAACCGCAGAGGGGCTGGAAGGTGAGGCCACAATTTATACCTAGGTGATCACTCTCCCTTCTTTCCTGCTTCACTCCTTTTATGGGACAGAGCCTTTGTGCTGTAGCATATTTTTCTATGACTACCTTAGAGAATGATGATAATAACATCAACAGCTACCTTTTTTTTGTGATGGGCACATGCTAAGAGCTATACAAACGTTGTCTTTACAATGTACTCTGAGGTCAGTTATTTTTACAGTGACACCACAAAGTGGGTATTAGTGCCCTGACTTTACAGATGGGGAAATGGGCTCAGTGGGGTTTAAAAAAGTGTTCTGAAGCTAAAATAACTAGTAAATGGTAAAAAAAAAAAAAAAAGGGAATCAAGCGCAGGTGGTCTGACTCGAAAGTGAATCTTAGCCACTCGATTATCTTACTTCATAAATAGTATGGTAGACATCTGGTATTTTTGCTTGCCCTTGAGCTCATATCCCCTCCTTTAATATCTGTACTCTGATTTTCATGTGATAAAATCCCTCTCTTCAATTTTCAACCTGTCTTGTTTAGATAGAGCTGATTGTACCCACTGGCTAGAGGTCTGACCAGTGGAAGGATCACATATCCTTTCTATAGATTGGTTTGCAGTTATTTAACCCAAGCTCAGACAAATAGAGGAAACTTAGCTAGAAAATCAGGGTTGCTAAATGGATGGGATAAGACTGAGTCTCCTGGTGGTCTTCTTTGCTACCATACAGCAGGAACCCAATTGAAAATGACAATGATATCAACCCAACTGGAAACAAAGTGAGGCAACTGAGAGAGAATGTTGCCTAGGGGAGAAGCAGGAGTTCTGAGATCATGATATGAGGTCCTGGATCCAATTGAACCCAAATGCAGTTACCCCTCAACATCCCAGATGTGTGAGCCAACAAAGTTCCTGTTTTTAGCCCCATTGCATTTTCTGTAACTTCCAACAGAAAGAGTGCTGAATAATGCACATACTAGATAGTGAGAGTTCTGCACAAATGTGAAGTCGGACACTTCTAATAATGTGAACCTGTATTACTGAATTGGTGTTTGAATCACCATCCCCTTTTCGGTAGAAACCAACTTTAATTATTCAAGTCCGCCTTCCTGGTTTCTAGGTAATTCCACTCCTTTGCTTCTTGTCGTTTTTTCTTGTTTGTTTGCTTTTCTTCAACCTGGGTGTTTTTTTGTTTTTTTTGTGTGTGTGTTTTTTTCATTATTCACCTCTTCTCTATACAATAGTATTGAGGAAAAAGCATGAAACTTACATTAAGCACTTTTCTGGCTTACAAGACTCTGTGAAAGGTTCAGATAAAGAATAAGTTAAAAATTAAGATATAAAAGTGATTAAAAAATCATTTGAGGGTTTTAGTTAGCCCTAGCTTCTTTGTCACATATTAAGCTTTATGAAAGGCCGTGATATCATTTCTTCCATGATAAAAATACAGCCCTTTCTGGTTTCATCTCAGTCATTAATGATGGGCTGTAAAATATTCTTTCCAATTCAAAAGTGGCATCAAATAAGTAACTGAGATGAAATTGGTAATAATTTTGGAAATGTGGTCACTTGGCAGGCTGGCATTTACTGAACATCTACTGCATACTGGACAAGACTCTGGAAAAAGCAAAGATGAATAAAACATTATTTTCAAAATCTAGCTGGAATGGAACCTCTAACCATAATGTAGTATGATGGGCAGGAGGAGAGTAAACCATTTCATAACTGGTCCTGCTATGTACGAAGGGTCTAGGCAGAATAAGATGCCAAGAAGACTTGGTGAAGAGGGGACTCTGGAATAGTGCCTCCCCTTCCACCCAACTATGCAGTAACCCTTTAGTTGCTGGATCATGAAGGAAGGTCCCAGAAGGGTGAAGCAGTGGGGCCCTTAGCCTTAGAAATAGCAGCTATGTGCCAAATGTCATGGCAGTGTTTTAACAACTAAAATGGGATAAATAAGAGCCTGGGAGTCTCTTAAAGTGAAGGAGCAGAAGGAACAACTTGCCTGAGGTGGAGAGAGCAGGTGAAAAAGGATAGCCTCACAGAGAAGGTGACTTGAGCTAGTCTCTAAAGATATTCACTCAAGGGAGAGAGAACAGTCCAAAGCGAAGATGTGCCTGACATGTTTCAAAGGCAGAGTCAGATTTGGGAGTGCTCAGAAGGGCAATTAAGAAGAGGTGAAATAAGTGCCCAGATAAATAGATAGAGAAGATGTGGTACATACACAATGGAATACTACACAACCCTTAGAAGACATGAAATCCTGTCATTTCAATTAACAAGGATGGATCTAGAGAGGATTATGCTAAGTGAGGTAAGTCAAAAGAAGAACAATAGATACCAGATGACCTCATTCATAGGTGGAATGTAAATAGACAAAACAACAGAAGAGATAAAACAAAACCAACCCTTGGACACTTGCAATAGAACTGAGGTTACCAATATGAAATGGGGATTGGAGGGACAAGTGGTGGCAGAGTACACTGGACAATGGTGAAGAACACCTGATGATTTGGTAGAGGATAGGATGTGCTGATATATATCTTAGGAATGGGGAAACTGCATGTATGGGGAACCTACACAAATGAGTTTATTTTAATGTGTAAAGTCAAAGTTACTGCAATAAAAAAGAAATTTAAAAAAAAGAAGAGATGAGACTAAAGCAATGAGTTGGCCCAGAGATGGACCTGCTAAGAAGTTTGAAAAGCAGCTATTAAGATGCCCAAGGATGGTTTTCAAGAAGTTAAAAACATGGCTGTCCAGCTGTGAGGACTTTTGCTGTATATGCAGGACTCTTATTTGTCTGATGGAGAGAGAAAACTCACTTGAAGATGATATAGATATATGAACCATGTACTCTACAAGGACACCTCATAGATTCATCTGATGAATCTGGGAAAGCTATAAGTATGGGTGTTTAAACCATCAAAGCCTTGGACTGTTCTTCACTCTAAAGCAAGGCATTGGGCTGAGTTTTTCAGCACGTGTTCTCTTCTGGATTTTCCCCAGGCTTTCTGAATTACTTCAGAGCTGCCAGTTAACTTCTCATGGGCAGGGACCCCATTATTTTGTCTTTGTTTTCCCTAATGTCTAGTTTAGTACCTGGGACATAGGAGATACTTGGCAAATATTTGTTGAGTTAGTATAACATTAGATAAATCATTCAGTTCTAAGTAACCATTGCTTACATTTATTGTATATATGTTTTATATAATTGCAAAGTCGGTATGACCATTTTAGGGCCTGTATTTTCATTCTGGTATGATCTATATTCTGTGGCATTCAGCTACAGTCTTTCCCTGCTCAACAGGAAATTTCTAGGAACAGAGAATTGCAGAGCCTGTTAGTTTGCTGACTGAGTATGACAGAATACTCATTCTTTAACTTGACTTATCCCATATATATGTATGAGGAGAGGGTATTTTTGTCTGTTCTGAAAATGAAAAACATAAAACTAATAATGCTTGTTGTTAAGAAAAATCAAGCAATACAGAGAAACGCAGAGTATGAGGGGAAATTCTCCAGAAGTATATAATCTTATAGACTTTTTCTGTGTGTATATGAAGATATGTGTGTGATCTCCATATATAATGTTATGTAACCTAATTTTAAAAAAAGGTGCAGGCAGGAATGAAGGCGAATAGAAAAGCAAGTGGGAAAAGAGAGGAAGAAGCAGCATTTTCATTTATTTTTATTTTAGTTGTACATCTTTATCTTGGTTCTTCTCCCCCTGACCTTGGGCCATAGGTGACACATCTAACAGCTACTCAATCAAGCATACCTCCTGCAACCTGCTTTTTTAAATCATCTGTACATCATGGATAACATTTCCATTTAAATAGTTACTCATCTTTATCATAGCTGTACAGCATTCTGTAGTATGGATGTACAGAGATAAAATCAAGAGTATAATGAAATTAAAATGAATGACATATTTTAAACTCATTTTTAAAATGAGCATTTTAGGTGAGCCCTGGTGGGGCAGAGGTTATAGGTCAATCGTCTCTGAAGGAGCCCAAGTCACATATGCCTGGGTTCAAGTCCTGGGTCTGGAGGGAAGCAACAAGTGTGAACAACTAAATAAAAATAAAATGCTTCTTCCTCCTCTCTCTTACCAAAAAAAAAAAAAAGCATTTTTTTTAATTATGAAAAAAAACCAAACACTTTGATCCAAACTATAGAGAGGTAGCAATCAACAGCGTCACTTCAGAATAGTCAGCTCAGTATATTAGTATGGTAAGCCATGCTTTGTGTCATCATTAATCGTGTCTAACCTCTTCTACCTAGGAACCCCAAAGAGCATAGTAAACATTATACACATACGCCATAAAAGTTGTTTTGTGCTGTTCTGGACTGAAAAGATCTTTAAATATAGTTGGTGCTTTTTAATGTCTCTTAAAAGGGCCACTTTTAATTGGTCCTCCCTCTCTGATCCTGTTTTTAAAGAGGGAAGATTTCTCAGAAAACTGCTCCAGGTCATTAAATAAATACCAGCTCAAAACAATGAGCTTCTTTTAGACTCATCCCTCAAGCTGTGCCCAAGATCATAGTCCCTCCTTACTTCTGAGAGCTTGATATTCTGCAGCTGTGCCAGGAAGACCGAGGTCTGGGGCTCTGTGGTTGCTGAACCAAGTTTTTGTTTTTGTTTCGTGTTTCCATTCTCTTTTCTCTTGCTTTTCTTCCTCTTTGGCATCTCACTCCGTACATAGTCTCAGCTGGCTCTTCTAGGGATGACTGTCCTTGCCTCTGCATGCAGGCACCCACTGCTGGTAGGGTAGTTACCTCTCATTCTCCTTCCTGGTTGCTGCAGAGAGAGCCCCACCTGAGCAGTGGAGAAAATGCTTCCATTTGTGGGCTCCTGTCTTTGTGAGAAAAGCTTCTGTCCCATTAAGCAGGTAGAGCTCTAGTTTACTTCTAAAATGTGATTAACTCCTTGGGACAGAGGGGAAAAAAGATGGAAAGTTGTTATTTAAAAGTGGGTACCCTTGGGGAACAAAGAGAGGATTTCATGTTGCTGTGCCTCTTCATTCGGCCAAGCCCAGCGGTGCTGTGCACCACTCCAGAAGGCTGGTAGGAGGACAGACGCAGTGGGTGATAGATTGAAGCGCAGCTTTTTGGATCAGAAAGAGTGTAGGACTTTTTAAAAGCCCGATATGCTGGACAGGCCCCCATCCCACCTCCCAAAGGCCCTAGGGGACAGAAGGGAACAGAGAGCCACACGTACGCTCTGCTTATAACAACTCACATCAAGAGCGCTGCTCCCCCAAAATCACTCAGAAAGGACTGGTTTGCTTTATTCCTCCTATTTCTCTATGTTTGAATTGTTTAGAGTGAACATATGTTATTTATATAATTAGGAAAAAAAGCATAGAACTATATTCAGAGTGTGGGGAGGAGAAAGGAGAGAAAGCCAGTTGTTGGGTGGGATTATCAAATAGCCCCACCGTGCAGCCATGGCAACCTGAAGGATAAAAAGTGCTTGTGGGATTGTGATACCATGGAAGGCCCCTAAAAATTCTGAGCAGGGATAATCCTCAGCACAGTGACAAAATAGGAAGACTTTGACACCCCACCTCCTTCCTTCAAGGCTGGGTGCCAGGCCTTAGCAAAGAACCCCAGAAGGGCTCTGTCCAGAATTCGCAGCCCAGGGAATAGCTTACATTGGACGCTTTTATAACCCTTTGCTGGTCAGCAATTATCTGTGTTCTTAGCTTCATGGCCCTGCATTTCAGAAGAGATTATCTATTGACTCATCTTGGAAAACTTGCTCTGCCTCTTAGTACCTGTGTATGTTAACCAGGGATGCGGCCCGGACACAGATTCCATCCAAATATATAATTCTAACGGTAATTTTAGAGCCTAACAAGGCAGTGGGAGGAGAAAGATTGTGTCTAGGGACCTTCTGGCATCCTTCAAATCAGATGCACACACACACACATACACACACACACCCCCATATTGATCAATGAAATTGCTTGATCTTTACCTCACAATGGAGGTGGTCATAATCTTTATTTCACAAGGTTGGTATGAAGATTAAATGTCTTAGAACAGTGCCTGTCACATAGCAAGAGCTTAATTAATAAATGTTAACTCTTGTCTCTACTACTATCCCGTCTGCCAGAAATCCTGATGTTTAAAGTAGGCTCCAAATGGAAATCTGGTGGGTTCCCAAAAAAGATGGGATCATTTTAAAATTCCTTACAAATCCAATCTGAAAGTCCTCATAGAGAGCCACCAGTGGTGAATTATTCCAGTCTGAACTTTTTTCCCGTGGGCTAAATAAATAAAGCCTTAATTCTCCAATGATACTAGATAAATTAGTCATTCTACATTTATATATTATATATATATATATATATATAAACCAACACATTAAAAACATTCAAAATACAAAAAACTAAACAGACAGGACCCTTGTAATATCCTGACAACACTGAAGAGAGTTATTGTCTAAAGTTCCAGCTCTGCTCCATCTTACTGAATTTGTTGCAAAGACTAGTTCAAACTAGATTTAGTTTCAACTCTAAAAGAAAGGATGGGAAGGGTAATCCGTTGTCTCTCTGTTACACGGTTAGACTCATCTGAAATCCTGTCTGGTATTTCCTCCTTGTCCTTTTCCCCTTTTTTTTCACTGCAAGAGGACTTGAGGGAAATAGTAAGAATGTTGCGGGATCAGAGGGAATTAATTTGACCAGGCTCTGAAGAAAGAGTGTGTTGATTTCCCACTAGCAATAGTTTCTCCACCCATCAGCGCAGGGCCGGGGATGTGGTACATTACACAAACTAGTCCCACTTGACCAGCTGTTTTTGGATATGTCAAGCCCAGAGCTCAGCTTCTTTACATAGAAACAGGCTGCCTTCCTCGAATTGATTCCTGTGAGGACTAAAGAAAATCCCATGTGGCTCAAGCATGATGTAACAGGGATGTGTGCTTCAGAACTCAGGACACACCCTCTGAGTTCCTGGCATCTTTTTACCATAATAATCACACAGCCACAGCCTTTCTTGTGTGACCCATGCAGGCAAGAGCTCTCTTGTTTTGGCTATATTTTCTGGCAGGCGTGGGCAAGGTCCAGCTCTGCTTCCGTGGGTCTGTGGACACTGCTGGGAAGTCAGGCCTGCACGTTCGGGGGGCTCTGTGTTTACATCTGGATGGGGCCCCTGTACATTTTGCTTTTCTGGTTATTTTTCTACCCCTGATTTAGGGTAGAGAAAAGAGGTGGGTCTGGCCCTTGAAATTGCCCGTGACGATATTTTGTTGCTTTACTTGGAGAGAGAGTGAAAGGTCCAAACTGTGATGACAGTGAAGTCAGCATATACTTGTTCGTACTCCTTTGAAAGTTGAAATCAATGAGGTTTACATTAACTTTTGATTTAAAAAGAAAACAAACATTGAAAGCTTTACTGAGGTATATGATGGCCATGAACTTACTAGTGGTACTGTTGGTTCTTTCTTTACCAGCACCCAACTTTAACAGTTTCATTAATAGTGAGTTATCTCACTTGAAACTTAAAATATACAGCAGTTTAGCCTTGTGCGAAATCGTACACTAGCCCTTACACACTGGACACATCCACACGGGCAGCAGGGAGAGGCAGGCAGATCACTGAACTAGCTTTAAGATTAGGGAAGTCATTAACTTTATTGTATTTTTATCCCCTTTTATATACTACAGTGGAAAGAAATGAATACTTCTTAGATTTTTATAATGTGCCACATTTTTCCTCAATTTCATGGATCCTCAAAAAACCTACGAGGTTGTTATCATCGTGTTCATTCTAAAACTGAGGAAATAGAAGCATTAAAGAAGTGTAGAGTATCCAAAATCATACAGCCAAGATTTGAAGCTATTATTGACTAAATTCAAAGTATCTTACAGTTTGTAATAAGGTGATTATCCTTGACCCCAAACCATAATTTATTTTTAGCCCCTTTTAAGAATGCTTCTAGGATAGCATCCTTAAGGGGAACTATTTACTTCATATAGCAGATGTATATACATACATACATACATACATACATACATGCATACATACATACCATACATACATATACATATATATATATGGTATGTGTGTATTGACCCTCAAAGCTGATAGATATTATGACTAGAACCCTGATATCACAGAAGGAAAAGAAGAAGAAAACAACTGACTGGTTGAAATTGTATATGAAATATATGAACTATCTGTGCCCCTTTTCTCACCCTGGGCAACCAAAGGAAAACCCTCCAACCCAGGGTGAAAACCAAAATTCATCTTTTGAGAATGAAAGAGAGAACTTTGAGACTTGGCACTCAAAGCAGAGAACAAGGCATTTGACTAAAACAAGGAATTACACTTACCAAATGGTGACGCTGAAGCCTCTTTCTCTGCCCTGCTTAGAATGTAGGAACTAGACAAGAGACCAGAGAATTATCTGCTGTAAACCCGGTCTGAGAATGTATCTCCTTCTATTAACCTTACTTACTCTCCAGTGGGTCCGACCTGTTGACAAACATCCATATAGAGTGCTTCTATTTATATTTTTAGAATTAAATATATTCTGTATTTTAAACTTTAAATGTGACCGAACAATCAAGGATCACCAGACTTTGGAAAATGCTTGGCGCATCAAATAAAAGACAAAACAAACAGAAAAAAATAATCAAAAGGAGTTAGATATATAATACAAGATCTAGAAAAAAAAATTTGAAGGAAAAGTAAACTGTAATTAATATCCTCAGGAAGTTAAGAATGATAAAAGCAAGAACAGGATTACTAAATTACAAGTATTTAGAAGACAAAAAAAAAAAAACCTAGAAATTGAAACTATGATAGCTGACATAAATTCAATTAAAATGGAAGATTATACAAAATGAAAATATTTGCTATTTTAAGTATTGCATAAACAGTAAGTTGATTTCAAACAAAACAATCTTCTACAACTGTCAAATCCTTTAAAACATAAAAGGAAGAAGATGGAGTTGAGAAGGTGGAGATAACAAAGAGGGGTATTGAATCAGGATGCTCACAAATTGTGCTTGGGAGACTCCACGTACAGAATGATGGGGTACGGAAGTCCAAAAATCTGCACCTTCACAAAGCACTAGAACATGGAGGAAAAAAAGTCAAAATCAACTTTTTCAGAACACTGAAAATTAAGTAAATTCTTGTAACAGTCTGAGGGGGTCTTTCTTTATTCAAGAAAAAAAGCTGCCTCAGTAAGAACTGCAAGATTTGTGGCATTTAAACTTCCCTAATCCCATTCTCCTCTCCTTAGTTCTGTAGTAACCTTGAAAGTCAACCATCTTGCAACTACAGTAGCTTTATATGCCAGCATCCTAGCAACTGCTAGTGGGAGGGGGAGGAACAAGACAGGTTTGGTGCCCCCACAAAATCCCTATCCAAGAGAATTGTCACATTTCACTTGACAGCTCACTAAGTTCCTTTCTCCGGACTTGTCTAGATCTGACCTGATTCAGAGCTTGATCTGGGTGAGCAGCCTTACCCACAGTGCTTTTGTGGAAAGAAAACAGTGTCAATTGCTTACCATCCTGGCTTCCTAAAGCCCCTCACTAGGTAGAGCTAATAAGACCCTGACCAAAAAAAATTAAAAAGGAAAAATTAGGTAATGAGATACTCACAGGAACTCTGTAAAGATCCTACTATATCAGGTTATCTAGAAAGTTACACAGGTGCCCAGGACTTTACTTCTGCCCAGGAAAGACCTGAGAAGACCCTACACTGTCCATTCTGTCTGACCTTGAGGCTCTGTGCAAGCAAGAAGTGAAGGCTCAGACAGCTGTAAACTTTTTGCTGCCTGTTCCTGAGATTCTGTTGAGACGGGCAGTAAAGGTTAAGACAGAGTTGTAAATTGCTTACTGGAGTGATGAAAACATGCCCCAACACCAGAGAGAGGCCCTCAGCAATGACAGGAAGATTACCTGGTTCAAGGCATTTAGGGAAATCTGTTCAATCATTAGCTGTTCAACTATTAGTCACTAAATGACTTCATGTACAAAATATCTTGAATAAAGCTTACTGGCTGACTTCTCATCATAGAGGCCAGAAGGCTGTGGAATGACCTATTTAAATTGTTGAAAGAAAGAAAGACTGTCAATGAAGAATTTTGTATTCAGCAAAATTATCCTTTAAAAATGAAGGAGAAATTAAGACATTCTACGAAAAAGAAAATCTGATCATGTATCTCTGGTCCACTAGCCCTACAAGACACACCAAAACAAAAGCTTTAGGCTGGAATGAAAGACACTAATGGATAACTCAAATCCATATGAAAAAAGAAAAAGCACAGGTAAACGCAACTATATAGGAAAATAAAAAAGACAGTATAAATGGAATTTTTAAAAATATTTATTATTTCTTTAGTTCACAATGCTGGTTCATTTCAGGTAACTGAATTGCATCTTGGTCTATAATTCACACCACACCCACCACCATGTTCCAGGGCCCTTTTATTTTTTGTAAAGGAAAGGTGCAGGCAGGAATGAGGGTGAATAGAGACAGGCAAGCAGGGAGAGAGAGGTAGAGGGATTATTTTATTTATTTTATTTAGTTGTTCATTTTGGTTGTCTTTATCAACCCTGGCTGGAACCTGGGACCTGGGATGCACGTGGACTGTGCCCAGCCCCGACTCCACAGGGCGCACCTAAGTGTAGGCCTTTTGGCAATTCTTTCCTTCGCTTGACTTGAAAGATCATTGCATGAAATAATAATTATGAAATTGTGCTGATAGACCTAGAATATAAAGATATAATTTGTGTAATAATAGTAGAATCAAGAAGTGGAAGAGGATAGAGCTATATTGCAAAAAAGTTTTTATAAACAATTGAAATTAAGGGGCATCAATCTGAATGAGATTGTTTTAAGTTAAAATATTCATAGCAATTCCCAAGCAACCTCTAAGAAAATGCTTTTACTATACAAAAAAATATAGTAAGAGAAACAAGAGAATAAAAATGATAAACACTAGGAAGTCAGTAACAGACAAATATAGGAGCAAAAACCATAGAGAGAAAAACCTTAAACAGAGGAGAATAAAAAAGAACAAAACAACAGATATATATATCCTACCTTCTCAACAATTACTTAAAATTACTTAAAAAGACAGACTGACAGAACAGGTTAAAAAAACAAACAAAATTCCATGATGCAATTATATGCTGTGTACAAGAGACATATTTTAGAATCAAAGACAAACAATGTCCAAACTAATATCAGATAAAAACAGACTTGCAAACAAAAATGTGTATTACTGGAAAAACAAAAGGACGTTTTATGATCAAAGTGTCAATCCATCAGGAAGACAATACTTATAAGCATATATGTACCCAACAACTGTGGGGAGGGGGGAAGTCTCAAATGTATGCACACTAAACACACACACTCTCTCCTAAATAAGCAATAGGTCAAAGAATAAATCTTAAGTACCTTAGAACATACTTTGAGAAAATGAGAACAAAAATAAGACATAGCAAAGCTTATGTGATCCAGCTAAAGCAGCGCAGAGGGAAATCTATAGCTTAAACGCCTGTATTAAAGATAATTTTGTATTATATCTCAATAAAGCTAATATTTAATATAGAAAAATTAAACACCCATATTCCTTGACTATAAATTTGCAAACTACAAAATATGTATAGTTACCAAATTCTCTATGGTTGTAATATAATTTGGGAAAAATCATTAGCCCTTTGAACCATATGTGAAGTTCATTGAAAAGCAAAAATCCCAACATGGTCATTTAAATGCATGAAGAAATATTAAGTTTATTGTGTTAATTATATGCTTGCTAATATATTTAAGGGAACATGTACTGATATTTATTTTAAAATGCAACAATAAAAAATACGATGGGTTGATGGGTCAATAAATAAGTGATAAAAACAAGTATAATAAAATATTAATGGTAGATCTACTTGATAGGTTTATGGGTAGTCACCATAACATTCTTTTTTCTTTGCTATATGTTTGAAAATTTTTTAATGTTCGGGGTGGGGTGCGGATTTTTAATGCCACTCTCACCCTAAACTATTAGTATCCCATAATTTGCTAAGTTAATATCCTATTGATCTGAAGAAATTAATGTTTTGCTGAAAGAACTATTACAGTTAATATGCTTTGGGAACCTGATGCACTGTCAGTAAACATTCTAAAACAGTCAATAGATGCTATAAAAGAAAATAGGGATTCTCTTTGAGGGAATAAGATCTTGAGGTCTCTGGGTCAGACTTTCAAGGAGAATCTTCCCAGGGTCTAGAATTCTATTTCCTTAGGAATTTAAATGGGCTTAACTTCTGCCCCCAATTTCTGGAAGAAGAGTTGTGAAGTCGGCCGTATGTGGCTTAATAAGATTATGCCTATTCAAATATGGTTCATTTTCCACCCTGTCATTTTCTAGCACTACTTAACTTCTACAGATCTCAACCTCCTATTTTTGAGAAAACAGTATAGACTCCATTGAACTCCGTCTTTACTCTCCCATCATAATCTCGCAAATCTGTTGTTACTGAGGCTTCAGTGTTCCATGGAGAGTGATTTTCCAAGTGATGAAGCAGATTCTAATCAGCATAAGATCCAGATATGGACTGCGAGCTGGACCTCTGCCATTTTTCCCTCCAGCTCTCAGCATAATGACCAGGGAGTTCCTCTGAGGATCACCGGGTATGCTTCAAGCCCCCCTGATCCTGTGGCCTCCTTCCAGCCACAGAGATCTTCCTGTCTGGACCATTTCCGGCTCTTCTGTCCCTTGGTTTTGAGAGTTCAGCTCAACCTGGGGAAGGAATAGAAGACTTGAGGTTATCAAAAACCCATTGAATTATCTGATGCAAGACTGACTGGCTTGTTTGCTTCCCTGGCTCACTTCCTGGGCTTCAAAGCAGCTGAGAAAACAACCTTTTTCTAAGTCTTGGACAAGGAGGAAAATCTCTGGCATGAAGGATTTCTGTCACAGACACTTGGCACAGCTAGAGGAAAGGTTTGTTTAGCTTAGCAATGGGTTTTATTAGCCCAGGCATCCAGTTGAAGTGAGATAATAGGGTCCCTGTTGAAGGACATTTCACAGTCAGTGGATTTCCTCCTTTGCTTCTCAGCAGGACCCTTGTATGCCTAGGGAAGTATTAAATGCATTCAACAAGGACATGGCAGCTGAATTCATCAACAACCACCTAATCTTACTGATCTTGGGGGAGACTGAGACAGGGTTAAAAAATTAACGAGAGGAAATTGTGGATGGATGCAAAGTCATGTTTCTGAGCTGTCCACCTCATTTGTTTCTCACCCGTTTTCTTGCCTGAACATAATGCACTATCTTTGAGCCCTACATCTTGTAGCCGAGAACAGGGATAGAAAGAAAGTCTACCACCTGCCCCTCAGGAAGAAGCTCTTCTGCCTTCGTGTTCCCTCTGCCAGTTTGTTTTACTCTGCTGTTCACCCCCAACCAATGTGAGACTTGGGGTGGTGGGTGGGAAGGGGAAGGAAATAGGAGAAAGGAAGGATTTCTTCCCAGTGTTAAAGGAAGACTTCCTGGCACAGACATGAGAGAGATTCAAGGCCAACTTACCCTCAGCACATGACTGCCTACTCATGTCTGCTTTCTTGGGCCATGAAGACAAAACTCACTTTTTCCTATAGTTGAGGCTCTATTGCAGGAACTCAAATAACCTGCCAGGACCAGAATTCTATAAAAGCAGCTTTTAGGATGCCTGTACCCAAAACTCCTGAAATCTTTATGCTGCCTACTCCACTCTGTTCTTCCTGGCCACCCATGGAAACAAACTGGGCTGGCCTTCTCCAGATGAGGGTCACACCTATATTTTAAAAGGAGGACACAGGTGCTATCCCTTGAAGGTATTGCCATCCTGGGGGAGGCTTGACATTCCTATGTTGAGCACTTTCTGTTCTATGACTCTTTTTCCATTTTCTGAGCCTCTTGGAAATGGGTTAAGGCCAGGAAAAACATGTGATGCCATAGCAGGCTGCAACCAAAGACTTGACTTTGGGCCTGCTCAAGCTAAGAATCTTGGCTGTGAGTGACTAGGCCACCTGTTCTTTCCTGTGGTTGCCTCTAAGTCCCCCGATTTGGGCAAAGGAGTGCTAGACGGGTCTTCAAAGTCAGTAAGAGTCAGAGCTTCTCAGACTCACCAATTTGTGCCTTTATTCATTCATTCCCTTTTGCGTTTTATAGTTGAACATCTTTTATATATACAGCACCATACTGGTGTTGGTGGGACTAGAAAATGCAGCAGTGATGATGGTCTCTGCTTTCAAATCCACATAATGTTACCTGTATACCAGTAGAGAAAACAGTCAGTGCTGTTAGAGCCAATTAAAGTGTGATGGGATTAGAGAGACATCACCTCAGGCTGGACGAATCAGTACAAGCTTTAAGGAAGAGGTGGTGTTTGCATGATGGGGCTCAAAGAGTAGGTAGGACATGGAAACTCAGAAATGAAGGGAAAAGGAAGCTACCAGTGTAGAAGTCTGTCAATGGCTAAGGCAACCTGCCTGCTGCCCTGTCCCTTTCCATTTGTCTTCAGTTGCGCAATATCCACACTATAGGTGTATAAGTCCTTGTTTTTCGTTGTATATTCTTTATTTGATGTTTTATCTCAGGTAACCCCTCTTGGAACATACCCCAATGTGTGGATTGACCTGTATGTGACTTATTGGCTACCATCATGGTCGTTAAAGGTACAAACCATAGAAGCAAGTGGCCCCATCAGAACCCTGGCTTCAGTACTTAGGAGCTACTACCTCAAAGGGTTGTTGTGAAGAATAATGTCTGTCCCTGGTTGTCTGTGTCCTAGTTATTACGGTGGGAGCCCTGGGAGGCTCTTCCCCCCATCCCATACTGTAGGACTCTTTACCTTTTTTAGATTCATTACTCTCCTTTGAGAGTTTCCATTAAAATGCAGACATCCAGATGCATAACACTGGAAGATTTAAATAAGCTTTTGAGCCTAAGAGAATTCGCGGATAACAACTTACTGACTCAGAGCAAAATCGGCACCTGAGGAAGGGACGGACACAGAACACGAGAGGACTTGTAGGGAGAGGCCAGTGAGCTTCTCGGATCTACTTCTGCTCTTAGGTTTATTCAGAGTAGCTAGTCCTGTGTTTTCACTTGTAAATTGGGAGAATCCTTGCACTGGCAGCTGGAGGGTAAAGTGAGGAACTGTTTAGTAGCCAGAGGAGTGCAAAATACCCAGCCTCACGGAAGGGAAGAGTACAGGACCAAAGAAAATGACCTTGATCTCCTAGTCACATGAAGAAGTGAGAGCATTCATCTAAGAAACAGAGGTCGAAATAGAGGGTAGTCTTTTTCAAAAAGTACAAATTCACACTTTACAAATCGAATCTGCCTGACTCATCACAGGTACTCAATAAATGTTGCTGGATGGATTGAGTGAATGAATGAGTGTCCAAAATGAGGAGCTCATAGGAGAATGTTGAAGGTAAAAAAGCCCATTGACCTAAAGGCTTCCCTGTTTGGTCTGTCTTCTGCCACCAGAATATCAGCCCCATGAGAGACCCCTTTTCCCCCTGCACCTAGAACATTTTTGAGCACAAAGAAAAGTGCCCAGTAAATATTTGTAGATGGAGTATAAATGGATGGTGCAAATAATGAAAATGACTTCCACACGTTTGTAGAATTTGGGACCCAGCACTTAGCATGTTGTAGGTATAATTGTTCCCCAAACTAATTAAAAAATATTTCATTAATATTTTTAAAAATATTTCGCTTGCAAGAATATGTAAAGAGAGGAGAAAGTATATTCATTAGATTGTAGTGAGCTGATGTGATATGAAGGAAACACTCAAACAAAAAAACCCCAAAAACAATCTGGCTATTTGTAGGAGGTGGGATTACCAGCTCATAACACCACACACCTGTTTTGTTGATCACTAGGCTTTTTGAGCCACATGTGTCTGCACTCATTCTTGCCCAACCACATATTTCTGTGAAGCCTAAGAGAGTTCCAACCAACTTTGTACATGCATGCAGGGTTGAGTGTGATAAAAATTTTACACAGGGACTTCAGAATTTTAACAAGCAGCCAGGTCCTCTCTGTATGGTATGATGTATTGAAGAAGACAGTCTGACAATTGACAACAGTTCAAAACAGACAATGATTAAAATAGCCCCAAATGTGTGGAATAACTGAACACGTGAAGCTTTAGAAGAGGGTAACTTACAGTGTGATATTGATTCAGGTCTAAAAGGGCAAAGAATCTTTGTGTATTCACAAAGATGCATAGCGAGCATTAGTTTTTTCACAAATCCGTTGTGCTAGAAAGGTAATTTACGTATCCCATCTCTAATATGTAACACTAGAGAATCTCTCTCTAGGTGAGAAAACTCATTTTAAAAGCACTGTGCACCTCCACTACAAGCCCCTTGCTAATCACGTTTGCTTTGAAACGTTGTGGTCACGGATTGCTTTGGGTGTCTAACCACCTTGATGGTTCTCCAGTTTATCACTTTCCCTTTTGGAGCCGGGTTCGAATCTAAATGCATTGCACCCAGCATAGTTTGCTGAGTAAAAACAGGACCATTATTTTCTTGTTCCAGATACTGTATCTCCATTAATATAACCTGAGACCACCCTAAATTTTTGTGGATTATATCTCACAACTGACTGACAATGAACTATAGTCAACTATGATTTCTAATCCAGTTTCTGAAATCTGAATCTCTTCTTCGATCTGTAACCAATAGTTGGTCTTTTGTTCTCAAGGACAAAGCCTTAACATAAAAAAAAAAAAAAAAAATAGCACCCTATAATATTTGTAGGATTTGCCTGTCAGTTGCCACAACCTGGGTGAAACTAGAAAGAGACTCTGCTAATTGAAATAAATCAGAAGGAAAAAACACAAATACCAGATGATCTGCCTCATACATAGAATATAAAGAAACAAAGCAAAGGAACAGGTTACCAGAGAGAAAGGGGGTGGGGGCAGGAGCAAGTGGTAGAGGGTCCAGTGGACAGTGGTGATGGACTTTTGGTAATCTGGGCAGGGTGTGTTGTCATATGTTTGAAGCATGGGGAATCTTCCTCTTTGTAAATCATAGCTACCTCAATAAATTTGTAAAAATCTAAATAGAAAAAAGAATAAAATTTGTCCCCAAATCCTAATCAAATCGATTTATTTTGATATTATGATTGTCTAATCTAATATAGTAACTCTCTAAATTACTTATCTTCTGTTACCTTATTCAATATCCTATCAATGGGTTTAGTTATATGACCCACAGGTCAAAATGGTCACCGTCTCAGTGAGGTCTTTTCTACTATTCTACTTAAAATTGACCCCTTCCTGTGATCTAGTATATTTCTTGTATTCTTTCTCTTAAATGTATGTTATCTTAGAAGATAACATGTTTTACTTATTTTATTATCTTTTTGCCTCCTTTAGAATGTAAGCTCTATGAGGGCACCATTTTAGGTTCAGTTATTTTCCCTGCTGGATCTCCTATTTGTTGTATGGATGTAGTTGAGTAAGAAAATCAATGTCTTTGACCAAGTTATTAAAAATGCTGAATATTACAGAACCAAGGCCCTCTACTGGAAGTTGCTCTGCTCCTCCCTGCCCCCCTCCATTACCATTCATCTTTTTTGGCCACTTACAGTAATTTTTTGATCAATTGCAAGTTCACTTAATGGTATTAGTATACAGTCCAACTTTCTTAATTCAGAAGGCTATCAAGAGTTTGTTAAATATTTTGTTGAAAATAAGATGCTTTGTGTTGATGGTAGCCCTCTGCTCTATTTTAGAAGTACTTTCCAAGAAAAAGAAGTAGATTCATCTGACAGAACTGGTCAGTTCCTTTTTCTGACTTCACACAAATCATCCTTTTGATAATCTGTTTTTAAACCCTGCTTGAGAAGGACAGGGCATTAATGAGTGACCTGTCCAAACCCTTTGATTCCCTGGGAAGGAAGGTCTTCGAGGTGTGAAATCTCTTCAGGTGAGGACCTCCTGAATGGGGTCGGGGCTTTGCAGAACGGGCAGTAGTCTGATGACGTAGATAGCAAGCACTTGTGAGTGAGAAGGCTCAGGCTCAGATGCATTTGTGAATTTTAGAATATCACATGCTTTTCTTTCTCTGAGTGTCAGATTCTGCAGTCTCTAAAATTAAAAAATGATAATATGATTTTTGAAAATATAATATGATACTCTATTGATTATTACTTATGTATACCCTTTGATTTCATGTCCACCTGCTTCATGCAGACAAAGATCTGAGGTTTGGGGTATGTTTAGCTTATTTTTATTGTTCTTTGACTTACAGGGTGTCTGTTTGTCTTATCCACTTCCTTGTTTCCCGTTCTCTCTGACACCGCTGTGGTTCAGGCTCCTGCTGTCTCGTCTCTGAAGGATCACAAGGGCCTCCTCCCTGGCTCCGGAACTCGGGCCATGCCCGTCTCTGGTTTACACTTTTCAGTCAGGTTAATTTCCTGGAATCTGGCTGTTCAAAATGTGATATATGGACCACAACATAAGAATCTTCTGGAAACCTATTAGAAATGCAGACTCTCTGGCCCCATTCAAAAACCTATTGAATCAGAATCTGCATCCCAAGAGGACCTGCAGGTGATTCCAAGTCACATCAAAGTCTGAGGGTCAGAGTCCTCTCTTCTAACATCCCCGCCAGGGGCAGAGTCCTCTCTTCTAACACACCCTCCCATACATAGGGACATCCATAAACTTCTCATGGAACCAACCCCAAAATATCTCAGTCAGAATGACCCACGTTAATTTTCAGGTGGGATATTTCTGACATAAAGATTCAAATAACCTATCTATACATCTACTCCTGGGTTCTGAGAACAATGAACATGTTTATCTAGGTAACTTTACATTAGCTCAAAAAATTACTGAGATTCAGTTTGAGTTGAATCTTCCTGGTGAAAGCAGAGTATATTGATTTTTCATAAGTGATAGTTAACAGGTTCTTGGGAACCATATGTGATAGGTTAGTTGGAAATATTCTTGTCTGACATAATGAGGGACATTTAATATACTTAATTTAACCCTCAGAAGAATCCCATTTAGGCAAGTATCGTTACTCTCATTTTACTTGTAAGAAAAGCAAGACTGAAAAAAGGTTAGATTGTCAAGAAGCCACCATATTAGTTAGAATTCAGGCTATACTGCCGTGTGTATACTATGACTCCCAAAATCCAGTGCTTCAGACAGGTGGCCTTGTCCAGGGGTAGACAGGTGACGCCAGACGGGCCACATTGTGTCATCATCACTCAGGATGTCTACATCTCCATGTCGAAGCTGGTTCCTGCCCTTGGGAAAAGGGAAAAGGAAGAGCACGTAATTTTCTTATGAAAACATAATCCAGAAATTCTGTCAGTTACTTGTACTCACATTCTGTAAGTCAAAGCTTGGTCACATCGTCACCAAACTAGGTCACACCTAGTTGCAAAAGAGGCAGAGAAATGTTGAAATTTGAGGAGTTAATTCACCAAAAGGAAGAAGGGGCATAGTTACTAAGAAAAAATTGTAGACCTTGTCATAGGCACCTAGATGATTAGTGAGGAGCCTAGATTCAAACTCCAGGACTGAAACCTGTGGTCTCTTGACATCATTCCACCATCTTTCACAGTATACACTTAGTAAATGTTTGTTGACCCGAGACAGCTTGAGATAGTCTATGCAAGCCTTTCGGCTGTTTGAAATTCTTTCATCCTTCTCCCTCGCCACCTTGATTACCAAAGTGGCTCTGTGCCAAACTGACACCATTTTTAATTATGTTAATTTGTAAAACAGGAAATTGATCGTCATCCCCTCTCAGAAGAAATATCATAAAGTAATCCACCAATCATAGAGATTGTGTAGAACCATATGAGCTATGTGACTGGATTCATGACGGTAACTTTTTAAAAGGACCCAATGATCAGCCCCTTGCAAGAAAGCTATCTTCTTAGGAGAATGCCATTGCTCAAAATATCTTTGATATTTTGTTTTGGCTGGTATATCAGTCTTCTTTTGCTGTGGTAATGTTTCAGTGACAACAAGCCAAAATCTCAGGTGTGTGTAGTCATAAGCATTTAACCAATATAAATGCGGGTCTCCAGAAGGTCAGCTTGCATGCTCCACCTGATGCTCCAGTCCTGCTCCAGGTGTCTCTTAGCCTCCTTTTGAGAGAGCAGATTAGCTTGGGCATCTTTTTCTTTGGCAGTCACAGAAGCATAGGAGTGGGGCTATGTGAGGCTTCTGTGGCCAAGGCACAGCTTATTAACCAAAACAAGTCATGTGGCCAAATCCACAGTCAAGGGCCATGGGAAATATTCTACACCTTAAATAATAGAAAGTGGTATTCACATGATAAAGGACATAAACAAACATGGTGAACAAAGCAGCCTACATACTTGCTTTACCTTTGGAAAATTATTTTGAATATTTACAATTATAACAAATCTTTATCTTTCAAGGGCAGCTTTGAATTTTTTTTCTTTTTCAGTAACATGCTAAGCTTATGAATAAAATTAGAGAATCAGACTAGATTCATCTTTGGATAGAAAGGTAGTTGTTTAGGCATGTATATAAAATAATGAAACACTTCTAGAAGCACTGCTTCAAGAATATGACATTCAGGGGCAGAATAGTTGGAATAAATGCTCAGTCATACACAGTGACCACTTTGAAGGAATAATACTCATTTGGCTCTAAAATAATAAAAAATGATAAGCTATGAACTGTAGTCCCATGTTACCCACTTTGCCGTAAAATGAGAAAGGGAGACAACACAGGCTCATCTCTGATATGTCCTCTGACTGACTAACCCTGGGAAATGTGCTTTATGTGCAGATTCTCATTGCCAAGTCTCCTCTGGCTCCCTTTGCATCATTTGTCTACACCATCAAGGAGCAGGGCCTGGTTCTTCAAGGTAAGATCATTGGATGAAGCCATTTCTTTAAACGAATTATGTTCACTGTTGTCCATTGCTGGTGACAAGTAGTAGTATTCTCCTGACAAGCTACATCAACATAGACTCAAAGACCAAGAAAATTGGCCTTTTATCCTGATGTGATTTAGAGAGATTGGCTGCTGTGGCAAGAATTTGACAGAAATTGGAGGTGGGGCTGAGGGTGAATTATAGGCTTCCCTACAGAGTGAGACCACTTGAGAATAAGGGCCAAAACAAGCAAGATGGGAATTCCCATCCTCCCATCATCCCCATCCTCACCTTGGTCCTATGGGGTAAGGAACTGGGCACTGAGTCTTTGATAAGGCAAGAGTAGATGAGAACCACCTAGGCTTGCAGGCTGGGAGGCACTTTGTGAGGCTCCGTGAGGCCTACTTCTTCCTTCTCTTTCTGGTTACTCCGTTTCCTTTCTCTATGTTCATATCCCACCTGGGAACCAGGCCTCGCTGTCCTGCACTGTGACATGGGCCTCGGGCTTGCAAGGAGCTGAGCTGGCTACAGTTTGGAACTCACTGGTCTGAATCGGTATTTTATTCCTTCTCAGATGGAGCCTCTGGTGGTTAGGAAAGGTTTCTGATTGCAGGTCTGTCAGAAAACAACAAACATGATGGAGTATACTCAAGCACCATTGACATTAGCTGATAGGATCAGATGTCCAAAATCACTTGGTAGAAAAAGTAGGGTCCCCACAGAAGTGGTCAGGATATACCTATGTCATGTCCGTTTCCCCACATCCACTGTCCCCCACCCCCTGCCTCAGGCAGAAGGTCCTGCCCACAGAGATGAGCAAGTATAAACATCTGGCCTGAGCTGCAGCAGAACATACTGTCATTGCTGTCCCCGGCAGGGACATCTGCCTTTTAGGATTTTGTCAGTTGAATATTTTTCCCAGGTTGGGGAAATGGTGAATCCATGCGCTCTCCTCAGGAAGACGCATTGCGTTGTACACATCTGCAGGAATTTGACTGTTTAGGCAGGAGAGGTCATGCTGCTGACTGAGGTGCAGGCGGCAGCCTTCCTCTTCTTCCCCCTTTCTAAAGGGTCCACCTCATACTAGACCTAGAAAGCAGTGTGTGTGTTCCATACAGCTGAGCTCCACAGCAGGAACTCGGGTCCAGGGAAATTTGGGGTAAGAACTACTGACCTTTGGCTCTTAGCCTTTGACTTACGCTATCTAAGTTTCTTGGTAAATATTTTTTTTACAATTGCAAATATTGTTTTCTGAGAAAGAAGCAGAGATTTGAAGACCAGATTAAGCAAAGCAAACAGCAGGCCCCTTTGTTACATGCTCTAGGGTGTATAAGTAATCAGCAATCCAAAAACTGAGCTTTTATTTACCCATTGCACAGTGTGGTTTTTGGCTCTTCATTTTCAGAGACTTTCTTAAAAGATTGAGAAGTCTAGTAAATAGCAAATTTTAGATCAAGATTGCAAGAAATTCTATGGAAGATTGTGGGAGAATTTCAGAAAGAAAAGAACCAGTCCTGCCCAGTTAGCTGGTAGTGAGGGACTTGATACAATACCTGGATCTTGATCACTGGGCATTTGGTAAATAGCATTTCTAAGGCTGATCTAAGCAGAACAACTTTTAGAATAATATTCGTGGGCATAAGATTCACACTGTAGCATCTCTGACACTCCTTGCTAAAATCATGATTTTTGACTGGAAAGAGGAAGTTGCCTAGAGAAAGCAGAAACTGGAAATACAATGAATTGGTAGAGATTCCCCCACAAGTTGCAAAATGGACAAGAATGTTGATTCCTAAAGGAGGTTCACCTGGAGCTCTGTGTTAGGGGGAGAAAGAAAAAATTCAGACAATTGTCTGATGTTGTAAGAGTGTCTGGGAGACCACAGACCCTCACCTGTGCGATTGCGAGCTGTTTTCTGCTTCCCTCTCCCAAGCTGCAGCTCTCTCTCTCTGAGGTTTTCCAGAGACAGCAGAACTTTCTGCCCCAGACATGCTTGACACTCCCTCGCCTCCAGCGATGTTTGGAGGCTTTGGGGAAACAAAAAATAACTCTGTTCCTTAGAAAAAATGGGGCTCCCTCCTTTACTAGAGAGAACCCCCTGGATTTCAGTTCCAGCTCTGGTGTGATCTTGAGACAGTCTCTGATATCCTTGAGTTGGAAAATGTTGACCTCGATTCTGTGCCTTTGCAAACTGTGTGGCAACCCATTCTGGGTCATGCACTGAAATGAATGAATCACAACCAGCATTAGAAATAAATGAAGTCGAGGACAATAGGAAATATCCAATTTATAGCACACATGCTGAAGTACCTGTTGTGTGGCTATGTATGTGCGCATTTGGATGATGGAAGTTACAGTATGTTTTTTGTACCTGTAGTCATCGGCCTGGGTTATCTCTGAAGGTCTTTCACTTCGGCTTATCTGGTTTTCTTAGGAGATGAGGAGCTGATCATTCACTTAGCTCAGTAGATTTGCACCCTTGAGGTCTCCACACACCGGAACAGAAACGCCTATTTTTTCCTCCACTTGTACCAGATGACTGAGCTAAAGAGCACCTGCGCAATTCCCTAGGTTTAAAGCCAAGAAACCTTTGATCCCTGGGTCTGGGCGGTAACCGTGGAAAGATGCCAGCAGTCAGGACCCAGAAACCTTCCTCATGTTCTGCCCCAACAGCCCTGAGGGACATGGCAGTGGAGACCCGGAGCTTGGCAGAGATACACAGACCCTGTCTGAGGGGCACAGAGACAGGAGACGAAGGAGTAGAAATGTGAGGGCAGCGCCTCCGGTGCCAACTAAAAGAGAAGCTGGCAGCCCGGCCACCTGTGGGTCCACATTGAGTCGTTGCAATGGAGCCACCGTGGAGTGGTGGGAATTGCCACAAACAGGCCCTCCGGGGGAGGGCTGCTGCCAGTGGATGTGGGAATGGCCTCTCAGCTCCTGCTCTCCCCTCAGCAAACCCCAGGATTCCAGCCAGCTTGCACGCCAGGTTTTATAATACCTGAAGAGCTCTGAGTGCCTAAACAGAGGAGGGAAATAAAAGGTGCGGCCAAAATTCGATTTACGGGCTCCACAGGCCATTCCCCTCACCAGTCCTCAAGGATTAGGATGCTGAGAACAGCCGGCAACTGGGGGCCTTATACCCTTCCCACCCCTTTGTTTGGTGGAACCGAAGGGACAATAAAACGGCAGGCTGGAGAGACTCAGGGGCCTGGTCAGAGATTTCTCAGGCTGCTTTTTGAAACACTTGAAGGAGCTGGTCCATGCCATTGTTGTTGTGAAATAGAAAGCGGAACTATTCTCCTTTGCGGGGGAGGGGAGCAGAAGAAAGAAAACACCCTCCCAGCATCTTCAGGAGGCCACTGGGCTCAGGCCATTACCATGGTAATCCTATGCTGTTTGCATCTTCTTTGTCCAAAACTAGTCTGGCTAGTGGGGGAGTCTGGCCTCTTGTGGGGAAAGGAGGGCAAGACCCTGGAAGTACTTGGGTCTCAAAGAAGAGAGAGCTCAGAGCCACCAGCTCCCTGATGGTTCCATCTCAGAGGGGCCAGGTCCCAGGCAGAGGGAGAGTGCAGCCCGCTGGTACAACTGGAGTGGGCAATGTGAGATGGGGAGGATCCAGTAACCCATTTTCTCTTGTCTCTAGAGTTCCCTAGAGCTCACCAGGAAAGGCCAACTGACCATTGAGGGGACAGCTTAGCCCAGAGTAAGGCAGAGGGGTGCTGGGACCCCACAGAGAGGGAAGAGGAGGAGTTGGCTCTGGGATGCAGGTGTAATGGAGTGGGCCCACAGAACAGCGTGGCTGCAGAAGGGAGGGAGATGTCACAGTGAACACCGGCTTGACCGGCATCTGCTCTGGTCCTGTCCTTCCTGTCCCTATCAACCCCTAATTACCTTGCCACCAAAACAGAGCTAGGGCCCGGGGCCTCTGTGTCAAGGCCAGGAATAAAATCCTGTCATGGAAAGCAGCCAGGCTGAGTTGCTGATGCTGCAGGCCTGTGGAAATCCTGGGTCTAGGTGTCCAGGAGCCATCCTGGCTCAGCCTGTGACCTGGTACCAAAGCAGGTGAAAAAAGAGGGGCTGCTCTGGAGTATGAAGAGTGTGACTCAGGGTTGCCTCCTTGACCCTACACTCTCTTCCTCAGAAATCCAGAGAGCATTTGAAAAACAGAGCCAACTTGTTTTGAACACAACAGAAGATGTTTCTCAATAGAACAGAATTCTGTTTTATATTGTTGTTTTAAAAGTCAAGGTCAAGTATGACAGGTTGAATTTGGATCTAGTTTGGGTTGGAATGAGCAGCATACACCTTGGAGAGGGGCTGGGGAGCCTGAAGGGTGAGCAGGGAACCCACTGGATAGATCCACAGAAGGTGCTGGAAATGAGTTCAGCTTCCTGTTCTCCGTCATATACAGGAAGTCCAAAGAAACCAGAAAATCAAGAACATTTTGTTTAGAACTGGAAAGCTATGTACCTCTTATAAAAACAAGAATGATTGTTTGGTTGCCCTATGAAGCATATCGGGAGAGGCATTTATCTCCCCTATCTGTTCCCTTGTCACAACAGTGGGTTAGATTCTTCTACCCCATTTTCTTACTCAGCCAACTGCTTGATTTGTTGAAAAATCGCCCCCCTCCCAAATACGACCAGCTGCGTTCAGCAGATTTCAGTTTGAATCAGTAAGCCATCTTACATGCTTTTGCCTGGTGGGCTCAAAGTGACCCAGAAGATGCTCCGTCTGTTTGCACCCAGGTATGGAGGTGTCTGCGGGGCAACGCCTCCCACACACCTGGCACAGTCTGGCATTCTTGTGGGAACCCGGGCAGAGAGTCCTGGGATTCAGTGGAGCAGCAAGAGTGCATTCCTCCCACGGAGGACACAGGAAAAGGGGCAGAGCTGGCCTGTGCACTGTCCCCAGGCCACCGAGCCCCACTGCAGCCTCAGAAAACTCATCTGGCCAAGGCATTGTCCTTGGCTGCTTCTGCCCACTGCTCTGTGCAAGGAGCTACCAGCGGACATGAGGAAGGGCCCCATTGGCCCAATTATCTTCTTTGACATTTAGTTCACATTCCTTCCCTCTGTGACGTCTTCCCACACTGGCCCTCTGCTTCGTTCACTTCTTTTACTCTGGCTGTTAACCTCAGAGAGAGATTTTGATTTCAATGTAGACACAATATTTTGAATGCAGAACAGTATAGAAAATAATAATAAAACCCATGGGTCTGAGCCCAGAATTGATAAATGTTAACATTTTGTCATATTGGCTTCATTTTTTTTTTAATTTGTGGGACTAAAGCTTGTCAAAATTCAGAACTCCTTTGAACCTGTCTCTAGTCCATTCTCTCCCCATGTCACACCCCTCCACCAAAATAAAGGCTCTCCAGGGTTTAACATCTAGCCTCTTCGCTATCCTCATTCTTAAAAACATTGCTACATATATGAATTTAAATATAGTGATTTGTTTTAAGTGCATTCCAAATTTGCTAACTAGTTTATTGTTCACATCATTCTACAATTCGCTTTTTGTCCCTTAGTGTTATGTCTCTGCAGTGTATCCATGGGAAACCTTTGCTTTCAGTAAGGGATCCATATCCATTATATGAATTTACCTGGTATCCATTCCCCTAGAGACAGAAATTTCAGTTGCTTGTTTACTTAATAGATTCTGTTACACATGCCTCTTAGCATTCAGGCATGAGGGTTTCTCGTAGTATATATCCCAAAATAGGGTGTCTGTCTGAAGATATGCACACTTTTATCTTTACCATATATTACTAAAGTCCTCTTCAAAGAGGTTTACCAATTCACACTTCCTCTGGAGGTGGTGGACCACTTTCTAGGCAGCTGTGTATAATAATATGTTTCATGGTTCCTTGGGTAAGCCTCTTACGTGTTCTTTGTACCTCTTTTATCTCTACCATTGGGGTGTAAGCTTCCTATAGCCTCTACAGGGATGTTCAGCAAAAAGCATGTGCTTTATGCAAATTACTTAAATGATTAAATGACAGCAACTGCTCTACTCCTCAAGTTAACTATGGATGCTTCTCAAAAAGAGATCTTTTATTTTCGCCCATCACTCAGTGAAGACACTGAGTTCCCAAAGGTAAAATGTTCTCCGCCTTGAAATTGAGTTTGCAACCCTTTCCAAGTAGTCAGCCTGGGTTTTATAAAAAGCAGAAATTGATTAGAACCCTTCACCTTCCACCCTACCAGCCCCTGTAGCCAGTTACCTCCCAGGCTTCACGAGCCTGTCTTGGGATACTCCAGGTCCATCCTGAACCTTGAATCTTGAAATTCCAAGATAAGATGGATCAGTCACACTAATAAAGAGATTCCTTAAGAAACTTCCTAAGTGTAGTTGAGTTGTAAGTTTGGCTAGGTGAAATCTTAATCTAAATTAACAGTGGTCTACGCAACAAGGGTTACTTGTCACATATCAGTGTGGAGGAATGCAGTCCAGAGTTGGTATGGAAGCTTGGTCCCATGGCTTTGTCCCGAGACCTGAGCTCCTAGCTTGTTGCTCCATCACACCTAGGATGCTGCCCCTGTTCTCATGGTCCCAAATGATACACCGTTGTGTCTTCCATCTAGGTAACAGGGTTTGTGTGGGATGAGAATTGTGGGGGCGAGGAAACAGTATCCCCTTTCCTTTAACAATATTAGCCAGAAGTTACACTCACTGTTTTTACTTATATTTTAGGGGTTGATCTGTAGATACATGGAGAGATAGTTTGGCAAGGGTAGTTGTTAATCTGAGTAGCCATGTACCCAGCTAAATCTTGGGAGTTCTAGTACTATGAGAGAGGAGAGATGCGTACTTGGTCACACATTCCTTTCAGGGGAGCCCAGGTGTATTAGTACAGATCCTAGGGCTGGCCTTACTGCAGGCTGACTTATAGTCTTGAAATGCAACATGAATATTATGTGTTAAAAATGCTGTCAGGACCCTCGTTGGTAACATGTAGAGCAGAGGAGTTGGGTATCATAGCAGAGGGCAGGGTACCGCGTCAGAACAATTTGGGAATGTCTAATAAAGATTAGAATATGCTTAGGGTATCATAGACTAAACACATATTTTTTATAAAATATTTTTCCCTGTGCCCACATTCCTTTTAACAAATAAAATGTCAGTTGGAATAAAGCAGTAGAGGAAAGTTTTATTCCAAGGCCTGGACCCCGATTAGACTGGATCCACATTCTTCATTAGAACCTGGAAGCCATTTGGCTATCCTTGCATTTGTGAAAATGTCCAGGTAATAATACCAAAAGATGTGAAATCAATTCAGGTTGGTGATTTTCTTTAAAAGTCTCTTCCAAAAGGAATTGATGTTCCACCTGGAATATGACATAGGCTCCATTTCAATGAGTTCCTTTCTCAGCTGTTAGTTGACCATCTATTGTTGACAAACCACAGTGCTTCGGGTAATCTGAGGCTGGGGTGGAAAAGGCCCCCAGTAACTCAAAATCTCCTTGTCTCAAAACAAAATAAGTTTAATCAAAATCAAAATGTCCTTCCTATTATTGAGCTTCACACACTGGGACATGGCAGGAGAGAGGAGAGAGACTCATCCCAGCTAGGCTGACTGAGGAAGATTTCTGAGAGCACATGGGACTTGAGCTGGATGTCAGCTCTGAATACTGATGGAATGGCGTTCCATTGTCTCTTGACAGAGGCCAGTTTCTTTTGCTGTTTGAAGACAGATTTGGGTACACTGGGGAATGCCGATTAGTGCCATGTGACTAATGTTGAATCATGCTGACTAATGTGTTCTAAATGGATTGATTCAACAAGAAAGGGAATGCCGAGAGTCAAGAGTTCAGATCCTGAATTTCAGCATGTGATGAAGTGTAAATCACTCAGGCTCTTCATTTTTTATTTTATTTTTTTTTTTTGTCAATTAAAATGTGCTCATGACGTGAACCTAACAAGTCACCTTGCTGAAAAAAATAAAATGCTTTATAAATCTCAAGGATAACAAATGCTTAACCACAACTCCCAGGAAAGGCTTATGCAACTTGAGGTTACTCATGCACACACAGAATCAGAACATCCACCTCATGCCACTCCCTCACCAGGCAGAACTTCCATTTCCTCACGCGTGCCCTGAGAACTGACGACCGGTGCCCTGCACTCACAACCACTGACAAATAGAGGAGCTTTTGAAAAATCTTCCTATCTACCTACTGGGGTGTTTGTATTTTTCTGCAACAAATGTCACCACAGAATGAAGAGCCTGCCTTGCACACACAGCTCTTTCTCTCTTCTGACATGGCCCCAGCTAGACTGCTTGAGAACCTGGCCTCCATGTCCAGATGTTTGCTGAATTCTGAAGGCCCCCCAAAGGGCCCAAGTCCTTTTGTTGCTTTTCCAAATCACTTCCCACAGCGGCTGACCGATGTCCTGAAGGAGCCCTTCAATAGGGAGGATAAATGGAGGCAGATGAAAACATGACCCCCTGAGGCACACCCACGTCCACACTAACAAAGGGGCTGCGACACAACCTTGGAAGGAGCATTTTGGTCAGCAGCAAGTCTCCCCCCCGGGGCTGCTTTCAATGGCTACCATCATCGTGGAAGTAGCACGCATTTGTTCAGGGCTGGGGTGTACTAGGTCCAGCACAAAACATCTAAATCATGGTCCCCTGCCTTTGTAAGGGCTTCCTGGTGATAGACAGCAGCTGGCTTTCTCAGGGAAAACCTGGGGCTAAGGAGAGAGCCCAAGAAGGGCTCCTGGTCTCTGGATGACCTCTTCCCACGGAGCCCCAAGATCCTCCTCTGTTGTGCATGGCTATCAGCAGTCAAGCCGGGGTGTGGGAGCTTCCACACCTGCATTGTGTTTCTAGGTGTCTCTGGTGTGCAGGGCTGTTGGCTCCCTGGGTCATAGACAGGTGTGTCTCTAAGAGGAAGGAAAGTTTTGTTTCGACCATTGATGAGAAGTTAGCCTGTTTCATGACAATGCTTTTTTGATTGCTGTTTTGCAAAGTTTCTTTCTCTCCCTCTCATTTTTTTTTTTTTTTTTTTTTTTCCTTCAGACCCACAGAGACCATAGAGGCACTGTGACCTTTGTCTCGACCTGATGGGGGCATGATTTGTGAAATGAAACAGAGCCATGCTGCTTGGAAGAAGGAAACGGAAACCAGCATAATGGGAATTAATTAGTTGATTGCTGCTGAGATGGTAAAGATTTGCCTCTGTGCCATTGACCAGCCATCTCAGACCTTGCAGGGAAGGTGAAGATGAAGAGCCTTTGTTCAGGTCTCTAGATGCATAGGGCTGAAGGCTTTGCAGCCATGGAATGTCAACAGCCATAATAATAATAATTTGCACATATATAGCACCTTTCAACCGGGCACCTCAAAGCGGTTTAGCCACATTAATTAATTAAAGCCCACAATCCCCCTGGGGAGAGGAGGAGGATGACTAACAGGATTTGTAATTACAGGAGGGAACGTTTCCGAATAAAGTATTGTCCACCAAATAAAAAGGAGGCGTAAAGGAATTGGGGTCTCCAAAGAGTAACTGATTCAGACATGAAATTGTGGAAAGATGCGGGAAGTTTGGGGCGGGCCTGGGCATGGGGGTCTGCTCTTGTTTCAGAGGGAGGTTGATGGTCTCAGAATTCACTGACAGGCTTGGATCTGACTGAGAAGCAGAACATGTCTGGTATTAGTGGCATTTGGAAGGTCATTAGCGGCACAACCATTGTGGTGTAAATTCAATTTTCACTAGTATATTGTGTACAATCCTGCAGAACAAAGAGTGAAATTCATGCAGTATTTAATAAAGCATGAAATGAGTCCTTTAGCTTTAAAACCCAAAGCTGGGACTGGCCATTAACAAATGAATCAGCTGGTAACCCGTAGGACAGTTTAGTCATTTCCAGCAGACACCTAGTCTGCGCCTTGTACTGCCATAAGACTTCCTACTAAAGCTTCAAGGCTGAGTGCAGCACAAGGCCTGGAAGCTTCACTCCTTCAAAACCAGGCATCAGATCGTCCCAGCCTTTGGCATTGGGACCTCTCTTGTTAGTGACCCCAAGCTGTCCTCTACAGGATTTTTTCAAACTTTTTCAAAAGCCTTGGCGACTCGAATCAAGTCTTATCCTATGTCCTGACTCCTGTCAGTGCCCAGCAGAGCACCATGTACCGAGAAGATAAGATTGGTACCTTTTTAATACCACAGAACACTAAGACAGTGCTCTGCATCATGTAACTGAGACTGTCAGTCCCTATATTCTCCCCTTCCTCAGCCCACCAAGGCCTTTTGCCGCAAACCTGGCTGCTAGGACAGGACCTGAGCACTGCCTTGGCATTGTGTCAATATTTATTGAGTGATGTTGCGTGTCTGACACATAATTTGCATGTATAATGTTATCTAATCCACCTAACAGTCTCACCAGGTAGGACTTCTTATCATTTCTTCTTCACTGATGATAAACAAGACAAGAACATTTCAGTCTCTTGCTTAAAAGTGATGGAATGTGGATTTGAACACCTAGGCAGTCTTGTTCCTCCCTCTCTCACGCCTCACCCATGTGGTATTTCTGTTCACATCTATTACAAACTCTCTTAGTCATCCTCAATTTACTAAAGCACTCAGCACAATGCTTTACATATAATAGGAACAGAGTGAAAATCTTCCAAATAGAGAAATCACCAGGAGCAATATTAGTGGTTTGATCCACTGGGAAAAGTATCTACAGGTCTGGGTAATGGTACTGAGGGTAGCAAAGGCTCCATCACTGCATTCTCCTCTTTTTGCCATTATTAAAGGTTAGGAAACATGCACAGAAAATTTGCCTCAGGGAAGTTCATAAGAAAGAAGACACAGATGGTGTTCTTCTCCATGAACTGAAAATCTGCCAAACTGGTGCCACCCATGAGATGCTAGTGAGGCATGCTGTATTATTAATTACTTTATTGAACTTGGATGCTATTCCATGTTTTGCTAGGTGTGTTTGTACATGTGCATATATATGGCAAAGTCCAACTTTGCCTCCCTGATTGTGCTAGTCTCCTAGCTATTTTGTTGCAGTCTTGGTGAAGATTCAGAAGTGTGTGGTTCCTGTCAGCCCACAGAGTAAGCCTCTCTGAATTACCCCCAAGTGCTGAACTCTACCCATATGTGTCCTTTAGGTTGTATATTGTGAGCAAAGTTATGCTCAGAGACAGGATTGTCAAAGTTTGTCAAAATCAGGATTTCCAGATGAAAATGCTGGAGATGGAGGGTTGAGAACTAAGTAATGGGGGAGAAGGAAATTAGACAAGAAGAAATGCGAAGTATCTGATTCTGGCCAAAAATGGTCTTTTTTTTTTTTTTCTGTGCTTAGATTTTAATATTGTCATCACTTTTGTCTTATGACTGTGCAAGGATTCACTTTATTCCTGTACAGTATTAGCTACAGGCTTCTTTTGTTCAAATGGGAGGAAAGAGCTCATCACACTTCTCAGAAGAGTATCCTAAATGTGATTGAAGCATATTACCCACTTGTCATTTCAGTGAGGACAGGGTTCCATGGAACACAAGTTCTCATGAACTCAAATTAGATCTGGGAGGGTAGAAGACTAATAAATAGTGGGCATACATCAAGAGAAGGCAACTACCTGAAATCTCTGTGACTTAGAACAAAGTCAAATATGTCTGACAGACTCCCAGGGGAAGTTCTTCTCCATGTCATGCCTCAGTATTTTATTTTAGTGTCATTGTGCACTTCCACAATTACCACAACAGTGGAAGAGAGAGACAGAAGTTGTGCACTGGTACTTCCCCCAAGAAATGGCACACATCACTTCTGTCATTCCCAGTCATGTGCCTACGCTCAGGAGGTAGGAAGTACAAACCTTCCCTGTACTTGGAAGGGAAAGAGAACTGAATATTAGTGACCTCTTGTAATGTCTGCCCCATACTGTTATACCCAGGGTGCTGACAAATGTCTCCTTTCACATTCACTCTTTATGCATACATTTCCCTTGGATTACCTGGCATAAATCAAGATTTATGGGGTAGTGTTGAGGAAGGAAGATCGAATAGTTTTGCAGCCCATTCTAGTCCACAGATGACCTTTGTGAAAAAGAGGGAAGGTTAGTAGAAACCAGTTTACTTTGGGTACTTTTCTATTGGACACTAATGCCATACTCTGCTAAGTCTGGGAAAGGATAATGGGATAAAAGGACCCAAGACCTAATTCTAATGATACATCTACTCATTTTGAGTTGTCCAGGATCATCACGCTGTGAGTGAAAGTCTTCTGGAAATGTGCCCAGCTACTTCCATTCTTCCTCTTGTTGCCAGATGTGATTCGGATTCCCTGTAAGTCCTCTAACCTTTTTAGAAAGCAGCTCTCCTAGCAACAGCAGGAGGGAGAGAGAGAGAGATGGGGGCAGGGGGTGGGGGGGAGAGAGAGAGACACTTTCCCTGATTATTCTTCCAATAATGAATTCCTGATCTGAGTTGGCTGCTTCCATGTGTTTCCAGTCAAGTGCTGATGGCAGCCTTGCTGGGGGACATTTTCAAGAGGCTGTGGACATAATAGATGAGGTCTCCTATTGACAAGAGCTGCTCTCAGTTTTCCTTCCAGTTCAGCTCTCTTGAGTCCTGAAATCGGAGATAAGAGATGATTCACGAGATCTTGGTCGACCAACATGGCTGCCGCACCTCTTTGTGCCTTTGAACTATTTAAAAAGTCATGGCTTCAAAGCTGCCCTTTAAGAGATTTGCAATTAAGGAGTTAACTTTCTCAGACCAGACCAGTTCTTTGTGGATGCCAAGACCTTCTTTATTCAGGACTCAAAAATAGCCTGGAACTGCCCTGGCATCATAAGAACGAAAGGGAGAATCTCCTGCCTAAAACCTAATCTCAAGAATACAAGATGCTTCCACGTAAGCAACAGTGGGAGACCATGTTCGTTAAGGACACCCGACTATTCATTCTACCAAAGCAAATGTCTTCAGATAATAATTCAGTTTCAGCTTCCCTACACAGAACTTACACAGACTGTTACAGGTGGACTCTTTTCATGGAGAAGCAAAGTCCGATCTCCTTCGTGTAAAGGGGAAAGGTCTTGTTAGGGCTATAGGCGTCCTGGAATCAGCAAGTCTTTAGGCTCTGAGGCAGCTCTGGAGAGTCATTACCTTGGAGTCTCTGCTACTCTCCACATGTCTGTCCAAGGCTACTCCCTCTCTCTTAGCAGACTGTCCCACAGATTGCCATTCGGCGTATTCAAAACTGTAGCCTGCAAATGGCTCATCCTAATGTCTCTGGCTCCTGTCTCTACCGCTCAGCCTTTCACCTCCAGTTCCCATTGGCTTTTTTCCTTGGTATTTCCTAATTAAAATTCCTAAGCTAGAGTCTAGTATGGGTTCATCTTACTGTTTGGTCTCAGACCACATCATCGGTCACCAGGGGGCTGGAGGAGGAACTGAAAGCATGGCTGCCTGTGCAGCCACAGATGTGGGCAAGACAGTGTCCATTAGAGGGGCAGCGGGAGGCTGAGGCCACGGGAAGCTCTTAGTGCCCTTAACTGGATTGCCATGTGCATGCTCACCCTTTCTCTTGCTTCTTCCTCTCTTCCTCATTACCGTAGACCTGGTATAAACCTCTGCTCTTCATACCCTGTTACAGCCTCATCCCTCATTACTGTTCAGTCCTTAGCTTGTAATTCCAGCACCAGCTTCTCCCTCTGTTGAAGAACCCAATCACAGATGTGCAGGGCATGTGTACGAGAAGAAACAACTAACTTTTCTTTGAAAATATAAGGAAGACTGGGGAAGGTCTTGTATAAAAAGAGGAATGGAAATAAAACCCTTTCTTTGCTGAAAGAAATCCTGTTCTCATCATGAAACCCAAGCACCTTTCTTCTTTCTCCCAATATTTGGAGTAATTTCTCTCTCCTCACAATCAGACATGAGCAGAAGCTATAGAAACTTCCATTGAGGAATCCTAGCCAAGTGATACCAAGAGGTGGTATTCTAGCCACACAAGTTCCCAAAAGGTTCTTCTGATCCCTGTAAGGACCCTTAGTCCTCATCCCAACCCTTACCTTTCCCTACCCCACCCTCAGGCCTCATGGAGTCCTGGTCCCAGATTTTTGAACAACCAGTCCCAAACCATTTCCTTTCCAACAAGGACTTAGAACACAGGGAAGGCCTCAGTTTAGGTAATTGCGTTCTTCCAAAATGCCCAGTGCTTCTTCATTGGCAGTTTTCACAAAATCTCACGATGATTTTGGAAGACAAGTCATGCCCTTTTAAAACTGAATCAGAGAATTTGTGCTTTGAATTCACACTTCTACCAGAAGACTAAGAGAAAATTGAATAGTGATACTGTGTGCCTGCTATTCGTCAGAGACTATTGCCTTTTACCTCATCAGATGATTGAAAGTCTTACCCCGACGGTCTATGTTCGAATGTCAGTGTTTCCATAATATTTTCAGTGGACATGAGGCTAGAACTAAATCAGAGGCAAAGCTGAACAGCTCTGTATGTCCTTGCCCTTTCCTGAGCTCAGAGCATGTCGATGTTGATTAAATCATCAGGCAGACCTTGTCCTGTAACTGATACTTTTATCTACTGACTTAAAATCACAAAGTTTTCCTAGGAGCCTATCTATGATGGCAGGGAAGGTAGTTCTGGTATTTTCAAACCTCCTGCTGTGGGATTCTACAGCCGGTAACTCTGGATCACTTCCAGGTCTCTGCTCATTCCATTTAGAATCTGAGGTTGAAGTCTATTGCCATTGGCTGTCCCCTGGGATCTGAGAACTCATCTGGGTTTTGTCCAGCCTCTGTCTCCAAAACCGTCATCCAAATGCCACAGTCATTACCACTAACAGCTTGAAAGTTGATGCAAAGATGGAGCAGAAAAGCCAGGTTGGCTTCCCCCCAGTTCTCTAGGCTCCTCTGGGGTTAATCAGCAACCACCTATCTTTGTGTTAATAACATAAGCCTCTCTAACTAGACCACCTGGAGGAAACCCATAGAGAGGCTTACAGTGAAGCCCGGCTTGCAGTAATTATTCTGACCGTCATTCTTTTTAAGCTGGACTCAGACTCTAGACTAAAACAGTTCACTAAAGCCAATGAAGTGGCAGGATGGACTGTCGCTCTCTCCTAAAGCTTGTTTGGATTTGACTATATCTCATGCCCACATCTCAGCTTCAAAGTCATCTTGAGCTGAGAACTGCAGGCAACATCTCCCCATTTTTGGCACATGGGATTTAGTGAAATATCCTGTGCGTCCCACTTGCAGAATTCTTCAGCAGCATCTTGCTAAAAACCCTTTCCCACCTTGCTAGCCTTCCTAAAATAATAGACTTTCTTAACTAGGATTGCTGACAACTTCTCTAAGTATCTAACCCAAATGGCTTGAGTTTAGGTGGTTGCCTGTGCAGGGGAAAGGGTGAGCAGGAAACACGTGGAAAACAGTCCCCTGCTATGTCCCTCTGCTAAAACTGACATAACAGAATGACATAGAAGAGTTGAAATAGCAGATATTTATTTTCTCCCAGTCCTGGAGTCTGGAAGCCTAAGATCAAGGTGCCGGCAGGTTTATTTTCTCCTGAGACTTCTCTCCTTGGTTTGGAGATGGCCACTTTCTCACCATGTTTTATAGGGCCTTTCTTTTATGTGTGTTTCTAGCGTCTCTTCCCCTGTTTATAAGGATGCCTATCACTGAGTTCGAGACCTGCTCTTATGACTTCATTTAACCTTAATTACCTCCTTTTAAAGGCCTCATCTCCAAATACAGTTAGATTGGGAATTATGGTTTCAACACATGAATGGTAGGGGTGGGAACAATTCAGTTCATATACCTGCCAACCTCTAGATTTCGCAGCAGATTACCTCCCATTTTCTGGTGCTGCTCCTCTAATCCTGAATGGGAGAGAAACAGACTTTGGTCACGAAATGTCAGATGTGACTGTGCAGTCAGGTTGAGAATAGCTAACCGAGGTAAGGATAATGCCTGAAACAGAGTGAAAGGATGGATGGATGGATGGATGGATGAAATGACTTAGGTAGTACGTTTAACAGCACCAGGGCAGATGTTACATTCTAATTCTTTTAGGTGGTACCTTAAAGAGGGGTTGCAAACTCACATGCTCATGCTGGACAGGTATCAGGACTGCAAAAGAGGCTGAGTGCAGTGAAAGGAAAGAGTGGGGACAGTGACAGATCGGAACAAGTGCTTCCTGCCCAAGGGGGCAGCCTGTGTTCAGCTCCAGCCCGTTGTTACCTTGTGGGGTGCCAACCTAAAACTGCCAGACTTATATTTTTTTTAAGGGAAACCAGAAATCTGGACTTTCAGATGAAATCTTTCTTTAAATAAAATTTTTAATTATGGCAACTAATTCAAAAATTGTAAAATATCAGGTGGGCCAGATAAACACATTGCAGTCGGAGCGAACCCTGAAGATTGCCAGATTCTCACTCTTGGAATACTGGGAAGACAGCTGTAATAGCCCCACACAAGTATGGAGGCTGGGCTCATAGTCCAGTCCACCACTTAATCGTTTCAGAATCTTGGGCAAGTTACGCACATAATATATAGAATTGTTATAAGGATGAAATTAGTTAGTATATGTAGATGCCTAGAATAATGTCTGCTGTCTAGTAAGAAAGCAGTAACTGTGCCAGCATTATTAGTATCACTAAACCTCTTGGTTTCCTCATCTGCAAAATGGGGCCAACACATGCCTAACTGATCCCTCCCACAAAGAAAATAAAAGACTGTGTGAAAAAGGTTGCAAAAGTATGTACATTGCTAAGCAATACAGTAATTACACGCATACACCCCACACTGCGTGTGTTACTGTCTCTATAAATGAGACTCAGTCTTTCTCCGGGCAGGGCTGCAACGTCCTAGGAGAGAGAGGACCACAGAACTAGAACTGGTCCTTTATACTCGCGAGGGTCATTTGGCCAGTTTGCTCCTCTTAGAATTTGGTGTGTTTTCCTTTTTTCTTGTGAAATTTTTCAGCATTTAGAAAAGTACAGAAAATAATACAATGAACACCCAAGGACCCTTATCTAGATTTACTAATTGTTAACATTTGTCACATGTGCTTCATCTTGGTAAGTGTTCCTGGCACAGATGGAGAGATGGAATGTAGCAAAGATGCAGGAAGGAAATGGCGATGGATTGGAGCATAATGGTGCTGAATGGGTGAGCTGAGAGTTTTAACTGCCCCCGGGACCACTTTATTTTTACAAGAAAGCAAGACCAAGTCAGATGTAGATGGTTCCCATTTTGGATAAGGACCTCAAAGGGGTTTTCTGCAGGTGGTTTGTTACAGACACACACTGGCACCACCTTAACTATAATGGTATCAACTGGGACACAGAAATCATTTTATCATTAGTAAGGTTTTCACTTACTGTTTTCTTAAGCTTTTATTTTTTGCCAAGAGTGTTTTGTGTATTGCTCCAGTGATTGAAAAGTAAACATTTTTAAAGAGACTTAAATGTCTTTTTAAATGATGGGAAAATGTCTCTGTTTTAAGGAGTTAAGAAGCTGAAACTGGTGGAGCTGTGAGAAACCCAGTCAGAGCACAGAAAGAAATGCTGATCTCTAAAAATGGAAGGATTTAGGAGCAGAAACACTCAAATCCAAAGAATCTATATGTCAATCAAAGGACCCTTTTCTGTTAAACCACGTAAAAGAGTCTCCAAGATTGTCCCATTTCTCAACATGCGCTCTTTCTGCGTGTAAATGTGAAGGCTTCTCTCTGGAAAGGATGTCTTACAACCTGAAAGCAACTAAACTTTGCTTTAAAATTCTATTATTCAGACCCTTCATTAATTTAAGCTGACACTCCTCCTCAACTGGGGCAAATCATCAAAGCTTCTTTGTATTGAGAACCTTGAATTCAGCAACAAAGAGCATGGGGTGTGGAGGGAAATGGGGGGGTGGGGAGACCCAATCAGGAAGGGAAAGGGGGAAGCTGGGGTATTGAGAGTCCAAGGGGAGAGGGGAGAAGTTAGCAAAGTGGAGATAACTATGGGGGGGAGGGGAGTGGTGGGAAGTGGGAGTGGGGGCTGGGAGTGTCCTTAAGGAAGCAGAGCTCTACCCTTGAGCCTCTGCTCATCAACTCTAATTGACAGAGCAGAAGCAAACATTTTTCTCCAGAGTCAGGTTTTATCCTGAGAGAGCTAGGAAGACGGAAGAAAAGTTTTGTCCTTTCTCCCTTCATCCTTAGGCTTCTTGAATCTTCTGCCTGGGGTGCCCTGCTCTGCAGCACAGTGCCTGGCAGGATGTCTGTCCCAGACCCTGACCTGAGCCCCAGCCCTAGTCAGGTCTGGCCCAGTTGTGTCTCCCCACCCCACCAGCAGCGGCCCATGGGCTCTCCTCCTTTCTGCTGTGATTTATGGCAGGATATGTCATGTGGGATGTCCCTGTGGGATGTGTTGGGGTCATTCTTGAGACCTAGGTGAAGAAGGATATTCTGAAATGTGGGGACATCATCCACAAGCTTTTATTGAGCACTACAATTAATAACAAGAATAAAAGATTTGTAAGGTGAGCCTTAAAGCCTAAAGGAAAACTGGGTTTTTCAGTGTCACTTTAATAAGTTTCCAAAACCTAAGTAGCCCCAGATGGTCCTCCCTCCCCAGGGACACAGGAAGCTCACGTGGACACAACAGGACAGGCCGCTCCTGGGGCCCAGCAAACCCTCGAGACCAAACCAAGGGAGGTTCCTGGACTTCAGTCCCCAGCCCAACACCTTCCAGTACTGAACACCCCAAGAACTCCTCTGCCCTCCCTGAGTCATGAGTCCCCAAATAGTGACCAGGAATAGAGATAATCCACCACGGCTCTGAAATCGTATGCTTTCACTCAGACTGAAAGCGAAGTCCCTCTTAGTCCTACAGTCTGACATGCCCAGCACACCTGTGGCCCCATCTCTGCTCCCCCATGCTCACCTGTTGCTGCTCCCCCAGGGTCTCCATGCTGAGCCTCCTGTCACCAAGCACCCTTCCCTTCAGGGCCCCTGTATTTCTGAACCCTTTTCTGGAATGCCTTTGCCCAGAACTGACATCCTCACCTCCTTCCTCAGAGATGGACATGATCCCCCTACCCCTCCAAGTTTTTTGCTAAATGTCACCTGCAGGAGACCTACCCTGTCTAAATTGCAGCCCACTCCCCTCCTTGCCCCATCCGGCCCTACTTTTCCTTCCCACAGTACTCCTCACCCTGCAGTATAATAAATAACTATGTCTGCCCTTCACTGTGAGTCTTCTCTGCTGCAATACAAGCTCTGGAGGGCTTTGATTTGTTCCTCGGTGTGTCCCAAGCACCTACAATAGTGTCAGGCATGTCAAGAACACCCAGTTAATAGATAGATTCTTCCTTAGAGGTCCAGGATATAAAATTCATCAAAGAAGGGCTTCTCCAGTTGAAGAGAATATGAGCTCAGATTGTCTCCTGCCATCCCTGCAAGCTCTTCATGGAATAAAGCTCACTGAGGAGCATTTGGAAACCGCTCCTATGTCCTATGTTAAGCCAGCCTTGAAGCTATAAATGTCTTCGCAATGTCTCATCAAGGGCCTGGTACATTGGTTGGTACTAGCAGGTGCCCCGTTGGTGGAGGTTATGAGGAGTGCGGGGAGAAGTGACAGGAGGGAGATGAGCAGGTCTGGATCTTTTCTCTCATTCAGGGCTCAGCTCACCTGTCAGCACTCAGCAAAGTCTTCCCTGTCTGCCCTCTCTTTGTTCCAAATGGTACAAGTATAATGATTTTAGGCAGGAAAACATGTGCAAAGATGTTTGTTGAGCGGCTGCTGTATGCTGTGTGATGTCCATATTCAGTTCATTATATAAGTGATCTCATGAAACTGTCCGCCATTGTCAACATGCCTCATCAGTGCCTCACACCAGGCCTGGTGTATTTAAAAGGTGCTCCAAGTCTGGTACTATTAACCCCATCTTACAAGAGAGGGACCAATGTACAGGTGGCTTGCTTAACATCATAAGACCAGTGAGTGACAGAACAAGAATTTCAATCTTACCCAGACACCCTCCAGTCACTCTGATTCTGAGAGAGAAGCTCAGTCAACCATCCCTCTATTTCCCTCAGGTAGATCTGTCTCCTCACCACGCCAGGACATGGGGGCGAGTATTTCTTCTCTACCTGTCTTTGGCTTTTTCTCCTGGGTTCACTTCCTCCCTTTATATGGTTAACACCTGAAGGGGTCTCTTGCCACCTTTTGATTCATGGACCTGCCTTTCCCTCCCTCCTGAGCTGTATAATCCCAGAATTAGCCTCAGTTCATCTTGAATCATAAATCAAGTTCTGAAAGACACTGAGATTTAGTGTTAAAAATCTCCCCAGAATTTGAATTCTTTGTGGCAGTCATTCAGCTCTGAGTAGAATGATGGATTCATCAAGTTTCTCCCTTAAAGAAAATTCTGGTTGGTTTCTGCTGGCTTCCCCCTGCCCCCTCTACAAACACAGCTCTCGTTAGTAATATGCCTAGAATTCCCCCAAGAATGTTGTTTCCACTCTTGGCCACACCATGGAAAATCTCCAATCATATTATCTCTTTGCCTAAGCAGAAATCATTTATAACTAACATGTTCATTGTGATTTCTATATGCCCACTCTTAGCTGAGATTTTCTTTCTGAGCAATGCTGAAGTGTAGCAGACCCGCAATTGACACTGTCTAGGGACAAAACAACTTCAAGTATGTACCAGGCCTATTTTAGGGAAGCTAAGGCAGCCTCTAAATCACTAGCTCCCAGAATTCTAACCCTGGGGAAAAAAACATTTACATAAATCTCCTGATACTTTATGCCAGATTAAATTCTCTTGCTAACTACTGAGTATTTTCAAAATTGTTTTTAGAGACAGTGAACTATATAGTTATCAGATAGGTTTTCATTTTCTGGGTTTTTGTTTTTTATTAATCTAGTTTCAACAGTGACCTTTAGAACCTGCTTCTTCCTCTCAGGAACTCCTTCTAGAAGTTTTGTATCCAAAGACTTTAGAAGTTCAAGGTTGAATTGACTTTCAGAATGACTAATCCACCAGAATTGCTCTATTAGTAACAGGCTGGAGTAGTTCTTCAGTGGTATGTGACTGTCCTGTATCCTGGAGGACATTTGTCCTTCCTGCCTCATTCACAAGATGCCAGCTGTATCCCACAGTAATGGTAGGAATCAGAAGTGCCTACAATATTGAAAGTGCCAGAAACAGCATCTCAGAAAGATGGTGAACTTGGAGCAGATACCATTGGTGAGGCGACTGGACTGTCTCCACAGGCACTGCCCTCCTTCTCCCCGTAAGTTGCTTCCTACACTTGTTGGCTTCCATAATATTTCTTTGCCTTCAAGCCTGGTTTTGGACATTTTTTAAATCTCTGATTCCTTCTATATAAAAGTGTGGGCAGTGGGAAGAAGAGGAGGACATGCTGAAATTTTACCTGGGCCCATACCCTCCTAAGAAGGGTCTTGGTCCCTGGAATGACTTTGGACTCTTTTTTTCAAGTTCATAATTGAGAGAATTTACTAGTTGTCAATTCTCAAGTCCAGTAGAGTCTGGGATAAGTGATAGAAACAAGGACAGAGAATAAATGACTTCACCAGAACCCAACATTGGATTCTGAAGAGAGGCCTCCCTAAGATGTCCAGGACAGGCATTCCCAAGATGTGCCATTTTGGCATGTGGATTATTTCAAACTGAGGTCATTTGAGTCTAGGCAGGCTCAAGAGGAACTTGTAACACTCTCTGAACTGTCTAAAAGAATGAAAAGTTGGGTGTATTACCCTGATTTAGGGTTATCTCCAGAAACAATCATTCTATGGGAGAAACTATCTATATGGCAGAGCAACTATGTCACTACAGAGCGTCTGGTCTCCTACCCTCTGTCCCCGAAGCCGAGGCCCTTACGCCACGCTTTAGCTTAAGAAATAAACTCCTATTTTGCATGATTGGCTTTAGAATTCATATTCATGTAGATTCTCCAGTATGTAATTAAATGTGTTCTTTTCTCTTACTATGCTGTCTGTTAGTCTGATTGTTCAACAGTCCAGAGAAGAAACCAGAGGGGCAGGGGGAAACTTCCTCTTCACTCCACAGCTGCAACCAGTGGACTCTCTCACCTCCAACACCTATCAGTTCTGCTTTGCTTGTCGACTCTAAGTACCAGCCCTTCCTGCCCCATGCGCAATGGCCTGTTCTCCCCAATTTCTCAGCATATCAGCATTCTCTGCAAGGGGATGACCAGGAAAATCAGGATCTTCTAGTAGAGCAGGAATTCTACAACTTCCAGGACCCTGGAAGAGTATAACTCTCCATCAAGAAAGGTCCAAAGAGGCTATCAGAAGAGTCGTGCTCTTGGTTTTCTTGTTTCTCTGGAGCCTGACTTACCACGCATGCCACTGCCCCCTCTCACAGGCCATGTACTCCAGCCCCGCATCCCGCCCGCCCGCCCGCCCTGGTGCTGGGACAGATCTGGGCAGCGCTCAGCACATCCTGTTTGTTCAGTTGCCTTTGTCTCCCACAGGAGCAGCAGGGAGAGGATCCCTCTGAGTCCCCGGGCTTTGGGCTTTGAAATCAGATCCTGACACACCTGACTGGACTCAATAGCTGGAAATGGCAAGGATGTCCGATGGGCAGAGGGCTCTGTTGTACGTTCCGCACACCAGGAAGGCAGGGGCTGGGTCAGCTCTTGGGCACTGCTCTGGAAGAGGCAGGATGCTCCAGCAGGAAAGGGAAACAGTGTAGCCGAAGCGAAATCCACTTGAAAAAACTCCTGAGCACCATAGTTAAGCAGTATGAAATCCATCCCTGAGGACAGAGTGAGGCGTAAACTCATTCCTCCCTCCTCATTCATCCCTAATCGGGAAACATTCAGTTCCAGTAACTGCCCCAGGAGCCAGGAGGGTCAAACTTCTCTGCCCTGCGCTTTCTGTGGAAGTGCTGCCTCTGAGGCCGTGGCAGAGGGAATCAAGGAAATAGCCACGTACATGCCACTGCAGCGGGAAGCTCAGCAGGACTGGAGGAGCACAGGGCGCCTGGTGCTTCCCCAGCTGCACAGCCGCTTTCCAAACGCACCAGTGCAGGGGCTAGAAAGGCACTAGGAAATCTCACATGTACAAGATGCAGAAAGAGCACCCGGACACCCATACCTGGCTTAAGAAATGACATGCCTCCAGTGAAGTTAGAGGCTCTAGTGTCCTCCTGACCCCAAGCTCTTCCCCACCTCTCCAGCAGCGACCTCTTTGTCATCCAGTGTTTCCTCTACGTTCCGGGGATGTGTGCAGCCCTATTTGGGGTGATCGCTTTGCAAGCCTCACTGTTTTCATCTGTACAAAGGGTCTATTGAGAGGATTAAAGGAAATGACATGTAATAAATATTTGGCTATTGTTCTTACAAAAAGGAAAGAGTCAGCAGAGAGAACTGTGTCTGATGCAAGGTGCTTCTGGCCTTGCCTTGCCTTGTCTGGAGAGCCTGCTCTCCTCTCTGCCGCTCTCCGCAACCTTCTAAATGCAGTGTTCCCGCACACCAGTCCCACTTCTTGTCTTTGGGTCAATGCCGTGTCCACTTGCCTGTGATGCTGGTTCTCTGTCTCAATCTTCCTTCACTTTGGACTAGGATGTCACCAACTCTGGGAGGCTTTCCCCATCAGCCCAGTCAGTGCTCCCACCACTCCCATGATCCCTTAATTCCATCTGCACACTTGCAGGGCGCCCATGATTCTCCCGAGGTGCCCACGGTGCGCTCTGCCTGAGCTGCCCATGAGGGACAGGGCTGGATCTCCTCTGGCTACTTGACTGGCCCAGCCCCTTGCCTGTGGCACATGGCAGGCCCATGATGACTTACTGATTGAGTGAACACAGGAATGAATGAATGACAGTTTAGTGTCAGAGTAGAACTTTCTGAAACAGTTAACATGGAGAAGTCCCCATATTCCCAGTTCTCCTTGTATTTTTCTTCAGTAATTCCCAAATTTTCTCTGTTGAGGAAGCACAAAACTAAGAGATCTCTCCATATTCATCAAATAACAATGGAGCAGAAACAATGGGGTCATGAACCCTTTTTTCCTATAATTTCAGCAAACAAGCCACAAGGAGAACCCTGGGTGGGCTTTACATGAACCTTGAACATTTCCCTAGGTGTCTTCCCACTTTTTTTCCTCTTGAAGCCAATAGAAACTCAACGAAACACACAAACTCATTCATCCTGCCTGGAAAATCCTCTTTAATACCACAAAAAAAAAAAAACCTTCGGAAACAGTCTTCTGTTAAGGTGTTCTCACCCAGAGCCATTGTTCTCTGCTAAAAGGTTCGGTTGCTACTGTGTGGACTCAGCTTTAGTCATGGAATTTAGAGGATGTGTCTCAGAAGTGAGATCAAGAGCAAGCCCCGTAGTAACCTGCACCATAAGCTGATTCATGTCGTGATGCTGGAAATGGGCACACAGGTCTGCCCAGGGAGGAAATGTGAGCTGAGAGTGAGGCCAGCGGCTGGGCTGTACGCACAGAACACACAGATCAGCTTTTCCCTAAAAAGGCTTCATCAAGGTGAAACGCACATGACATAACCATCTTTAAGTGAACAAGGGCAGTTAGAACAGTCGCAATGCTGGGCAGCCACTGCATCTGTCTAGGTACAAAATATTTTCATCACCCCAGTAGGAAACTCCACACCCAGTGGAAACTGCTTCACATCCCCCTTACCCCCTCAGCTTCTAGAAACCACTGATCTGCATCCTGTCTCTGTGGATTTATGTATTCTGAATATTTCATCTACACAGAATCATATAGTGTGTGACCATCGATGTCTGGTTTCTTTTGCTACCGTGTATTTGCGGTCCATGCACATTTGCATGGATCAGAGCTTCATTCCTTTTTATGGTTGAGTACTTTTCCATTGCGTGGTTTGTATCACATTTTGTTCATCTCTTCATCTGTGGACGGATATCTGGACTGTTTTCACCATTTGGCTCTTGTGAATCATGCTTCTCTGAACTTGTGTGTGCATGTATTTATTTGAATACTTGTGTTTTTTTTCTTTGGGGAATAGATCTAGGAGTAGAATTGCTGGGTCATATGGGAATTCTGTGTTTAACATTTTGAGGTACTGCTGCACTGATTTCCATGATGACTGAACCATTTTACATTCCCACAAGCAATGTGTGGTCACAGGTCAGGTTTATCCATCTGGGAATCATATTCTAAAGGGGAATGAGCATACTTTAGGACTAAAGGCTATGTTCTGTGCACAGAGAATGCAGAGACTATATATGAACAGACCAGTTCTGCATCGGGAAGCAGGGAGAGTGGGGTCTCAGTAGACAAGCTGAAGGGTGGCTGAGAGGGTAATGAACTTCACCTGTATCCTTGTCACACCATCCTTAGCTCATCTGAGGAAGACGGGAGAATGTCATTGTCTACTGTGTCATATTTTCACTTCTTTCCAGCTAGTCTTCACACCTACACAATCTTCAAGATGGTCAGGTCATAGTGAGTGACTTGCCCACTCTTAGCTAGGTGTCTCTGTCAGTGTGTGACCCACTGTTTAGAGCGCACACATTTGTGAAAGCAGCTGTACACATGCCACTCGACAACATCTGCGAGCCAGAAATAGAAGCAACACCTTTAGAGAGAAAGCTGGAAAAGCAAAGTTATTAATAGTAGCTGTTGAGGAGAGAGGCAAGGTCATCAGCAGGGCCCCACTGAATGAGACTTGTCAGAGGGAAACAATAGAGCCGGTTTCTTTCTTGAAACCACCTGGAAGGAGCTTAGGCCCATGTTAAATTCATATGTAAGTATTATTTGATCGAAAAAATAAAAAGATACTATTTTATTATAATCTCCCTCCCTTCACAGTCTGATAGCTGGAATGTCCACCTATCTTGTGGGGAAGGGCTTCCTGACAGAGACCCGGGAGCTTCTAGAACAATGTCCTCTCTATTCAACCTGGATCTTGCGGCTGGACGAGAGGCTGAGAGGGGAAATCAAGAGGAGTGGCTAGGGAGCAAGGCCAGAGGAAGCCTTTGAGGAAAGGAGTGTGGTCCCCTGGACGTTTTCTGTGTGTGTGGCCCTTGGGAGACTTGCCAGGAGGAGAGGAGAAGGGAAGGGTTTGAGCACTGGGAGAATGAATGCTTCCTGTGGGGCTAAGCAGGAAGGAGACTCTCAGAGCTCACGCAGAAGCACAATGGGCCCCGGGATGCAGCTGATTTGAGCCCTGCCATTGAACACAGGGTGGGTCTCAGTTTTTCACAGGGCAAAAGGAACTTGTCTTCATTACCTGTCAGTAAATAAAGAATGAACAGTCAGCTTTTCGTTTGAAAATGGACCAAGCTCCCTTCCCAGAGCCAAGTGGAGAACAAGCGATATTGATGGGGAAAGGCGTGGGCCTCCTCTCCAGCACAAGTGAAAGGTCTTGCCTGGATGTTTTAGTCCTCATCCAGTGGGACATGTGCTGGGTTAGAGGATACGGTGCTGAACAGAGGCCCCCATAGAGATGTCCACTTCCTAATCCCTGAAACCTATAAAGGTAATCCTCTCTGCAAGAGGGGTCTCTGCAGATAGCATTAAGTGTCTCGAGATGACATCATCCTGGTTATCCAGGTGCGCTCTAAATCCAATGACAAGTAGGCCTTATAAGAGACACCCAGAAGACAGACACATGAAAAAGAGATCAGGAGACCATGGAGGCAGAGATGGTTATGAAGCACCAAGCCAAGGAACACCTGGAGCCCCCAGAAACTGGAAGAAACAAGGAAGGATTCTCCCCTAGAGCCTTCAGAGGGCACACCATGCTGTCAACACAAGGATTTTGAACTTCTGGCCTCCAGAACTGCAAGAGAGTACATTTCTGCTGTTTAAAGCCATCAAGTTTATGATACTTTGCTGCAGCAGCCATAGGAAGCTAATACAGTGGGGGATACCCAGAGAGAGGAGGTGACTGGAGAACGCAGATAATAAGGTCAGCCCCTGGATTTGCTGCTGGTGTCGGGAGAACTCCGTTAACTTGATGCTGCAGTTTGTTCCTGTGTGCTCCTCATGCCTGAGACGGGGCATCACTCACTCAAAGCTGCTCAGGATCAGAGGTCAGCTCAGACCCTCACATTTATCTGAAATGGTGGTAATGGTCATGACCACACTTAAGAATGTGTCACGCGTGCTAGGAAATGTGTATACATTATCCTCATACGAGGATCTCATAGGATCCTCCAAAGGGGATTAGTATTCGTATCCCATCTTACAGATGAATAAAGTGAGGTTCTGAGAGGTCATGTAACCTGTTCAGGATCATTCTGCCAGTGAGCCCCAGTCTACCCATGTTCCATCCATGGCATTATAGAAGGCTCAAGCCTGCAGAGACTTTTGGTCTAGCAGACCCCAGCATCCTACAGCGTCCAGCTGGTGGATGAGAAAGGACTTATTTTCTGAATATTAGCAGCACTGACACTGCAGATTGGCAGAATGATTGGTTAAGGTTAAGTTGCTGAGAGGGCCTGATTAGACCTTGCTACCCACAGATGGATGACAGAGCATCAACATTCAGGAAACCTAGTCAGAACCAATACTGATCAACGTCCTGAGCCCCTGAGCCTTTCTCCTCTCCCAGTCATCAGGGGGAAGAGATGAAACCAGGTGGCCTCTGCCATGTGGTAAGCTGGACAGTCCACAGAGGACACATTCCAACATAATTCATTCCCTGAGCCAGGACCAAGAAGAGAGCAAACAGGCTGGAGGGAAAGTCTCTGAGCAGGTTGTGGCCTGGGCTAATGGACACCATCTGGGACCCCATTTGGGGCCCTTCTTTGTATGGCTGGACACGGGCGGACTCACTGTTGGGGGTCCCTGTGCCTTCCCCAAAGTTCTCTGCTGATCCCCCTCCTGCAGCAGCTTAGACTGGGATGTGGCTAGTGAGGCTGCTTCCTTGCTGTCCTTCCAGCACCCCGCTTTGGAGGAGTGCAGGAGCAAGAAGGGCGGCCCTGCCAGATTTCCTCCCAGGCAGACCTCTCTGCGAGATAAACCTGGCAAGGCTGGAGCCCAGGACAACAGCATAATAAACCGCCCTCTGGCCTCCTCCTGGCTCATTGTTCTGCTGCAGGAGTTGTTTTGAGTCCGATCAAAAGGAAGGAAGAGCGCTATGCTATCAGGCTAGGGAAGGAGGATGCTCTCCTGACTGCTCCTGTGGCCCTTGGCCACCTCATTTTAAATATGAGGAAACTAAAGGGCAGCGTGCAGACTAACCCCGGCGGCAGGGCCAGAGCAGAGACAGCCAAGGCCCCACAGGACCTCTGGTGAGGCAGCAAACCCACCAGTAGCCCCTTGTGCTTTCACTAGGCCAGGGGCTGGAAGGCCCTGCACCCTCGACAGCGAAGAGGGCCGTTCTGGAAATGGGCTCCCAGTGAGTGGCTAAGTTAGTTGTTGTTTACCCCTGGGGCTGAGAACGGAGGCCACAAGGCCACAACCATTGGCAGTAATAGGCCAGAAAAGGAACTTCCCGGTTTGGCTGGCGCATTGCCTCCTACTCAAGATAGGGAACAGTTCAAGTTCTCAGGAAATGCAGTCAACATTCGGCACTGCGGCCTGTCCGAGACTCAGGCCAGGTTCAGGGGCGGGCAGGCTGGGCGGTGTGCGTCCTCAGGCCCCACGACTGGATTCCTGCGGGGAACTAGAGCAGAAAGCGTTCCTCCCTCCACGCTGGACAGGCGCCTCCTCCCGCGCTCACTGGCCTGGGGGCGCCCTTTGCCTCGCCCGGAAGTCTGTCCCGCGCCGCCCGGTCTGGACGAACAGGTGCCCCGCTGCAGCGGCCTGGTCACCTTTGTCTGGGCGAGAGGCCACGTCTGAGCCATCAAAGGAACCTCAATGGGAGAGGATGTTAATGTGCTTCCTCAACCAGAAAGGTGGTTTGCGTTCGGCCAAAGCAACCCAAGCAAACAAGCAGAAGCCTGTCAATTGAGAGATGGGGGCTGCTGGGACATCACACAACAGCGAAATGAGAGCCATTATCAGACTCGTCCCAGCCCGAAGGAGGGAGAGTCTTTGAAGCCACAAACAGGCTGAACAGAACTTTCCACCTGAGAGATGATGGAGAAGGGAGGTCAGGCTGCACGCAGCCCCCGCAGAAAAACTGATCAAAGCCGGCTGCCAAAGGGAGGGGGCACACAGCTGCAGCCCCAGGGCCGCCCAGGTTTTCCGAAGGCAACCCAGCAGCCTTTGCAGGGGCTGTGGGAAACCCCGCCACAGATGCACGACAGCCAAACCCCAGGCACTGCTGGCAGGGGAAATAAGCCTCAGTGGTCCTGAAAAGGGCGGGGAGAGAATCAAAGCACACAGAAATGCAAAGACCACCCACCTGAGGAGCACCTACCTTTAGGAAACAAATAGCTCCTGGTCTGCCAGGAGCACTTCTGAAAGAACAGACTGAACGCAGAGGCCTCAGTTTGTGGGAAGCCTGGCCCCTTCTAAACATCTGAAAGTTAAAGTGTGTTGGCCTCTGAGATACCTGTTGGAGGGCTTCCTTTCGGCTGCTCCCCTTCCCTGAGAAAAGCCTAGAAGCTAGTCCCAGGAGGGACAGGGTCCTGTGTGGCTGTCTTCAGAGCACACCTCTTGGACTAGACAGTGGTATCTGTCAGGGAACATTCTAGTGGATCTGGGGAATGAATGAGGGTCGCTGTGAGTGGGCTCTGCCTTGGGTGGCCATGTCCATCCTGCCTGGACTGGTCCCACACCTCTTCCCTCCTGCCTGAAGCTCCCCTTCGGAGGACTGGCACTTCCTGGAGCCCGCAGGTCTTTTCTGAAATGGGCTCAACAAAGCAAGGTCACTTCTACCACGTACACCAGAAAAGAATAGGAAGGCCCTTCTTCTTGGGAATGGTTTGGAGGGAGGATGGAAGCAATAATAATGGAGGCCTTGGAGAAATTTGGGTGGAGGAAGGAGAGTATGGAGGAAGTGGGTTGCCCACAAGCATTAGAGAAAGTTCCAGAACTGTTCTTTTAACCAGCTGGCATTCTTTCTAAAATGGATGAGCAAGGACTAAGCAGAGGGCTTCAGGGAGGAGAAACAGAACCGTATGTAGATAAAGGCACCTCTTCTCCCTTTTCTAGTGTGACCTGACCCAGGAGAGGGGAGGCATCGCTGTGCTCGCACTCAGTACTAACTAGGAGATTATTTCTTACTTTACCCCATGAACTGGATGACATTGTCTCCATTTTATGGATGACGGAACAGAAAATCTGAGACATGACCAAGGATCTCCAAGGACATGCATGGAGATGTGGAGCTGGAACTCAAGTCTCAAAACCAAAGTTCATAACCTTCCTGACTCTTTCCAGCCCAGCCCTGCCTCTCAGGGCTGGGCATATGTCCATAGATGGCCTATAAATATTTATTAAATTGAAATGAACTGAGCAACCGGACACACGCAGACCCTTTTCACCCCAACCCAAAGGAACCCTTTGAGGATCTGGGTTATGGAAAGAAATTCTCTGAGGCACCGAATAAAATCTTGCTCTGAGGTGCAAGGAGGCCTTTTTTGAAATGAATACCTAATAAAGGTTTACACGGACCCCCAAAAGGAAAAACAGAAGGGAACTGGGACAATAAAAAAGCAGAGTAGGTAGATAATAAAACTTCACAGTGTTGTCTTTCATCCAGGCACACAAAGCGCTCACAGACGCTAATTACACCCTCATCCCCACAGCCCTTTCTGAAGTTGGTAGACACACGCTAACAGTTCTCTTCCCTCTAGGCACACGCAGATTTGAGTACCAAAGCTGCTGCTGTTCCCCCAGGGCAAAGAGAGCACGCTGGGACCTGGAGGACAAACTGGTGCCCCAAACCAGTGTCAGGCATTACCTTGAGCTTTGTTTCCTGGCCAGCAAATCAAACCAAGTTCCTCTTGAAGGGGCCTGGGGCCTGGCGGGTGGGAGGCAGAGTGTCCAGAAATGAGAGTGGGCAGAGCCAAGGATTAGGACAGCATACAGCGGAAGCCCCCTTTGTGGACCCATGTGCCGGCCTCTAATCAAACATGTGTTCCTGTGTGTCAGTGGGTTTGTGCCAGATGGCAAGAGCCCGGAGACCTGGGGTGGGCCACTCTCTCTGGGCAGACAGCAAACAGTGAGCACCTGATGGCCCATCCGTGACAGTCTGGGGAAAACCACTCCTGGCGGACACAAGGCGATCAGACAGCTGGAGACGGGAAAGGAAACTTAGATTGCAAAGCAATAACATGTTTTGTTTTTGTTTTTGTTTTTGTTTTGCTAGTTCGTGTCAAATTATGTCATTTTCTCTCATTAATAATTTAATAATTTCACACAGCTTTTTAATGGCTCTGCATTGCCAAATAGCACCAGGCACAGATTCCTTCATGAGACCCTGGAGTCCTTTGATAGTAAGAATCCGTCTGGGACTCCAGTCTGATTTCTTGCTTCTCTCCTGATTTCTGTGCAGTGAACCCAGTGTGTAGGCTGCAGACATGTGGAAGCTGGAGTTTCAGCAAGGGGTCCCTAATGCTGTGTGCCACACCACACAGGCCACGGTATGAATGGATACTATGTACATAAAGCTACGGCTAATTCGAGAAGGTTGTCAAAGTTCTAACAACTCTTGGTCATTGTGTGTGGTTGTGGTTTTCAAACTGGGATCCAAGGACCCCTCAGAAAGTCTTCCAAGGGCAGCTAGGGGTAGGATCAGCATGAAGCCAGAGCACATGGGACCCCACGCACACTCAGAACTAACTCATCCCCTCCCCTTGCAAGCAGACCAACTCTGTTTTAACTACTTTCATATACTGGGCTTTCTAGTAAGATTTTATTTGAAGAAAGGACTCTGCCAGGGAAGGGAGTGGGGTGGAGTTTACAAGCAACGGTTGAGGACAAAGTGCATGTTCCTCTAGCCAGGCCCTGGCCACTGCCCCACGGAGCATAGTGAGAAATCTGTCCCGGGCTGGCTGTGTATACAAACCCTAAGCAAACTGAGGTATGACAGAAGGCACTCCTGTCACAGCAAGCACCAGCAGTGTGATCGCTTCTTAGACCCATTAAGGTCATCTGGCTCTGGAAAATAAAAAAAGAAACAAGTCTCCTAGCCAGTCTTAGAGTTCATGTGAAGATGGCGTCCCTTTGCCTGTGTGCTGCGTTAGTCACTGCACCCGGGGAGGGCTGGGGGATCCCGGGTACCATCCCTGTTTGTGCACCAGAGCTCCCAGAGGGCTGGGACCATTTTCATCTCCTGTAGTTTCTGCCATGTAAGCCTTTACTTGTCAGTTGGTGTTTTCTACGCACACCTTCCGGGGACACCCTTGGCCTTCAGGCATCCTGGGCCTGGAATAATAGGACTGTAACAAGAGGTGGCAAAGCAGCACCCTGAGTTTGGACTTCTGGAAATCATTCCACTGAGCCTCCACCCTCCCAGCCAGTGTCAGGTGGACAAATAAAAAATTCCACCCCCACCCCCATAAGGGTCCACAGCAGTGCTCATTAGCATGTGAAACTCAGGCAGATATCAGAAGGGGTGCCTTTGTCCTGCTCTTCACTCTGCCATCCACACATACTTTTAAAAAGCCACCTTCTCAACACCCAGGCTATGGAATAGATGACAGACCTCTCATGACCTTCTCTCTGTCACATGTAGCCTGGTGGAGGCAAATAAGAAACAGTGGCCAGTGGACCCAGGCCCATCACAGCTGTGACTGAGCCAGTTGGAATGTGGCCATGTAATTCGTGTGTGTGTGTGTACACACGTGGGGATATAAGCATACGTGAGTGAGATTTTGTGTGCGAGACTGAGAAGACGATAACTTCTGTGCATGGGCCCAGATTGCACAGGGTCCGCAGACTGTATCCCCAGCTGTCTGGGGTACCAGGGAGTGCCCCCCACACCTAGACGTCAACTTTATAGATGGAGGGGAAAGTAAGGGGAAATCTGGGGAATGGGAGTGCAACTGTGTATGAGCAAATACCTCTGTCGTGTGTGTTGGGGAGAACTGAGGGGGAATTTTGCAGTCGGGTGGGTGTGCATGCATTCAAGGGTGCAGAGGGGACACTGAGACAGACTTTGGAGAATCTGCAAAAATTCTGCTAGAAAAAAATCTGGCAACTCCCCATACCACAGGTTGGTACACGTTCAATGCTTGTGAAGTTCATTTCCTGTACTAGATATAGAGCAAAAATTCCCGTTGTCAGAGGTGAGTTGAGGGAGAGTGTTTTTCAAGAGGGCAGGGAAGGAGAATGGAGAGGGGCTGCTAGCCTGTGTCTTTTGAAGGACAAGTGAAATCCATTTTTTCTCTCCCCTCCCCCCTTTAACTGATATTCTAAAGCACTCTAAGGATTCTCAGGGATGTTCAAGTGACATGTTGACTATCCAGCTCTGAAATCCGTAGTCAATGTTGATCTACAACTCCCACCCATGTGTGCTTGGGAGGAGAGAAGACAGAGCTCTGATTTAAAAACTCTTCATTGCTCTGAAGTCATTTTAGCACTTAGTCTGCTCAGCCAACAGCAGCTGGGCATTCTTGTGTGTTTATGTGTTTTTAAACTTGTCTGGCTTGCTCCGCTCTGTGCTTTCATGGGTAAGCCCAGCCCCAGGAAGTGTTTCTGAGTTTTTTCCCTTTGCTTTATTCTGGCTCCTCTTTTTGTTTGGTGACACAGAACCGTAGAGCTTCACCTGAGTACTCTATCCTTTGTAGGCAGGCCCAGATTGCACAGGGCCCTCGGACTGACATCCACAGCATAGTTGGAGAGTTTGGCCCGGCACCATCATGATGAGCTTATGGACAGACATTTCTGAATGCCCCAAAATGGGGAGGAATTGCTCTCAAAACAAACTCCTTGACTAGTGACCTCGTCAGAATCTCTCTTGCCTGTGTGCTCATCCAGGTGGTACCCAGCTCATACCAAACATCCAGTGGTTGCTAAATAAGCAAAGTGCATTCCATTCCATTCAAGGACCACTAAACCATTACCAGAGCCAACCTCCCTCTTCCACACAGCTCAGGGCCTGTCAGAGCAGTTGTCCCGAGTGCCCATATGGGTTCCTGATGTACCGCGTGAGAGTCATGAGCCTCTGGGCTTCCTCTAGTCTAAACTCTAGGAAGCAGTCGCACAAACCTCCTAGTTATTATGTTCCCTGAAACCAGGAACCCAAATCTACCAGGAAACCCAGTCTAGACAGAGCAGCACTTTGAGAATTAACCTACAATCCTCGGTGTTAGTAGTGGAAGCAAGTATCTCATCGGGGAATGTGTTGGGATGCTCCCTGGGAGACAGGAGCCAGAGGTGCCCTACCTTGTCCTTTATCAGCTCAAGAGCCAAGTCTGCTTAAGGCTATGTCTGAACACAGAGTCCCCATGAAATGGGGCCCTAAGATGCTTATGGGGCCATTTCCCAACCTTTGCCCAGATCCAGTGCAGGGCTTCAGCTGTTTATGATGATAGGAGTTTGCTTTATGCTCAGTCTTTGCAGATGGAATTCCTCCGTTATCTGCACGCAATTCACAATCTCGAGTCACTGGAGATCTCTGAACAGGACTTGAAAGAGGGGACCCACGACTCCTCAGTGAAGTCTGAAACTCCTTTGAGGCATTGCCTGAAGTTCAGAGAGAAGCTTGCCAAGGAAAGGGGGATGGGAGCAGAAGTGGTGAGGGAGACCGTGAGGTATAGACCACTGCATTTTATAGGAATGGTCATCTCCCGTTAGCTTCCATCTAGGGTGGCATTCTGCTGATGTCTCCATGGTCCACATACAACCACCCTGCAGGGTATTTCAGGCCACAGTGACTACAACCTGGGGAGACATCTTTTCTTGGCTAGAAAGGTCTCCACCTGGAGCCCAGACCTGGTCCTGGAGGAGGTGGGTTCCTGTGGGAGAGGCCTGCACCTGCCCCTCCTGCTCCAAGGCAGCGCTTTCTTGCTGTCATCACCTGCCTGCCAGGACTCATCCCAGGAGGATACTGACTTCTCAGGCCTCCTTGCTTCTTCCCAGAATGATCCCAGCAATTAGTTAGCTCCTGACAACCTCGAAGGGGGGCTTGAATGTGTTTCCAGTCAGTAACATTTGCATCAGAAGTTCTCAGGATTCATACAAGGGGATTTTCTGTTAAGGAAGGGTAGGGCCCCCGTCCTCCATCCCTGAATCTGTCATGAAATCATATCCTCCCCTCCCTTGTGCTTTCCCCTGCTAACCTGAATCAAGTTCCTGAAAGCCAAGGGCTATCATAAAGGCACACTGGGAGAGTAGGGCTAAGTCTAAGGTTCTGATGGAGTGAGAGCTGGCCTAGGGCCCAGAAGACCTGAGGTGAGTACCCCCGACACTCACAGAAAATGGGCCTTGAATAAAGGTGCTTTTCAAGGGGTATATGTGGTATGGCCTCTGACATTCTCATCTTCACTGAGTCACAGTGCTACATTACCCTAAAAATGGAGACGTTACCGGGGTCCCTTCTAGATGTTTGTGAAACCATATATGGGAGAACTTTGCCAAGTGGCCAGTGCAACTCACATATGAGAAAAGTGTCACCGTCAGGCTCCCCAAAACCCTTCACTGGGGTCATCTAATAAATGGAAGATCTTTCTGTGACAGAAGCCTGGCTGTCCCTGATGTGCTGTTTCCATGCGACCTTTAGTGAATTGCAGTATCTCAGTGACTCTGTTCCTCATCTGTGAAATGAGAGTGTAATCAGGGTGACCACTTTGAGTCCTAGACTGAGGGGCCCGATCGTTAGCACTGTCTCTTATTGACCTTGGTTAAATAAGCATTGCAACGCTTTCCAGGAGTACTTTCAGAAGGCATCCAGATCTTAGTGTGATGCGGACATCGAGTAGATCCTAAATATGTCGTTGGTGGTCATGGAAATGGAATGCCTGCCCACCAGTTCTAAAGCTGAGAGGTCAGCAAACTTACTCTCAAGGGGCACCTAGTAAATATCTTCAGCTTTGTGGGAACAGGGCCTCTGCCACAGCTACTAAAGCCGTCCTACACATTACACAAACAATACATAAACGCAGCATGGCTATGTTCCAATAAGACTTTCATTTTAAAAACCAGCCTGAGGTCCCGATTTGACCCTTTGACATAGTCTGCTGACCCCTCCTTTAGTTCATCATAGGATCCCAGCAAAAACTTGGGAAAGTTTGTGAAGATAGGTGGGTCGGAGTGCAGACCCCTGGCTTTAACGGTTTGCACAGGCCCAGGTTCTGTGCTCCTCAGCGGAATCAGAGCAGGGAGACCCCTACTTCTTTCAGCTCGCCCCCCCCCCCTTCTTGAGAGATCACAGGCTCATTCAAACCCACCCCATTAATGGAGAGCAGAGTTTTCCATGCCTTCCAGGATCTGTCCCCCTCCTCCCCACCCAGGGCCTTTCCCCTCTATCCCGTTTGTGGGACACACAATTTGTAATCTCCTTAAAACCAAAGACGCGAGTTCTCTGATTCATGTAGATTAAAATCAGCTGCAACCTATTAATGGCCCAGAGCCCAAGACCGATTTTAGGAAACAAAAACACTGGACCAAATTAGACTGAACTGGCCCCTGTCTCCAGGGGAGGAGGTAGGGTAGGAGACTGGGGGTGAGGGGAGTGGCCATGTGGCTTTAATTAATTTGGATTCTCTTCCTGGAGCGAATTCACCCAACACAAAGCATGTTTAGCCCCGTGGAAGCAGCCAGCCTCGGAGCTGGGTTCTCCCTGGTGAAAGCCCCAGGTCCTGTCGGGGGACGGGGGCTGCTTGTGTGTCTGTAATTAACAGGTTTCAAAGTGGTTATTTTGGAAAAGAGAATTTCAGTGGCGCGTTAAAATCCTTTCATCAGCCATCAGCCGGCGTCCCCTGGCCTTCAGCAAGCCCCGGCCACTTAGGGCTTCAGAGAGCTTTGAATTCCCAGGGTCTTGTTTGAGAATGTGGAGGCTTTTGCCGTGGGTCTTATGAGGCTGATGGTTACCATGATTTTCATTATGTTGCTTGGTTACTGGGATCATAAAAATGTTTCTCCCTTCCTCAAGTACCTAAGAACATTAAAAGGAAAAGAAAAAGAAGAATCCCTGCCTTTACAGAAGTTACATAACATACACTGCGCCTGCCTCCTGGGAAAGAGCTTGGCTCTGCCTCTGGCTTGGAGAAAAGTCCCAAGGCTGGAAGATGCAGGTGGGCAGAGCTGCCCTCACCTCTGAGGAAACTGAGGCCGAGAGGACCCCCAGCTAAAGGCAGCGGGACTCCTGCTCTTTTTCCTGGTACATCACAACTGTAAACAGACGGAAAAAGTAAAGGACACGCTGCTAGGGGTGGGAGGAAACGGTCACACGCACATGCAGCTATAAATAAAAGGCTGTGGAGAACAGGGAAATGATTCAGGGTGGCATGGGGGTGCCCACAGTGTCTACAGGAGCTTGCTCTCCTTGGACGTCAGCATGGCTGCAATGAGGCTCCAGGAGGAGAGGAGTCATTGGAGCCTTCACTTGGCACTACAGCCCTGAGCTGCGGAAAGGAGGGAAATAGGTACCAAATCCCACAAGCCACAGATGATTTCTTACCGCTGTGAATATAAAACCTCTGAAACCTGGTCAAGCTCCCAGAATCACCATATGGGGGTGACAGGAACTTTGGTTAAGCCTGTGTTATCTGATAAATGAAACACCAGTCTGGCCTCACTTCCTATTTTGATGATGGCTACCTTCCAGAACCTTCTTTCATGGGAGACATGAAAAATACTCTGGGAGGATTGCTATTAAATAACCATTGGTATTTCAAAACAATGCATGGTCTCCAGAGCAGCAGGCCTCGCTTTCAGTGGGACACAAGTAAGAACCAGTCCCCATTACAGCTATGAAGGCATGTTCAGAGAACTAGAGAGCTACAGTGTACTGCAGACCTTCCTTCTACAGACGGGAAAACTGAGGCCTGGGAGCCAGAGTCGGGGTCTGGCCCATAGTGTGTCTAGCTGGGTTTGCTCACTCTTCACCAGGTCCTAGTTTTCCTTTGACTTGACATTTTCATTTACACCTCCTCTGGGTCAGACACTTACAATTGTGCTGATTTTGTTTCTCTGCAGACTTTAAAAGTAGAATAAAAGAGAACAATTTCTGTGGAATACTTGAAAGAAGAAAAAGGAAAATTTCCCTCAAAATTCAGGTTTTAGGAACACCTTGTGAACCTGGGCATTCTTGGAAAACTCTTGCCATTCTGTACGTGTCTTTCAGGTGATGCCTGAAATCCTTGTCACATAGGGATGGGATTTTCCTAGGCTGCCTCCACTTGTGGTCCCTCCTCACTCCCAGCGGTCACCTAGCCCAAAAGATTCTGGGAGTGAAGTCATCAGGGTTTGTTGGATCCAAGGTGGAGTGAATGTGGTTGGGAATCCAAGCTAACTGCCAGCATGTGGATTGTCTGTGTCTGTTTCCCAGCCTCCTCCTCTAGTTTAGTCGTCAGTTCTTTGCTCTGTTTACCTTTATATGAATAATTTCTTCATTATAAATCAGAAAACTTGGAAATGAGTTCTGAATCATCTGGGATCTTTAAATTTCCCAAGGCAAAAGAAATGAAACTAACACATCCCTCTGTTTCTCATGGCTTGCTCTCCAAATGATGGGTGTGCTGATCTGTAGACAGTGAGTCAAGCTTGAGCTTATACACTCATCCCCACCTCCTCGCGCTTTTGCTAAGAGTCATGCCTGCATTCATTCATCAGTTTGCTGTCCATTCAATAAAGATTCAGTGAGCATAGTGTCAGATTCTACTCTAGACCCTGGAGATAAAAGAGTAACAAAAGACAATGTCTCCCCTTTCCTTATTTAATTTTTAGTGGAGGTGACAGATAATAAGCAGACCAACTAGCCAAATATATATGATCCATGTATCAACCAGGAAGTAACACCTTGAAAAAAGCAAAGCAGAGAAAGAGAGAAGGGGTGAGGGGTGATTTCTTCTACACACAGTGGGGTCAGGAAGACCACTCTGAAGAAGTGACATTTGGCTGAAATTGAATGAAGAGAGAGAATAAACCTTGTTCAATCCGAGGGAAAGTGCATTGTAGGCCGAAGAAACAATACAAGCAAAGGCCTGGGACAGGGACGCTTTTGATCCACTGGTGAATATCAAGGAGTCAGGGACTAGAACAGAGTGAGCTTTTGGGAACAACAGGACATAGGTGAGATAAGTAGGCAGGGGCCTGCCCAGAGAAATGGTAACCTTGGCTTTTGTTCTGAGCATCATGGGATGTCTTTGAAGGCTCGGGAGCAGGAGAGCGATACAGCAGAAATGCACATTGGAAGGCTACGGAGAAGCGGATGAAACCAGAGGAAGCAGCTTGGGTTAAACATTTGCACTCACACGTGGCAGGTAGGAACGGCACCCCAGGGGCGGTGCCTGAAATGGAAACCTTTGAGAGCTGCAGGTTTCAACAAGGTGAGACTGGGCCTCGGAGCACACTAGCTCTCTACCAATTAAATCTTAAGCCCAAAAAAAGGAAATGCTGCTGTGTAAATACTAGGGTGGGGACCCGTGAGTCACAGAGCCCTCAGTCAGCCAGGTCGCCGCAGGTAGGCTCTGGGAAGGTGCTGGTTCAGGGTCCCAAGCCTCCAGCTGAATTACCTGGGCTGCCACTTGGCATCTCCAGACACACTTGAAAGTAGCAGGCTCAAACACAGGCCTTACAGGGAGCCTGCTTTCTGTTTGGCCAGCTATACTTTCCCATCAGTTTCCTCCCCAGGGCCTTCCACTTCGCAAAATTCTGACCACTGCACAGGAGCGGAGACCAGAAAGGAAAGGCAGGGCCTTTGTTTTCACTTAACGAACTTTTAGGAAAGCTACTGCACCTCCTAGAACTTGCCTGTCCAATGTTTAGGCATTAGCTACCTATGGCTATTTAAATTTAGATCAAAGTGAAAATTAAAAAATTCAGTTTTTCTGTCCTACTCAGGGTCCTGCTTCAAGGTCTCAATGGGGGGACTGGAAATGATCATATTTCATATGGCAGGAAGTTCTATTGTATAGTTTCACTTCTTGAAGAAGAAAGTCACCCACGAGAAATTAGCAAGTTTGGGCACAAAGCACAGGGTACTTCACCTGTCTCATTATAAGTGCTTCCCAAATGATAGTCACCCTGATTTACCAGATGAATCTCTGTCCCAACCCTGCTACTGGCTGGCTGGGTCACCAGTCACTCAGCCTCTCTGATCTGCAGAATGGGAACGAGAAGTAATGCTGAGTGACTTCTCCACAGCATCCCACAAGCCTTATTTCTCTGTTCTCCCTGGAGCTATGAGAGCTTCTTCATCAGGAAGCTGATGTTTCTAGACCTGAGTCTGGCATCTGCTGTCCTGCCATACTTAGCAGGAGGCACGGCTGGCTGGCTCAGTAATGGGCCCTGGAGATGTTAGCCATTTTGAAGGGTTGGAACACCGCTGCCTGTGTGATGTTCCAGTGAAACAAATGGGCAAGTCTAATCAAGAAAAAAGATCATTTTGACTCAAGCTGGACCCTAAGCCTGCTCTGCTGCTCTGAAAGCAGTCGCCCTCTGGCTCCCCGAGCCCCGGGCCCCAGGTCCCTGTTTCCTTGCTGAGATGTTCTGTCTGTGGGTACAGCGCCCAGAGGTGCTCTAGCAGCCCGCTGGTATCTCGGCCTCCCATCAGTCTTCTTTTTTCCACTTTGGGGTTTTGTTGTTGTTTAACGTTTATTAACTGCAGGTATTCGGTGGGTGGAAGTTGGGATTTGCCTGGGGCTGGAAGGAAGTTATTTACCAGGCCAGGATAAGGTGTGGTTTAAGATTTGAAACTGGAATCCCCTTCACCTGCTGAATGCATTTCAGGGGAGATTTGTTTTCAACTCCCAAATGACCTGCTAGGATTTCTAGACCAGAGATCCTATCTCCACTGTTTTCTTTCATTTCCGGTAAGAAACAGAAAAAAAAAAAAGAGTGAGAGGCTCAAGAACTATATTCTTGAGGCTCTTAAATTCAACTGCAGACGGTGGGTGATTTCCTTTACTGCCTTTTATAACCCCGGCGGTTGGAGGGCCCATGCAGAGCTCTGCTCCGAGGGAGGTGTGACCGGTACCTGAGAGAGCAAATACAACTGGGGTTTACAGAGAACTCTGGGAATACTCTGAACTTGACGGTCTGCTGTAACTTTCTAAACATCTCCCCACTGTAGGATATCCCAGCTGCAACTTTCTCTTCTCAAGTGACAGCAACTCCACTCTCCTACCTTGATGCCCATCTTTCCCTCACACCCCACTTCCATGATGCTGGGGGACCCTGCTGGCTTTACTTTCAAAGTCTATCCAGAATCCAACCAATTCTCACCACCTGCTCTGCCAACATCTGGTCTAAGCCCCACTATCTCTTCCCTGGTCAACTATATATATGTAATCCTAACATTCTCCCCTTTCTACAAACCTGCCCCACTTCCTTCTGCTTGCCCTACAGTATATTCTCAACATAACAGCCAGATCAGAACACTTCCCTCTCTGCCTCAGACCCTAAAATGGCCTCAAAATGATTCCCATCTCATTCCAAGTAAAATGTCAAAGTTCTTTCAATAGCCATCAGGCCTAAATGATCTGGCCGCTTAATGCTGGCCTGCCCTCCTCACTACCCCAATCCCATTCCTCCAGCCACATTGACCTCCTTGCTCTCTTCAAACACACCAGACGCACGTCCACAGCAGGGCCTTTGCAGCTGTCCCCTCACCTTTTTAAATCTTCGCTGAAATTCTACCTTCACACAGAAGTTTACCCTGACCACCCAGCTCATCTCACAAACTCTCCATACCCCTCACCTTCCCACTCCCCCAACCTTTTCTCTAGAAACACTTTTCTCCTAGAACACTCATCATTTTTTTTAATTACAAAATTCTCCTATTTATCAAGCGTATTGCTTGTGTCTTCTCCCACCTCTGAAAGTGTCGGCTCCGAGGGCAGCGCCTGTACTGCTCTCTCTGGTGCCTCTGGCACTTGGCTCAGAACTGCTCTTCTTTGTCCACTAGCCACCCAAGTTTGTCTGCCAGTGACCCCCTCTTGGAGACGTGAGCTGTTTAGCAAGCGTGTTCTGAGAATGACTCACGCATTGCCAGGCAGAAATCCAATGAGGTTATGGGGAGGGCTAAATGCATAAGGGAGTCCCCAATAAATTCAGGTTTAGAAGAAACAGAACTAGAAGGAATTGTCTCCAAGCTCACGGAGGACAAGTGAGTAAGAGATTGCTTCAATGAGGGTCTAACCATGAGCAACAACAAAAGAAGAAGAGACCCTTTTAAGATACAGATCAATTCCTTTAGGCTAGGAGCTCTCAAGTGTTTTGGTTTTAAGGACTTCTTTAAACTCTGAAAATGTATGAAAGGCCCCAAACGCCTTTGTTTATGTGGGTGTGTCTGTTAATAAATCCTGGGGTAGCCAACCTCCAGGATGGTCCTGAATGATGCTTATCTCCTAGAATGCATGCCCTTTCCTGTGCTCCCGCTCTGAATCAGCCGGTCGATGCGAGCAAGAGAAAACGGCAGGCAGGATGCTCTGTGATTCCAGAGACTAGGTCAAAAAGATTGCAGAGGCTGGTTATAGGTTTCCACTTAGTCGCTTCAGTTTTTCATTCTAAAGAAAGTCAAAAGCTCCATTTTGAGTATACTGGGGGAGGACTGCCTGCAGAGGAACTGGGGCCCTCTCCACAACCAGCAGCCACAGGTCCGGCTTGTGATGGAGGTAACCTTGAAAATGGACCCTCCAGCCTCCGCCAGACTTTCAGATGGTTGCAGCCTCCTGAGAGACCCTGAGCAGAACTGCCTACCCGGTGTCTGCCAAATCCCTGACCACCACAACGGTGAGGTCAGCAGCGGATCACTGTTGTTGTAAGCCCCTAGGTTTTGCTCTGCAGTCCTAAGTAACTAAATAAGTTATCATATTAAAAGTTAAAAGAAAAAAAAGAATCTTTCTGTGTTACTTCATTGAATACTTATTTACATAAATGTATTCATACTTTAAAATCATTCCAATTCATAAATCTCTTCCTTTGTTTAAAACGACAAAAGCTTATCATAAAATTAGCTGTGTTTTCCAAAACAAAACAGTCAACTTTCATGGGAAGAGTGACAGTGTTTTTACATTTTTGCAAATCTCTTTAATGTCTGGCTTAATAGAAGACAGCTGGATTCTCATATCTACTTCTGCATCCAATCAGCTGTGATAATGTTGTTTTGGTGGAAGCAGATGAGGGGAACCCAGCCTCACAAGATGTAGTTGGGAAAGAGAGGACTATTTTAATACCCTTTCAGATCGTTGTGGCTATTCTTTGACGCTCTACCAAAACTCAACAAATGGTAGTTTATTAAAGGTTAGCGGCAATGTGGAATCTGCAATTATATCAATGACCTTTTTGTACGCACAGTAAAATCCATTTGGTCTGCCTTTCGCTTTGAATGGAGCTTTTGCCCGTGCATGATTTTGTAATACCACACATGGGTCATTTGGAAAATATTGCTTCACTCAGTTATGCAGATCTCCTGACTTTGATATATTTCGTGATGAAAACCAAAAATTCACACTTATTAACCTCACCACTGAGCTCATCAGAAACTTCCCTAAGTTTGGGAAGGTGTTAAACTTGCTGTGGCAGATGCAAGTTTGAAAAAATTCTCATGTTTGCTGGAAAGCTTTTATTTTGGCGACAAATACCACCAATGATTTCCTGAAACAGAGGCTCCATTTGTTCACTTTGGAGAAAATATCTGTCAGCCGCACCAGAATAAGCCTGGTTCTTTTGTCCTTTCAAGTAAAGATATTATTCCACGACAGGGGCAAGGCCAGCTCCAAACTCAAACACAAGCACCTTCCTCCCAGTAACCATCGTGCTTCAGGATGCACCCGAAGGGCTCTCTGCTTATTTTCCATTTGTCAGAGACTAGTAAAAAGACATGTGCTTGGAGTTTTCATAAAATGAATCATTTGTATTGCTTCATCTAGGGTTTCTTCATTTTTCCTTTTTGTCCTATGAGTTTGTGGCAGTGAAGAATATCATGACTGCCAGAGTAGACTCTGGCACCAGCCCTTTTACCCGAATGTCAGCACGGTGGAAAAGAAGGCAAATAACATCATCTCGGTATTATTATGAAAATAAATTTGGTTTTTTTGCTTGGGTTTTTCTGTTTTGCGTTTAAAGGAAAGGTGTAGGCTGGAATGAAGGTAAGCAGAGGCTGGCAGGCAGGAAGAGAGAAGAGGAAGAAGCATTTTGTTTAATTTTTTATTTCGTTGTTCATATGGGTTGCTCCCCCAGGATCCAGAACATGAACTTGTGTCCCTGGGACGTATGTGGACGGCACTCCTTCGGAGGTGGCAGGTGTTCCATGAAAACAGTTTGACCTTGCAGAAACCTTGAAAGAGTCTCAGGCACCCCAGGCACAGACTTCACTTTGAGAAGCACTGCTCCAGGGAAACGGGTGCCGTTCCATTCTCTGTAACACGCGTAGACGAATATGCTCTGTACTTGGACATACATGTGCCAGGTCTTTGTGCAAAACTGTGATAGTCACCACTTGTGGTTTAAGCTAGGAAACAGTCATTAGACGGCTTTCTTGTGGATGGACTAAATCTGAGACAGGTTATTTAAGGTAGATTAGGGTATTTTTATGATTTTGTTTCCCCTACTTGTAAAAGATGTGTGGATGGTCACAGGAAGTCAGGCTCTGAGAAACTTCTCAAACAATCACTGTTGAATAATTAAGGTAAATGAGGAAGCAAACACTTGCACCGCTTCCTTTGTAACTCTTCTCTCTCTTGTCATCCAATGAGCAGTGAAAGCTCAGTGGACGATGAAAGACATCCTTTTCAGAGTGGGAGTTCTTCAAGCTCCAGGGCTGGAGTGGGCAAAGTTCTCACATCAGCAGGACCTGCACTAGAGGACAAGAGCAGGAGCGGGGCCCAGATGCTGCCTATGTTCATGGTCATGCAAGCCATGAGGATTTTATTACTGTGGCAGAGCTGCAGGTATGACCTCTCCTGAAGTTTCTCGAAATTTCTATCAAGTGGACTTAGAGCAAGACAGGGAAGGATGGTATTATCCTTCACTCTGGTCAGTCCAGCTTCCACACCATTTGCACTGCAGAAACGCAGAGTACGTTTGAACCCCACACCTGACCGAACTCAGCTGTTTGCTGAGTGGCTGTGGAGCTGTTTTGTCTGTGATCCCAGGCCCCAGTCTATAAGCGGGAAACAACAAACGGTTGTGTCCAGAGCCCTGGGAACTGGAGACCTTTCCACATCTGTTCGCCTAGTCGGGGGTGGGAGGAAATCTCCAAAACCTTCCAACATGGGGCCAGAGCAGGAGACAAAGGAGAAGGCTTAAGCTGCTGGTGACCCTGGGTCATATGACTACCCCCTGGTCCTCCCCCGTTCCCTTTCATCCCCTCAGGTCCCCAACACTCAGCCTTTTCATCATTCTCCAGGTCAGCAGGATCAGGTTTATGCAACTGACCAGGAATCTTATCAAATGAAGGCAGGAGCAGGTGTGGAAAACCTCCTCCCCTCTAAACGCTTGGTTGAAAGAGGCTGACAGTATGGCTAAGGCCAACATCCTATGCTAATTCTACTTTTTTTCTTGAAAGTCATCCTCTCTCCCTTTCCTCTCTTTTGGTTTGGAACCCCTAAACGTCTTGGAGAACCAGTCACCAAAACAAACCATTCAAAGAGCTAGGGGTTTAGGAAGATAAATGAAGATATGAGACATCACGGGCTGAACAGTGGTCCCTTTGTGCTGGAGCTTAGGAACCACCATTCTGAGGTATCCAGAAGCTTCCATTTAGTGGTATGCTTAAATGAATTCCTATGCACTTGTAAGGCTTGATCGTACCCTCTTTTTCCCAGCTTCAAAATCACAGTGTTATGTTTAGAGCTTGAACTGACCATGGTGGGAATATTTACACCATGGAAATTGGCAAGTAATACACACCAGGTTTTCCCTTCCAAAAGTGAACATTTGCCTGCATTCTTCCATGAGAGAGACTGTTGCTCAGAGTATGACTGATTGGCAGACAGATTATATTTTAATTTCCTAGGGAAAAGAAAGGGGGAATTGGAGGCATTGTTCTCTCAAATGCAGATTCCCTGACCAGCTTTAAATTAACTGGATCAGATTCTCTGGAGGTGGAGCCTAGGGAGATGCATTTTTAGCAACTTGCTTAGGTTATTAATAAATTCAATGAAGTTTGAGACATCAGGCTTAGCGAGTGGGAGAGAAGAGTGGGTGTACATCTGGCTCTGGCATCTGGAAGGAACAGCTGGCTTCAGTCCCAGTTGGCCTGAAAATGGACAGCTGTTTTCCCTCGAGATATAAACTTCATGACAAGAAAAGGAGGTGGGAACTCTGGGGTCCCGGCCACCCGCTGACAACATGATTGGTTCTGCCTTGGATCTCAGGATGCCTCCATTTTCCAACCTTGAGACTTTGACCCAACACAGACTGGGCAAATATCCAGGCAGATGCATCAATGTGAAGTAAGTCACCATTATTTGTACCATTGATAGAGACACTGAAGTCCAGGGAGGTCCCACAGTCAGTTTTTCATATTAAATTGCTTGGGATAGTGTTTTTCTTGCAGATTTGTATGGGAACTATTAGGAGCTTTTACAACCAGATATGATTTATAAAGCAAGGGCCTTCCTTCCTTTTGTTCACTGAGCCCTTAAGGCAGAAAGAAAAAGAGAAGAAAAGAGAAACCTCTTTCCCCAGATGTGAAACAGAAAGTTTGTGGAGGTCCCACTTCTGTTTTTGACTTGTTTTGCACTTACCTGAGAGAGTGGGTCAGGTTAATTTTTCTGGAGAACTTGACTGCATTTTGTAACAGTCCTGGAAGGTAGGTATGAAGAAAGCGAAGACCCAGCCAGGTAACATGAAATCAGAGTTAATAAGTGGAAGAGTTAAGGTTTGGACCCCAATTCTTATGACCGAACAAACCAGTGCACTTTCCTCTCAAACACAACACAGTACAGTACTTTCTATGCATTTGGTTGGAGCTCAGAGGAGTCCTTAATCAGTAACCGGGTCAGTGACATAGGAGCTCAAAGTACTGTGAATTACTAAACCATCTGAGCTCCTTATAAACTGATGAAAATTCAAAAACATAATCCAAAACCACACATAAAGCTTTCAAGATTATGACCAATTAGATTATCCCTTGGAATGGATGACTGAGAGTCAGCCATGTTTATGAATATAACTGAAGTGCTCCCCATCTCAGACACTTCATTTTCACCAATTCATCAAGGTCATGATTAGGTCCTATGTGTTGTTCTAGCTACTCAGGATTTGTATTAAACATAAAACATCATCAAATGGAAGGGAGGAAAAATGGCTGACTTTGAGAAAATAAGACGTAATCTCAAGTTATTTTTTTTGCCAGGTTTCATAGCCCTTTTTTTGTGTCTAGAATCTCCCTCACTGACCCTAGGATCCATCTCCACTTTGAAATCATTCATTCATTCAGCAAATATTTAGTGATGACCTACTATGTATCAGGCAGTTGTATCATGCTAGGTACTGGGAAGAACAGGAGACACTAAATAAATCTCATCCTCTTGAAGTTTACAGTTTATTGGGAGATCTACAAATCAGTGTGAAAACAAATATGTGATTGTATGGTGTCATAAGTGCTATGAAATAAAAGTACTTGGCAGAAGGAGAAAGGTCAACAGTTTTGAAAGATCATCTGCAGCAACATTCTGAGCTGACTGGGCTTTGTTTTTGTTTCTGATTTTTTTTGTTGTTGTTGTTCTCTATTGTTTTGGGCATGAGGTGGGGGTGAGGAGTCACTGAGAGTTCTGTCTGGGACACTTGAAAGGGAGATGTCAAGTAGGCAATCAAGAGAAAAGTTGGTTTGGGAGTAAGCAACACAGAAGCAGACCCAAGACCCATGAGAGGACTGCGTGAGCTCCCACTGATGTAGTATGAAAGGAGAGGTTAGGTCTGACGCCTGCACCCTGTGCTGCCCACTGTGAGTCAGGGCAGAGAGCTGCCAGACAGGCAGAAGGAGTGCCTTCCGAGTGGTCGACATGAAAGCACAAAAATCAGTAAAGCAATCCAGAGCTTCCAGGACACATTTGACTCCCACTCCTCCCTTTTCCTCCAGCCAGGCAGACTGTTTGGGACCCGGTGAACAAATTGAACGAGGGCTCTCAGAATTCGAACAATCGCCTTTGGTCGGACCCATGCTTCACAACTCTCAGTTATTCCATACATTTCCTTCTTCAGTCCTCACCTCAGATCCACACCCCTTGGTCCCCAGAACAGTTTAGTGTATAGGTGTTAGGAAGAAAGCAATAAATCAGGCCATGAAGCTGGTGTGGATGCTATTTAACCAGCTAATTCTCATTGAGATAAGCTGTTGAAAAAAGGCAAAACTAAATCTGTGGAATTTCAGGCAATCTAATTGAAGGTGACACCCTTGGGGATGAGTCTAACTCACAATTTGTGAGTTGTGGGCTATCACTTCCTCTCATTTCTGCAGTAGCTTCTTTTCTTTATCTATTGCTTGAAAATGCTTCAATATCTTCAGAGTGGTTCCTTGGGCACTTGTGTCCATGTCCTTGACAAGTATGTTAGTATGTTAGCTGATAATGGTGAATGTTTACTGAGCACTGACTATATGCAGGTTCTATTTCAAGCACTTTCCATGGCTGAACTCATTTCAACATAGCAGCAACCCTGTGAATTTGGGTCTACTCCTATTCTATTGGTGAAGGCATGGAAGATTTGAGATGTGAATCAGCTGCTTATGGACACACAGCTAGAAGACTGAGAATAAACAGGGTCCTACATGCCAAGTGCACACACCAGGTGAAATGGGTGGGTTGTAAGTCTCAGACTGCCCAGGTCTGGGTTTGCTGTCCTGAGAAGATACAAGTCAAGCCCTGGTCTGCTGCTCTGAGAGCTCTCCCTAGGCCTGGCTCAGTTTGGCCCCATGATAAAGTTTTAGAGGGAGGACATCAGACCAACCCCATAGTTGCTGATTACAAACAAGATAGGAGTTCTGTGCGGGTATCAGCTTTTGTCTTTTGAGAGAGAGAGAGAACCAAAACACACCTCCTGAATTTTCTGAGATGAGATCAAGGGCACAAGGGTTGCAGGCCAACCTTCTGGGGCAGAGCTTAAAGTTCCCGCTGAAAAATACAGAAACCCTTCTCACTGTTGCTCAGATATGCAAGCGCTTCTCTTTCTAGAAAAGAGCCTTTGGAAAGTTCCATAATCCTCCCTCTCCTGCCTCAGAGGCCCAGCTGCACTTTATAAAACAAGCCAGAGCCATCTGATTTGAAGCATGTACAGGCTCGTGTGTGCAAGACAGTAATTACCTCCAATTCCAGTTAGGAAAGCTGAAACCTGCCTTTTTCATGCCTCAAAAAATTATGGAAGCGCCTTTTGAAGCTCTGGGTAGAATAGAAAAACAAAACAAACCAGAGCCAATTAGAGCCTGGGATTTGAGAACGGCTTAGTTGCATGCAGTGGAACTCAGAAGGAACTATGGGAGGGGGTCAGAGGTCACCCTAAACCTCTAACTGCAAACTGACTGCCTGTGCCAAAAGGACCATTATTTTGTATTTCAAATCAAGGCCCTCTCCCTGGCTCAGGAACAATTTGCAGGAAAAGCCTTTGCATCAGCTGTGAAGAAGTCTCCCTGATTAGATAAGTTCTGGAATGCATTTGATGTTGAGCAAGACCATTCTCTGACAAATTTCCTTACGTGCATTAGAATGTTTCTCCCTCAGCTGAAACTTAATGAGGTAAACTGAATCCCCAGGTGCCTTTTTGGTTTGGGGGGTGTATGTTTAAGCAATTTATGTGTACCAGGTGCCATGTGGAGTTAAGGTTCCCTGGTCCTGAAGCTCTTCTGGGCTTGGTAGTGGAACTTGGCCTTTCAGAGGTAGGCTGGGTACCTACTGCTAGGAGAGTGAAAAGCAAAATTCCAGGCTTGAGGTCAGAGGTCAGCAGTGGCTCTGGCTGTCCACTGGGGGTCTGAGGGTTCATGCTTCTCTGCAGAACCCAAGGATGGTTCTGTAGCTTTTAACATTGCTCCCCAATGTGCGGAGATGGGAGTGGAGCGAGGGCGTGGACATCAATAGTCTTGACCAAGATATGTCCATGAGAAGGGTTATCTGTGTGGCCCTTTGACTTAATCAGACTGTCAGGGCAACGTGACACTGTCCCAGGAGTTTTTTCTGAATTTGGATCAGCATAAACCGTCGGTACCTAAGAGCCTCAAGAGTATCCACTATGCCGTATTTTGCCTTCATTCCAAACTAAGCAAAGGAGCTTTCTCTTGGGCCTGGCATTTACCCAATTGACAGTGGACCCTGATGTCTGCCCTCTGCTAAAAGAAATGGCCTTGATGGGGATGACACTCCTGTAGAGCAAAATAACAAGGACAAGGCCCAGGAAGGTGCCTGCTGTGCTCAATATGGAATGAAGACGCGTGTTCGGAGACATTAGAATGGCCAGTTCTGTGACTGAAAGAGAAGAGGTTTGTGTCTTATTAAATCTTTTTATAATTTTAACAGCCAAAATGTATCACAGGTTTACTAAGTACCATTTACTGTTCTAAGGGCTGGTGTGGTTCACTCATTTACTCCTTGTCCCAGCTCTAGGAAATGGGCGTCATTATTATCCTCAAGTTGCAGATGAGGGAATTAAGATGGGAGAGGTCAAGTACTCTGCTTGAGAGCACGAGAGAGAGAGAGAGAGAGAGAGAGAGAGAGAGAGAGAGAGAGAGAGAGAGAGACAGACAGACAGAGAGAGAGAGAGAGAGTGAGTGAGCTACAGTGGGCATGTTTGGGCTCAGAAGAACCAACAAGTTTAAGAACAAAGTTAAAAAATTTAAAACCCAATATTTTTAGGCTGGACAGGCCTAAAGTATATGGATAGGTAAACCCACAGCATGCTGGAATGAGAGGCCTTGGTCCTGGTCATTCCTAAAGAGGCTTTTCTAAGACTGAGGAATAGAAGCGTGTTGCCAGCACTCGACACAACTCCAGTAGGCAGACAGGCTGAGCATGCCCACAGGCTCAAGCTGGTTTTGCATGAAGTGTGCCTAACAGATTCAAGATACACACAGCATGTTCTGGATACATACTTGTGAGATGTTAGGGCTGGGCTCACTGCAGAGAATGCTCACGTGCTCCTAGAAACTGTCTCTTGTGGTCATTGTTCTGGAGGCTGCCCAGATGCCTGTGTCATTGATCGGACCCCCATGGGATGGTCCTTTTTTGGGTTCTAATAGGGAGCAGAAGCACTGGCACTGTAGACTTTCCATCGTTTGGGTTTTCTCAGGAAGATGGGTGCATCTGTAGCTCTTTATAAACCATGTATGTGATTTCCCAAGTTTTCCTCTGAGGCATGTCTCCAGTGATTCTTCTCTGGCCTACAGCAGGGAATGCAGCTTTTTAGCAGGCTCTTCACTAAGTTACACAAGTCCATGATAGAAGTCCTCAGATTTCTGTTCAGGAAGCAAAACGATGGCCTCCCAAAGATATCCATGCCCTAATTATATTGTATGACAAGGGAAAATTAAGGCAGCAGATAGAATTAAGGTCACTGGTCAGTTGACATTAAAATTGGATTACTATCCTGAATTGTCTAGATGGGTCCAGTGTCATCACAGGGTCATCACAGGGTCCTTAAACATGGAAGGAGGCAGAAGAGTCAGTGTCAGAGTGATCTGATGAGAAAGATGTGATAGCCATTGCTGACTTTGAAGATGGATGGGGCCAAAAGCCATGAAATATGGACAGACTCCAGAAGCCAGAAAAGACAAGAGAACTTACTTTTCCTAGAACCTCTAGGATGGAACACCACCCTTCACCAGTGAGATCTGTGTGAGACTTTTGACCTCCAGAATGCTAAGACAATAAATTTGCATTGCTTTAAACTGCTACATTTATGAACATTTGTTCCAGCAGCCATACAATAGGAAATAACCCAGGGCCTGGCACACAGCTCCTCCACATCTCATGACCTGAGGGTTGAAAATCATGATGGCCACCTCAGCATTTTCCTCATGACCGTCTAGAAATTTTCTTCACACTCCTAGCCCAGTCCCATCTACATGAATACACTCGTGCCATCAGAGTCTTCCCTGGATGGGACCACTTCTTCAGGAGGGATGTCCCACTTCTGGGTGCTATAACTGGGCCTCTCCCCAGAGTGGTCCAGATACCCTATGATTGAGAGACGTGCTCTTCATGCCCATCAAAAGCGCTGAACTTCTGGCTAGTACAGCGTTGAGGGGCTTTCTCTCCCACTCCCCATAGCCAATCAAACTTTTTTGAACTCTGGAAAATGCAATCAGCTTGATAGAAACTGAGCCTGCCAAATGTATATGGACAGGGGCAGCTGGAGCCATTCTTGGGTTTGAGAGGCTATCTGTGGAAAAGTTGTGATATTTTCCCAACTGTCTACCATTCCTCTCACATGAACATCCAAGTCAAACTTCTGAACTGGGTTAAGAAGCTAGAATTCCTGGAGTTCCGGTCCAGCCCGCTACTAGCTGTATGACGTTGGGCAAGTCATTTAAACTCATGATGCCTTAGTTCTCTTCTCTGTAAAATGGGAGAAATATGTGCAAAATATGTGCAAAATTCATAGACAACTATCTGGCACATGTTCAGAGTTAGTAAGTGTTATCTGTGGTTATTATTGATGCTGGGCTCTGACTCCTATTGTTAAATGGGTCCCCAACCTCAGAGGTGAGCCATTTGGCACATCAGGAAAACCAACTTCTTCATGGTTTGCTATTGAGCTGAATCACCACTGCACAGAGTGCTGAAGTTCAAATGTGTAATATCCTCTTCAAAAGAATTTACCCTACAAATATCTCCTTCAGGAAGCAGGTCTGGTGTGCCACGGTACGATGAGAGATTGTTGGGAAAAACAAATGCCCATGCTGAGAGCTGTGAAAGAAGAGCGGAGAGAGGGCATCTCGGTTGCCGACCTACACCAAGTGGCATCTCTATCAGATTAATCCGGGCTTCACAGAGATCTCCTAGGAGGGTCTCAGCTCACTGTGGTCAACAAGGAGCCCGGACATTTAGGCCTCCTGGTTCAAGACTGAACCCTTAATTTTTAAGGTCCCTTAAAAATGGTGACTGAGAAGGGAGAAGATTGTCCTCAGAGGCACTCCTGATGCCCAGGACACTGCTTGTGTTGACCAGAGGATGCTCACAACAGGTGATGCTGTCTGGGTGGAGCCAACCTGTGCCGGAGACCATGTGGCCTGGGGTTTCTATGGAGGGAATTGGCTCTTTGTGGCTAATTGGGGGCTGCTGTAAGACCATTTCTTCTGTGGCTTGCCCAGGAGACGAGGAGACTCAGGAGAGAAGAAAGTTACATCAGCACAAGGTTTCTACTATGAGCTACAGTTTTAACAGCAATGACAAACAAAATTCTCTATTCTCTTTGGTATCATAGGGACTGAAAATAACAGAACTGGGATTCTTGATTTTCTCCTATGTTTATCCCCATAGAAGAGAATTGAATTATAATATTTTATCAAAGCAAAAATTCTCAGAGCATCTGCCTGAGCAAGCATGGGAACCTGGGCAGCTTAGCTGCTCCTCCAGGTCTCTCTCCAGGAGAGAAGAGGAGGAAAAGAAGACTGCTTTCTATCTGGCCATTTAGAGTCCATGAATCAGCGAAGCCAATACCAGACCCTGGCACCCCGGTCCCAGGAGCCCAGGGCAACAGCGAGAGGCCTCAGCGAAATAGCGCCTGGTGCCAGAAAGAGACTGTGACGAACCAGACGCACCTGAATTTGTGATTCTGTGTCTCCTTCCACTCTGTGGCTTTGAAGCGTCTACCGAACACCTCTGCGAATAGGAAAAGCTGTCTTGGACCTGCTGGTATTAGAGGACTGAAAATACAATACAGTGTACAGACACATTAAATGTTCAGTAGACAAGCAGTAGCTATTTTTATTATTAAATATAATAACCACTTGTTCCAAAGGCTACCTCATTTATAGAATCATCTAACAGGAAGAAGAAAAAACTGTAAGAAATCAGCTAATATAAATATACATAGAAAAAAGTCTGGTAGAAATGTCATTAAATTTTTAATAATGATTTCTAGGCAGTGGGATTATGAGGATACTCTTGTTTTCTTTATACTCTTTTGCATTTTCCAAATCCTTAATAATAAATACATTTCATTTGAATGTTTAGAAGCATTCGATTTTAAAAAGTCATCAATCTCAGTTTCCTGGCTTCACTTATTTGCACAAAGTCATACCAAACCAGAGTCTTCCAACCTGCTGCTAAAACTGAGGGAATAGACTCTACTTTCAACTGATAACGAATTCCTTCTTCTTCCACACTATGCAGCCTGAGTAGAGCTGAACCTGCTTCTGGTGCATCGTCACTTTGCTGCACAAATTAAAAGAAAAACTTCAGCCCTTGAGAATTATGTCACCCATGGCATTTCCTCTTTTTTGCCTTTAGCTGCCAGGAAACCTTGAATAAATTTAATGCTCAATTACAGTAACAATTAGCTCAGGTTTGGGGCATAATTATTTTTCCTTACTCCTCTCTGGTTTGAATTTCTCTTTTGCTCTTTGAGACTTATTGTATATGTGTCTTTTATTGTAAACTACCTCAAGTGTATTTTGAAAGTTGAATATAAATTATGGGGTAGAAGCAAAATTAGGGAAATTTTACCCGATATTTTTGTAACTCATGATCAACTGTTAAAATTCATATTACTGAGCATCTTGAGCAGTAAATGCCACTAGGGATTTATGAAGCACATGAATGAGAAAGTCTCTGAATCAAGATTCCCTATTCAGTGGGGGAAAAAATTCTGACTGCAAATGTGGATTAGTAATCATTCTGATACATGCTGTGATCACCTACTGGGTGCCAGAACGACTTCACACTTCATGCCAACAATTGTATGAAGTACATATTGGTGAATGAGAAAAACTGAGATTCAGACACGTTAGATAACACATTCCCAGTTTCCCACCTCATAAGTGATGAGTCCGTAGTTGAAACCCTGGTCTGTTCAATTCTAAATCATTTCCAGCCCTATTCTGCTTCAGCAAATGCAGTTCACTTTCCTTTTCTAGATGGTTTGATGTTCAAATGGTGAACAAAGCTAAAGCCACAATTGACTGAGTTTCCATTCCAGACACAAGACAAGAGACTTTTGTGGAGTAACAGGACTCAGTTGCTCCAAACATGGAAGATGACTAGAGTTAGACTTATTGCGTGAAATGAAACATTGACTGGAAATTTCTCACTAGGGAAAGAAATGAAAAATACTGTTGATGACACTACCTGGAACTATGTTTCTATGAAACTATAAGCCCCTGGAGGCAGGAGGAATAGCCTAGCAACTAGAAACCAGGATGCTTCCACTACTCAGAAAGAGATCACTAATACTATGACTGGGCAGGGTCTCAAATCATCACTTAGTTCTGAACCAGTAGCCTTTATAAACCCTCTAGGGAAAAAAAGATGAGAATAAAGAGTATCTCCTGCCTACTCACACACACAAACATACACACATGCACACACACCCCTTAGCATCCAAACAAACATATTAAACACTAAGATAAACAGTCCATGAAATTAGCATTTGATAGATGAATTTTATTCAAAAGAAATTTGCAAAACAATCTGACAAATATTTTAGCTACATGTGTTTAAATACTCAAAGAGGAACATGTATTTTTAAAAAGGTGATTGTAAAATAAAGCAGGCATGCATGAAATAAGAATTGGTAGATGTGAAAAAAGTACCAATTAAAAAGGTAAAATCTACAGATAGGATACATTCAGACAGGATAGAAATGAAGTGGGGATTCATGAAAAGGAAGAGAGTATTGAAAATGTCACCCAAAATGTAGCCCAGAGTCAGAGGTAAAGGCATGGAGGATAACTAAGTTCTAATTTATGTCTGGTAGGAGTTTTGGCATTAAGATAATAAGGAAGCTATATTTGAAAAGCTATTAATGGAAAAGTTAGGCTTTGAATACCGAGCAATATAAATAAAAACATATATCATTATCTTTAAATTTTATAGTGAAACTATAGAATCTCAAGGATTAAGAAAAAAGACAAAACTGAAAGTCACCAGAAAAGAGAGATTACCTTTTAAGAAAAGGTACTTGATTGGTAATTAACACTCATTAACAATAATAGTGTATAGAAGACAATGGAGTGGTGTTTTCAAAGACCGAAGGGAAAATAACTGTTAATCTAGAATTGAATACCTAGTTAAATTAGCTTTTAAGAGTAAGATGAAAAATAGACATTTTTAGAGAAAAAAAATGAAGTTTCAGTCTGAAATCATTACTAAAATTATCATTAAAAGTTATGTTATAACAGGAAGAAAACTGAGTCTTGAGGTAGCTTGTAGGAATCAAGAAACTATAGTGGGCACAAAAATAATTTGATTAAAATGCACTTCAACTGATGATTAAAATAACTCGATATGGAGTTTAAAGTAAAGTTTAAGTCAAAATACTAATCAAGACAATATGATTGGAGAGGGAATCATTAGGTAATTGAAATGTGTGAGTTCTGCCTGTTCACGAAGAGGATAAGATATTGAAAATCTTTAGACTTTGAAACATTTATAGTTAAACGCATATGGTAAAAATTTAGGGTAGTCATGAGCAGAACAGAACTTCAATCTATAGCTTCCAAACTAACAAATAAGAAAACTTTATCAACCTAGGATAAGGCAGGAAAGAAAAAAAGTGAAGCAGCAAGGAAGATAAATAGAAAACTCTAAATAAAAATGGAAGAAATAAGTCAAATATAATAGTAAATGCATTGAATATAAGTGGATTAAGTGTACTTACTAAAAATCAAGAGATTATCGATTAGAACTTTAAAAAAATAATCTAATGACATGCTTCCAACTTTTCAAAAGACGCACACGGGCCAAACCACAAAGGAACCTAGAAATAAAGATATAGCCAAAGGCCTGTCAGGAATAGTAACTGAAAGAAAGGCTGTGTCAGAGCACTGGCAGCAGAAAAAAAGAACTCAGGGCAATATCCGTTAATGGGCTAGAAGGAAAAACATAATGATAAAAGGAACTTTTAATCCAGAAGCCAGAACAATCATGACCTGCACCCCTCTAAAAACATACTGACTCTATAAAGAAAAACTCGGTTGCAAATGTACAATTATTGTAGTAGATTTAAACACATTTACAAAGCCAGTCATTAAAAACGTAAAGGATATAACCACGACTGGTAGCCTCTTTACTCAAAGTCCACCAATAAAAGGCACATACTCTTTTTCTTTCTTTTTTTTTAAGGTTTATCTGCATTTTTTTAAGAGAGAAAGAAGGGAGAGGAAGAAGATGAATTTTTAAGGAAGGAAGGAGAGAAGACAAAGAAGGAAAAAGCATCTTTGTTTATTTATTTGTTGAGATTTTCACCCCAATCCCATGTAACGACCCCAGGTCCTTGGACTTCACGTGGTTTGCATATGAGTATCTCAGCCATCTGCTCCACCAGTGTGTCCAAATGTTTTTTTCAAGAACATATTGAATATTCATTGATAGAAAAGTCACAAAACGACCCTAAATAAACTTGTAGAAATAACGTTTAGACATATTCTCTAATCACAATGAGATTAAATAAGAAATAATCAACAAAAATTCTTTAAAATGTATTTGAAAAACAACCTCCTAAGTCACTCATGTGTCAAAAAAGAAGCCATGTAGTTAAATACCAAAGCCTGAGACATGTCTAAAGCACTACTTAGGGGTAAATTTATATCATAACATTCATTCATTTGAAAAATAAAGATAAGTCAATGTTTAAACCTAGAAGCCAGGAAAACAGCAGATTAAGTCCAAAGAAAGCTGAAGAACACATAATAAAGATCCAAAATTAATGGAAAGCAAACAAAAACATTAGCAAATCCAGAAGTTGATAATTTGTAATAACTAATAAGATAAATTAAACTTTGAGTGCTCAAAAAACAAAGAAAAATCACAGTAAATAATTCTAAGAATTAAAAAGAAACCATAATTCATAATTACAGACACGGGATGAAAAGAATCATAATAAAAGAAGAGGAGCTGGCATGCCCTGGTGGCCTAGCAGGTAAGTCCACTGCCTCCAGCTGGCATAATCCACAAACATGCCAAGGACCCTGTACGTGACCGAGGGTCACGTGGTCGACCGTGGGTCGAGGGGGTGAGGACAGTCAAGATGAGCAACTAAACAAAATAAGCTGTGTCTTCCTGCCTACTTGTCTTCATTCCTACCTGTACCTTTCGTTAAAAAGAGAAAAAGAAGATAAGCAACTTTATGGAGTCTATGAACAGCTTCATGCCCATTGATGAAATGTATGATATTTAGAATATTAATTTTATAACCTCAATTAACATACTAAAGTAGAAGTAGTTTATGATCCTCTCAATATAAATGCAGAAAAATCTTTTGATAATATTCAAAGTTCTGTCATCTTAAAAACTTAGTAAACTTAGAATATGGAAGAACTCCCTAAACTTGATAGAGAATATATATCTTATAAAGATCCACCACTCAAATGGCAAAACCTTACATTCTCATTAGAATCAGAAAAAAGATGATGATATCTACTACAACCCCAGTATTCAATGTCAGTCTGGAAATGCTGTCAGGGTGGTGAGAAAAGAAAGAGAAATAAGATAGAAGAATCAGAAAGGAGAGCAAAAAGCTATCTTTGCTTAAAGATAACACCATTTGCATAGGACAAATCCACAGTGTAGGAATTTATTATAAATACAAGAGCGTTCTCAATCTTGCTTTAATGCAGCAATATAGAAAAGGCCAAGGAGTCAAGGGAGAAATGGGTGAATAAGCAAAGGACAAAGGATTCTTTAGGCAGTGAAACTATTCTATATGATGGTATAGTCGTGGATACATGTCATTTGTCCAAACCCATAGAATGCACAGCACCAAGGGCAAATAATAACACAAATTCTGAGCAGTAATGATGAATGAAGGTTGTTCACCGCGTGGGATGTTAATGTGCAGAAGGGCTTTGTGTGCACACGGGAAGCTCTCCACCTTCTGCTCCGTTTTCTGTGAACTTAAAACTGCTCTTCAAAGCAAAGTTTAATTTTTAAAAAGTAAGCAGCATTCCCTATACACTAATTAGAAGGAAACGGCATCTAGGATGGTAGTTAGAGGGGAGTGTTGTAAAAGGCAGTTGCTTTTTGTTTTTTTAAATGGGAGCTATGTGAGCACTTTGTTGCTGATGCTGATAGAGGGATCCAGCAGAATGGAAGAAGCTGATTGTGCAAAAGAGAGAGGGATGACCTCAAGAACTAAGTCCTTGAAACATCAAGTTAAGATGGGATCCATAACATAAGTCAAGGGGTTTGGCTTCAATAGGAAGTGAGGCTTTCACAGACATGTAAGTATCCAGTATTATCCAGTATCCACCAGTATCCTCACAGATGAGAGTGTCTGTCTTATTCAGTTTAATAACTATGTGGAGAAAAGCTAGAGAAAGTTGGTTAGGAAGATGAAAGTAGTGATTGGATCAGATGACACTTGAAATCAAGGCTTGATAGTTTGCGATGGCCGGGATTAGGTTAGAACCCTTAAAAAGTAGCTGCAGAAAGCAGAGCAGATCACTGGACATGAGGAAATCAAGGAACTCGGAGACCAGGGATGTTGAAGTCAACCAAAAAAGATGACAGAAGAAAGGGCGAAAGGGAGAAGGGTGAGTTGGGCGCTCGTGTGTTCAATAAGTAACAGAGAGGCCGTTGATGACAGCTATACATTGGGGGAATTATAAAGCCAGAAGGAATGAGCATCCGAATAGCTGCGATTTTTATGGAATAAGGAAGAGAGAAAGAGTTCAGAAGAGTGGGACGCAAAGAAGTCAACTTGCCTATTTTCAGGCTCTGGAGTACTTGGACTGTGAGAGAAAAAGCAGGCTCCACTCTGGAGAGCTACAGGGAAAACGACATCTTCAGAACCAACAGGTTTCAGTTAAGGCACCAAGATAAACTTAAAGAAGAAGATAAGGATTTAAAAGAGTACCAGAAAGTTTCCTGGTCTGGGTGGATATTGGGTGAGATAGCGCTGACACTGCCAAGAGTTTATTATCTTGGCCCCACACACTCCACCTCTCTATCATGTTAACTCCCTGGGCTTAGAGATCTTTGTCTGGTTTGCTCATTGATACATCCCAAGAGCTAGAATAGCACTCAAACATCATGGTCCTCAGTGAACATTTATGGCATAAATAATGGTGCTTGTTGTTTACTGAGCGCTAATACATCAGGGATACTATGAATGTTTCATGTGTATTATTACTAGCAAGCCATTTTATAGATGAGAACATGGAGGCACAGAGAATTTGAGTAACTTGCCTAAGGTCAGAGGGAAGCCAGAGGCAGAACTACCATTCAAACTCAATTTAGTTGTAATTTGTTTCTAGATTCTCTGTATTAACCTCCAAATCATCCCACCTCCCTATGGTTGGGGGACACACAGCGATATCAAGATAAGAGCCCAGGTGTTAGTAAATAACCAAAGAGCAATGAGGTTAAAAGTTAAACAATAAATATCACTCCTGATTTCAAAAGCTGGTATAAAAGTAGGGCATTTGCTGCCCCTCATAACATAGTCTTGCTCACTTCTCACTGGGACCCAGGCACTTTCTGCTGTCACTTCCCAGTTCTTTTCATTTCCTTCCTTCGTATCTTTAAAAGCCTGACCAGCCCCACCCAGTATAGCTCCTTTCTTGTTATTTATAGCTCCACCTGGCAAACGCTCAGCCTTTTTCCACTAGCTTTTTTCAAGGATAGTCAGGCACATTGGAACCGAGTTTCTAAGCATGTGATATTGACACATCGATCTCAGCATCACCAGACTGACTCACTGTCTCACTGAGTCCAACTACTAACTCATCCTGGTAGCGCCCTTTGAAGTGCTGAGAGTCTCCTGACCACTTTATGACCAGCTCATGCTATGAAGTGAAAAACTGAAGGAACATTCCAACATTTCAGAAAAATGGAGAACCAAGAAAACTATGTGTAAATGAGTCGAGAAAGCCTGGGATAGAGCCCCTGTTTCTGTGTTAAGCATCTGCCTCATGTCTCTCAGTGAGAGATACACTCCCCGGGGTCAGAGCACCTGGAAGGTTTCAAAAAGCACTTGGTAAATTGGATCAAAGGTCAGTACCCATAGTGCATTAGTGCTGTGTCTCCATTAAGATTCTTGGGTAGAGTATAACGGAAACATCTCTGGTCAACACAAGCTGAAAGGAGTTGAAAAGGGAGATATAGGAGGCCCACAAGATTAAGGGAAGAGTGGAGAATCAGTCTCAGAAAGGACAAAAAAAAAAGCAAGCTCCAGAATTTTTCTAGAAGCTAGTAAGTCCCATAAGAAAGTCACAAAAGTACAGTTGAGGATACTCCAGTTGAGTGGAATGGTATTCCTAACCTTCTATTCTCTTACCATTTGCTCATAATGGACATTCTATTGAGGGAGGATCTGACTGACCTAAATTGGATCATAAATCTCTTGATAACTGGACTGTATCTTCTAGGGAAGAAATTAACCCCCAAAAGGAAACTCGGATGTTGTTAGGCAGGCATTCTCACACAACAAACACCCACAATTCCCAACTGGCATGGATTTTAAGAACATAGAAAACCTTATCCTCTCTCAGGTTGTACTTTCAGTTAGTCTTGGCTTGGTCTATACAGAGATATCTTTTAATACTAGGCCAGGCATGGCTTGACATGATTATCTTTATCAAACAATATTTCTTTGGGTGGGGCTCTTAAAATTACTGTCACCTAAATGTTTCCTCGTAGACCAAGTTACCGTTTGTAGACTTTTGTTTACCTCTGTGGTTGGAAGTTATTTTTCCTTAAGTCTTTAAAAATAAAATTTCTGACTTGTTGATTTAGGTTCTTAAGGAATTTTTTAGTATTTCCTTCCCCCTTTCAATAGTCTTTTCCTTTTGCCATGTTTCCCATTGTTTTCCTTTCATTAAAATTGGACCCTGGTGTACTTTTGTGTCTCAGGCAGCTGAGATGATGGTGTGCAGACCACATACAACTGAAGAACCCGAGTCTGAGACCTGAGGTCAGGGTTAAAAAAAAACCAGTGAAAACTGAATAAAGACGTTTCTTCCTCTTCTCCTTTCCTTTCTTCCTCTCTGAAACAACACCAGAAGGAGCCAGCATTTCTAGAATGACTCAGAGTAACAGCTCATGTGTCCTGTTTTAATTTGGTTAAGAGGGCTGTGCTCTTGGAGAGGAGCATGGATCACTAAAATTTACATAGGGTTGTGTTCTGTTTACTTCCACAGCATCTTTTAGGATCAGTATGATAGGAGAGCCATTCGGAGGAGTTGTTGGAAAGGAGGAAAAACTTGCAAAAACATTTCTCTCATTTTAAGTCTTCTAGACTTAGCCCTCATCTTGGGACACAATTAAGTTTTAATGAGTTATAATGAGTGATTCCTTGATAAAATTTGTGTCCGTGGCAACTACTGTTTCCTTAATTATTCATTTTATGTCTCTATTTAGTTATTACTTTTAAAAGCATTTTCATATACATAATCTGGTTTGTTTCTCTAATTGGCTAGAAGAGGTATTTTGTTCCCATTTGATTCAGGTAGAAATAAATTCATCAAGATTGTGATCTACTCACAATCGCAGAGCTAGTTAGTCATAAAGCCAGGCCAAGAATCAAAATGCTTTCACTTCTGGGCATTTGATTATTCAGGACACCAGTTTCAAAGTGGTGCCTGTATTGTACTTAGGTCTTGGTAAAGGCTGCCCCTGCTTGGACTCACTCTTCAAAGGGCCTCATTCTGATCCGTGTCTACCCCATAAGCCAAAGAGATGTGACCATCCGTAGTCCATGCTCCTATCTAGAATGTATTCTGGGTCCCAGTACCTTGGAGTTTCCTGTCAAATCTCTCCAAACCCATTTGGGTCTGTCCTTCGGACGGCAGACTGCACCCGTGACATGGGTATAGCTAGTCACAGGGGTAGCCATTTGAGGTGTAGGAGGAGATCTAAAACTTGGACTTCTGGACTGGGGTGTTCACACAGGGCTGCAAGGCCCCTGGCAATGTAGGACAGAGCTGGGACTGGGAAGAGAAGGGCTGGAGCCAGCACCCAGCTATCTCCCTGCTGTCTTATTTATCTGTGAGGAGTGCCATAGCATCCCAGTACTCTGAATTCACACCTGACTTCCAGGTCATCAGCAAGGCATATTTTTTCCTTGTAAGCAGACAGCATATTTTGTTTAGCAATGAGTTTGAGTCTACCTTCTCAGTGTTTAAACATACACTATGTGGGTCTCCATTTGTACTCCTGCCCCAGGCCCTGCCAAAGTGAGTGGCAGGCTTACAGCATCTTTTGTTTGGTTAGTAAGCTAGGTTGCTTTTTTTTTTTTAATAACATCTTGAGTTCATTTCCAACTTTAACATTTGGAAAATTTCATTTAAGTATACAGATTTCTGGGTCTCTTTTAACAGAACTCAGAAAATCATGTCATTCGGGGGGCCCACCTACCTGTATGGCTGAAAGGGGTAGGACTGCATAGCCAACTGTCTGCTCCAGACAGAACAGGTGTGTTCTCATTTGCCACAGTCCCACCTGTCTCCCTTCATTCATTTTGGTGACCTCTCTGGCCCCCAGGGGCATTGAGTTTGTCATCTCTGATTTAAGTCCTTCATTAGGTATGTCCTTTCTATCTAAAGCCACTAAGCTAGCACGTTTAAAACATGTTTTACCTTTTCTCTTCAATTTCCTTTGAAGAAAAACAGTTTTTTTGCCCTGAACTAAGTGTAATTCCCTACATTTCTATGTGGATAAATGCGTATCATTCTGGCATCTTATTTCTTAACATTTGAATCTTAGAGAATCATGAAAACAACAGTTTGAAATTTCAAGAGACCAGTCTCTCTGCAAGGACTCCCCTCTTTCCCCCAGCCATGCCTGCTGGAAATCCACCGAATGGATTGGCTCACTTTGCCTTGATGAGGGAGGGAGATTTTTGATAAATGACAAAGCGCTTTTGTGTAAGTTTGCGTCTGGATACATCAGCGTGCTCTGCCGCGTAGCCTCTTCCTTCTTCCAGGTCATATTCCCTTTCTGCCCCAGAGGAGGCTCCTGCCCTCCGTCCCTCCCGCACAGGACCACAGCGCCCCCCCTCCCCTCTTCCCCCCGCCCCGCCTCTCAGTCTGGAAAACAGCTTTGCAAGTTAACCTCCAGGGGCATTCACTGGGTCTCCAGCAGGGTCTCCAGAGGGGTCCCCAGCCCCCCAGCCAGCCAAAATGGGCTCTTTACACTCCATAGATGGGAGAGAAAAATCTGCTTGTTCGTTTGCAACTGTCAAGCAAAGGACGTGCTGAGCTCAGATAGAAATAGCAGCAGGGTCAGGGCAGGGCAAGGCCCCAGCATTTCATTAGCTCGGCCCACTAGGGGTGATTAAATGCACACAGCGGCCCATGAATGGACCCATGGAGGGCAGCCACACAGAGCAGCACAGAAAAATCATTCTTTGGCTGCTGTCAGCTGGTTGAATGGGACTTAATTATGGGGATAATGAGAACTGATTTTCATTGTTTTAATTTTGCGAAGGGGTGAGAAAGGAGAGACTTTTTTCCCCTCATTGGGTGAAAGGATGCTAAACTATGACCTCCAACGGGGCCCCACATCCCAGCGGCTGTAGGCTAAGCCTCCTGCGTTTACTGATTTTTTTCTTTAAACCGATGCAGTAAGAAAGGGTGTTAGGACTGTTTTCTGTGTCGATGTTTCCTTTACACCCTGTAATCCTGGCAGGATGTGTACGAGCATGTCCGCGCTGGCATTCTTCTGCGGCAGCTGTACCGAAGCAGCATGGACAGAGAGAATTCGCTGGGGGGATCGGCCTTGTGTTCAGTCCCTTCCAAGTGCTTCCAGGTCATGAGCGACTCCCACCCAGCTCCTTTCCCTTGTTGTTCTGTTTTACAGACAAGCTTTAGAGAACTCCATCTGCTCAGGTCAAACACAGGAGCATTCAGAGTTGCTTGCTTGCATTTTAAGTCTCCAGATCCTAGCGTCCACAGCAGACCATACTTCGCTATGGAGCAGTCATGCAAACTCTTTATAAAACCAGAAGTTCTTGGCACTTGAGATAAGCTCTGAGCCTGTGAATCGTGAAAGTCATGATCTCCATCTCTTCCTGATTCCGTTGGAATCACCACCCCTTCCAGCTTCTGCCACCCTCCCAAGATCTTGCTCTTCATATAGAAATGAGAGGCAGCTTGATGACTCATTGCTCTGGGTGATGTATATAATTAACCTGATGGTCAAACAATAAGTATTTGTAATTTGGGGCTTAACACGGTTCTAAGTACTGTGGAAAAACATAATGATACGTCCCCCCACCGCCACGGAAGTCAGGGAGGCACACTCAACACCATTGGTTGTGAACTCCCGCTGACCAGAAGGAAGGGAGAGTGAGTTTAGGAAAAGGGCCGGAAGCTTCATGAAGCTGCCGCAGGCTTTCAAGGTCTCCAGAGTTGAGTAGAAATTCATGAAGGGCACAGGGTAGAATTGGATGGCATGTCTGAGAGAAAGAAACAGACATGAGAATGAAGAATTCCTATGAGGAGTAAGATTTAAGGCTTTAATCTTAATTTTTTTTTTTTTCTTTTTTTTCCGAGGAGGGCAGATGATGTAGAGTTGGGAAAACCAGCGTGTGCTTTTATTTCTTCCGCACTCCATCTTCAGCCATAAAAATGTGATTGTTACTGCTTTTGTTTGTTATTATTTTCACTTCCTAGGTTCTTGAAAGAGAAAGGCAGACAGGAAAAAGGCTTGCCCTCCTCACAGAGCCCAGAGAAGGAAACTTGGATGTTTCAGGATTCTCAGCTCAAGACCGACTCTGCATCCTTCCCAGGGATGGCCTGGGCTGTCTTGCCAGGGAAATTGCACAGCTCCTTTCTCTACCCAATTCACTTGAACCTCCTTTCTTCTTGACGACTTGACAGCATATAGGTTAAGTTCTTTGAATCTGGCAGCTCAGCTCTGTGTGGCGAGGAATAGGTGGTTAAGGAGAACTGATTGTAATAGGTTAATGGCCTACCTGGCTCCCTTCCAAGGAGAAATGCCATAATAGTCTTTCCCAGAAGCCACATCCTATATGCACGGTCTTGATAGAATGTGTATGCCGTCAGAATCAATTAATCATGCCTGTCAGCAATGGGGATGGCCTTTCTGGCTGAAACAGTGGCTATATTCCTGGTCAGTGAAGAATCCTTTGCCTTGGAAACCCACATAGGTCAGAGGGGAAAGTTGAATCTGGATGGCATGCAATATTCCTAGGGAATGTTTTCTCATCCCTGAAACTGGCTTTGTGCTTTTATGTCACCCAACTAAGTTTTCGTCTCAAAGCTATGTGGTTCTTGCAATCCTTTGTAGCTTTGCTTGAGCTTGATGCCATTTGTTTCTGAAAGAAGAGAGAGCTGGCAGAGTGGAATTTGTTGTAACCACTCTTAGGAAATTTGTACCTTTTGTTTCCAAATCTTCAAGCACTTCAAAACAGTCTTTCCTTTTCTAGTCTGTCTTCCACATGGCACCTGTGGTATCTTTCTCAAAAACAAACCTAATCTCACCTTTTTTTGTATTGAGATCTCCATTGGTTCTCTATTGCTTATCAAAACAAGTCTCCAAACTTTTTTGATGGACCATCCAAAAGTAAACAATTTTTGAATATGTACCCCAATGTATGTATATTCATTTGGACATTAATTAGCAAAGCAGTATGCATGTTTTCCTTTGCTAATACATAATGAACATTATAACACGTACATGAAATTAAATTTTTTAAAGACTGAAACACAGACAAAGTAAGCAATTGCTTAAGATATTTTGCTAATGGTGGTGGCTTCTTTGTACTGTTATTAGCTACTATTACAAAAGGCAATAAATACATTGAGCATAGTTCATCACACAAGATGGTGGGTGTAAAGGCATGTTTAATAGCTCCCCTGGAATGTCTGATCATTTTGGTTAAGCTTCTTGTTGCATCCGAATGTTTGTTCATTATTATTCAGCTTGTAATGTGACTGATAAGAACTGGTTCCAAGAGAAGTTTCAGTGCTACTATTCTTTTATTTGCTTATGCTGCTAATATTATCTTTAATCCATTGTTTCTGTGCAGGAATGTTTTTCATTCACTTGTCCATTTTGCGTATGATAATATCCATAATTTAATGAAGCACAATCATGAAAATGAATAATTCATATTTTGTTAAAAGCACAGGGACTTTCAAAAAGGAAGACTGAGAACACAATTATTGACCCCTAAGCACTGTGAAATTCATAGTCTTGCCACAGGGTATCTCCACGAACCATCCATGACCTGCGACCACACACCATGGACAAAGTTAGGACCCCCATTGTCTATCTGCATTAAATATTATAAAACCAAATTTCAAACTTCTTTGGTAAAAAGGAAATCAAAGTTCTAATTACGTCTGCCTAAATCCTAATGGATCCTCTTGCATAACTTTGAGGTGTGCACCCCATTTGGAGACCAAAGATCAACAGGATTAATTTCAAACATATTAATACTGACTTAAAGGCGCCTTTGCCATCCAACCTCAGCCCATCTTTCCAGTCCTCCGCATTGTTCCCTGTTCTGTGTCACTGAGACCGCCATTGCTCCTTCAGTGACCACACTCCATTAGACTTACTGTTCCAGTCAACCGAACGCCTCCTTTCTTCTGTTCTCTAGTGGGCTAATTCCTACTCAACTTTGAACACCCATGTTAAGTCTTTGAAAGATCTTATTCCCTTAGATCAGAGGTCAGCAAACTTTTTCTGTAAAAGGCCAGATAAGAATATTTTAAGTTATGCAGGCCCTGCTGTCTCTGTCACAACTTCTGGATTCTGCCATCATAGTACAACAGCAGCAGGGACAACACATAACAAAAGAGCAGGGCTGTGCGCCAACGAATTTTCTTTCTCCATGAATGGAGAAAGCACATCTTTCACAAAGGATTGAATTTCTTAAAGTTAATGATTTTTTATTTCTAGTCCCTAGAAACTAGAAATCTGGGCTCTAGGCATTATTCAGTAAAGATGTATTATTGGTTATCAAGCCTAATTCTGCATTCTTGGTAGAAAAATGAAAGAAAAATTGAACAAGTCTTCTTTGGGGTACAAGATTGATGACGTCTGAGACTTCTACCAAATTGAAGGTTATAGTAGCAACCTAATGAATGAAATGAAAGAATTTGACCAGCGTTGGAACTAGTCTAGCAGGGTAGTCAGTGTCTTACTTACCTGACCATTTATTCCTATGTCCCTCTCCCATGAAGCCCACAGTTTCTGCAGAACCTGGAGGATCACTTCATTCTTAGCCACACAGTCAGGACTCAGGTGAAGCTCTCCCTGTATTTGTAGGTTGCTTTTTGCTGTTTCTAAGTAAGTGGTGAAATTCCCATTCTGCACATGAGGTGGCAGCTTGCCCAGTGGATGATACAGCAGGGAATTTGACCTTGGCCTTCCGCTTCCCAACTTAAGATCTTTCATTATGCCAGACAGCCTCTCAGGTAATTAGAACAAAAAGGCACAATGTAAACTTAATTTTCAAAGAAAAATCCCATTTGAAATTCCAAAGAAACTTTGGGACAATGCATGTGAGAATGTACATGGTATTTGGTGGCGTGGCCCAGTGGCAGTGTAAGGACCTGCCAGCTTTGCACAAGAGATGTAGATCTCAAAACCATTGTAACCAACCTTCATTTATCTTGGAAAAACAAAACATTTAGAATGTTTGAATGAAGAGACACACGCCAGGCTTGCACCCCCACTACTCTTGTAACATGTTTCGTGCACCCCAGTGCTGAAAATCAGGCTGTTTTGTTTGACTTCGAAGGCCACCTACGCACACTTGCTACCAGTGGAGGTTAACACTGACTCAGAAGCACTGCCTGAGCCACCAGCACGCATTACATCCCTCTCTGTATTCCTTGGAAACCTCTTGCTTCAGCTTGGGCTTCACCCAACCCACTTAGAAGGAGAGAGAGCAATTTTAGAGCCCCACATGGAATGCCTCCAAGCCAATCGTATCTATTTCCAAAAGATCTGACGCAGCAAGGAGATCAGATTTCCTTTGGAGGCTTGCCTGAGGATAGTTGAGTTGGCGACATTTAACCAGAATGAATAAAATAAGGCTGTCAAGAAAAATCTGAAATAGTCCCTAAGGAGGTAAGAGTAATGAAATGCTCAGGTCAGGGGTGGGGTGTTTTCTGGGAAGACTGAAAAAAGAAAGCAGGATGAGGTGACCATGTGTGAAATTCAAGAGTCAACAGTGATATAGGAAAGCCAGGCAGATGGGCATATATCCAGTACCTTCCTGAGAGTGGGCAGCAAGCCTAAAACAAATGATCAAAATCTACCTTTTATTTTTATTCTTAGCTTTAATCAGGGCTTTTGTGGGAATCATGTATGATTGGTGCCCTGTCCACTCTCCCCCCACCCTGCCGAAGGAGGCAGGCACTCTGAATGTATTTGCCAAAACCCAACAGACTCCTGCTTTCAGTTATTCCGGTTTGAGGGAATAGTGATTAGGGGGCTCCAAGAACGGCATGTGGGAACGGCAGAGAATTTAGGATGTCTTTAAAGTCCTTGGAAAGAAACAAGTACCCGAGGCTGCTAGGCCCGAGATGGTTCTTCACGGATCCTGTGAAGGGAGAAGCTGAGTGTTCTAGAACCAACTCCCAGCTCTAGGGAGTTTCTGTTCACCTGGATTTGCACAGAGGTTTTAACCTGTTCCATGGGGCACATACCTGCTTCATTGTTCTCTGCTCCTGTTGTGCAAAAATATTTTCTAGAGTGAAAACATAGTGACAAAGTTAGACTCTGTGAGATGGTTCCTTGAGCAAGAGGAGGTGTGTGCTTCTGGCTGCCCATTTGGCAATGAATGTCTTCACACTGCTTTTTTCCACCCAAATATTTTGGTCACTGGAGATGTTTTAGCAGGAAATGGTCTAAAAAGGACAATAATCACTCTCCTTTGCTTCATGCTCTTCACAGTTCCCCTGGCTTGTTTGGGGCACCTGCTGTGTACCAGGCACTTTTTTTCCAGAATGGAATGACTATCCTTGTCCCAGATGCCTCAGCATTTCTCTCAGGGAAGGCATTCAAATGCCACAAATGTTCTGGGACAGGGACCCTGTGAGAGATACTCTGGAGACTCAGGGGAGGAGACTGGTAAAGAAGCTTCAACAAAGAGCAGATGTGAGAAAGGGAGAGAACCCGCCCTTCCCACCCTTTATTCTTCCACACATTGATTCCCAAGCATTTATTACTCCTTACTATTCACCAGGAACATAGTGCTGGGGATCCAAAGACAAGTAAGATATGGAGCCCGAGGTAGAGGGGAGGGAGAGCAAGTGAGCAAGTGGTGGCGAAGGGTCTGAAAAATAGTCTGGCCCGGTGGGCAAGGGTCTTGCATGCCAACTGAGGGTTTGCAGTTTGTTCTCTAGGAATGAGGACCCTCCATCCGTCCTATTACTTTCTACCTCAGGCATGCTCTGTGTCACTTCGCTCACTTACTGTAGCTTAAAAGTATTTTATTCATGCACCTGTGTTGCAGTTGTTTCCTGTCTCGTTCCCCAACTGAGATGTAAGCCCATGAGGACAGGGGCCCTACTGCTCAAATTTACAGTTGTACGTCCATTTCTGGATATAAAGTGGGTCCTCAGCAAATGTTTACTAATGAGATCTGTATTTAACAATTGTCTCCTGTTTGTAGCGTGGAGGGGTGGAGGGAGATTGGAGGCAGGGTGCTCCAGGAAGAGGGATTTGCAGCAGAGAGGTGCTAAGATGATGGCATTGATGGAAGGGAGGGAGGTTTAAAGGACTCATCAGAGTTAATGCTGACAGACCTTGATGAGGGAGAGAGGAGGGTCAGAGGTGACTCTAAGGTTCCCATTTGGATGCTTGTTGAGAGGCTGGTGATGTCATTGATGGAGAGACAGGCTAGAGGAGGAACTCAGGGAGGGGCTTGTCATGGGAAGCAAGCGAGCATAGATAATGAGATCAGTTTTGGACATGTGTGATTTGAGACAACTGTTGAATGTCTGACTGGAGATGTTCAGTAGACAGTTGGAAATATATGTGGGCAATTCAAGAGATGTCTGAGGCTGAGGTCACAGGTTTTTGGTGATAAATAAAGTCAGCAGAATAAGGTCAAATAGCAGAGTTAGAGGAGAAAACAGAAGACCAAACCTGGAGGAAACACCATTTTACAGGAGAGTGGGAAAGAGACAACAGTGGAAGAGAGGGAAGGTGAGGTCTAAGATGTAGGTGGAAGAGAGAGGCAGAATCCTGGCTACTGTTGAGAAATATATGCTCTACCTAGGACAGAGCACAGGAAAATGGGAATAGAAGCTGCCATCTTGGGTGACTAACTTTGCCCAGTTCTTACCAGGTTAATGGTGAAGGGTCTCTAAATAATTCTGGGTCACTGAAAAGAAGGGAAACTCTTCTGTGTAGTTTTCTTAGTACTCTACTCTGACAGACCTGAGGGTCAGGCCAGATAGAATCACATTGTGAATATTCTGTTTGAGGATGTTTTCATCTTGGAAATATTTTTGAGTGAGAAGCTACAGCTCAAACACAAGTGAACTCTGCCTTTTCTCATATTCTACTAAGAATGCCTCATGTGGCCTACCTAGTTGCTTAAAAAACATGGTCTGGGTCAGAATCCAGCAGGTTGATTGCAGAGGGAGACGGGTTCCAGTTCTCTCAAGGGAGATTTTTTTCCTCTGGAGACTGCTTCACATACTCGCACTGATCTTAACCAGCCCTCATTATTAAAGCTTTCTCAGTATATCCTGCCACATCCAATCTTGTTTCTACAGACACCTCATTCTGCCTTCCTTCCAGTCACCCAGATACTACCGTCCACTTCCTGTGTTTTTTTCCAGTACCAGCCAGTGATTTTCTCACTTAGTCACTGACAATGTTGCAGAAATGAAATGAAAACTTAACGAGAAGCCCAGGATGCAAAAGAGACCAAAATGGAGCTGCTCTGGCCAAAGGGAGGTGTGTTGGGAGGACCCCAGAACAACACAGAAACCGCTGCGAGTCTCTGAGGCTGGAGAACCGGTGTGGCCTCAGAGTCTGCGGGCCTAGCTCCTTTATCCCAGTCTTCTCCCATTCTCTCTTGTTTTCAGGTCCCCACTGGCTCCACAATTCTCTGAGAGAGCCTGCAGATCAAGAGTCTGCACTTGCTTTTCCTGGGCATTTTCCCTCCCAGAGAAAGAGCCAGCCAGACTGGTACACAGCAATGGGACACCCTGACATAGGAAACTCTACCACCCCCACCCCCTTGTCCATCTCGTTCTTTTCCAGAGCAACATGGCCCAGGCTTTCAAGCCCTGTTCATGAATGGAGTCACTTAGTCTGCAAGGGTTGCCCAGAGCTTCCCTGAAAAGGCTTCTGGGAAGAGTCCTCACAGACATGGATACCCCGCTGTAGAGTATCAGAGAAGACCACCGGAGGACAAACACACTGGAGAAGGGAGAGGGTTTGGGGGAGGGAGGGATACTATCTTGGAGGCCTCAACATTTTCTTTTTAAATAGTTTAAGGGGAGGGAGGTAGCAGGAGAAAAGGGAGAATAGGTGCTTTCTAAAGCAAGTATCGCATTTTATATTCTCTCATTCTTTCTGTCCCTCCTCTTTCTCTCTGCTAACTCTCTCTCCCCTCCCCGCCATTGACTGACAGACTGATGGACCCTCTCTTTAATGCTGGCCCCAGGCCCATCAAGACCCCTGCCTGGAATGGTCCTCCCCTCCCCTACGTCTCCCTCCCCATGGTGTCCAGCCCCGCCCTGCTGCATACTTCTACTTGGCTCCTATGTCAGCTATTCCTAATCATTTTCTGAGTACTGGCTCGGCTGCAGATGCTGTAAATATGGTCATTTTAGGAAGGGTTTGTGGACGGGGGAGCAGAGAGAGCAGTTTCGCTTACTCTATCGGAGTTGGTTCCAAGCTGGCTCAGCCACCCCAAGGTGCCCCTCTTTCGCAAGCTGTGGCCCCATCAGAACCTCTCATCTCTTTTTGTTCAGTCCTGACTTCAAGCATGGGGAGGAGTTAGAAGGACGGAGGGGATGTGTCTGGGTTCTCGGCTTGGAGAGTTTGGGGACCAGAATGACACGTGGGTTGGGGGTCCTTACCTACCAAGACAATACAGTGGAGAGCAGGCCCAGGGAATACTTACCCACCCAGAGCTGTGTACAGGGGCACCCCGGGGATAAAGCGGGATGACGGAGGCCTGACCCTTCGGAGCTCTGCCCCTTTTCTGTTTCTTCTCTCCTGAACTCCCCTCCTTCCACTGGGGGCCGGGTTGGGCAGGGCTATCACTCCTAAAGGCCTTAGGTTGCACTCCCGGGGTTGTGTAGGCCAGTCCCTTCTTTACCTTTTTGATTCTTAAAGCCATACTTCACATTTGATTATAGAACCCCTGAACAGATCGAAGGATTCAAATCCCCAGGGAGCTATGATTACAAGGCTGACTTTTTAGGTACTGGGAGTCTGGTCGGCTCTGAGAGAGTTTTGAGCCAAGGGCCATGTCAGCTTCTTCCAAAGTTACCAAATATGCTTCCAATAGTTTGTCCCACCTCCTCAAAAGGACAATCCTAATCCCAAGGCTCTGAGTCGGATTGGAAAGGTCCTAGTTTTTGAACTACTATCTCTAAGTCGGTCATGGACTATTGGAACCCAGGAAGGCAACTCAGATTTCTTCAAGCCCAAGCCTCCTACTTGACCCATGAGAGATGATTTGTGCCAGATCATAGAGCCAGGTCATCAGATATATCTGATGCTCAGTCCATGTCCTGGACTCATTTGTATAGAAGGTTCTAGAAGAAAGAAAGAAGGGTCTGAGAGGTATCCTTTTGTTACTGCTTACTGGAAGAAGCCACAGCACTATCTGACTGCTGTCCCTGCTGGGAGATGTTAAACAGATGTTTGATGGCGTCTGGTGACAGGAAACTTACTACTGACAAGGCAGCCTAAGAAAATGTTGGTCAGTTATGACTGTTGTCCAAAAACGCTTACAGCTGCGAACTGTCCTTCCATCAGCATCTATTTTGGTGGTGGGTGGGAGCTGAGAGAAGAATCAGGGCACCCTGAAGGAGGCCACAGGCTGTCCTGTCACAGGGAAAGGACCAGGGTCTTCTGAGGGTACAGCGTGGAAAGCTGTCCGGGCAAGCCTTTCCTGCCCTCTTCCTGAGTGAAAGCTGCAGGGGGCTCTCTCTGGCCCGTGAGGTGCTGGTCACTAGCATTTGTTTGCTTTTCTTCCTGGAAATATAGACACAAGGGCCATTTTACTCACTTCAAAGCAAAGGGTCCTTTCCTGGAGGACTGTTAACGGGTTGGGGCACATGCTGCTCTTCCAGGGGTGCTGTGGAGCCGCTGCGGGGCAGGGAGGGCCTCGGGGCGCATTTCGTGGACCCTGCCTTTCACTGAAGCTGCCCTGGTTTGGACTTGCTCAGGTCATGGTCTGAAAGAACCTCGGACATCAAACATCCCCATCCACTCAGTCTTAGAACTCTCTGTCCTGTTGAATAAATCAGAATCACAGTTAACAAAATCTTCCTGAGGAGAGGGGTGACCTGGTCTGCTTTGAAAAAAGAGACAGAAAGCATGTAAACAATATTTCACCTGCTGAAATATAAGTGGATGCTGTTGGAGTTCTCAGAAACAATTTGTTGTCTTAGTGGCTTGACACTTGTCCCCAGGGGAAAAAATCACAACCTGTTTCTCAGAATTTGCTCAGCATGCTCTTCCTTCACAAGCAGTATGAGGTTCCATATTAGCCACCCCTCTTGGATCAAAACCCTGGAAGCTTGCTTTACCCAATCCCTTAACACCCCTGAGCATGATCTGTATTCTAGAAAGGTGAGGTGGGGGAGGCCAGGTAGATAGGAAGGAGAGCTGGCAGGGGGTGGACATGGTAAATGGCCAGAGTTGACCCTTGTTTCCCTTATAAAAATCCCATTCTCTTCCAGGTAGTGAGTTTTGACATCATCCCGCCCCACTGCCCCGCCGCCCACCACACACCCTAAAATCGGTCCCTCTGGATAGAGGCCTGGGGCAGCATCCCTCAGAGGGCTCCCCTACCATTCCCAGACCCCACTTGTCGCAAGTCTGCTGCCCCATCTCCACCTCAGCTCCATCCAGTGTTGACCCAGATCTCTGCTCCTGCATGTCACTTCCTGGCTTCCACTCCCTGGCCAACAAATGGAACATTCTGCTTTGCTCCAGCCAGGCATTCAGCACCCCTGCACACTGGCTCCAGGAGACTTTCCAGTCTCGTGTCTCATGCACGAGGCCAAAGAAGCATATTTGCCAGCCTGTGGGGTACTTGGAACGTGTCTGGCAAGTACGCAGTCATTACTGTGATTTTAGAATCTGTCTCTTGCCTCTGTTTAGGCCTCTCCTAGCCCTCCCTGTCTTTCTGGCTGGACTCCAGTCCCCACCACCATCCTCCACGCTCTGCAGCTCCATTCCCTGACTATCACCACCACCTTCACAAGAAGTGCCGGCCTGCGGTCTCCTATAACTGTCTGGTGTTGGTCACATTCTTATATCTGACCAACTCATAATATTTATGTCCAGGGTTTATCTCTCTTTCCAGAATGAAAACATCACTGGGTCAAGGACTTTCTCTCACTTGTTTATATAAGCCTTCAGCACCTAGCACAGTGTGCTATATATACTGAGTGCTTATTTTAGACTGTGATAGCCTCAACAATAAAGATAGCTCTGCTTTATTAAGCATTTCCCACGTGCAAGTTACTGAGGACGTCTCCTATCTGGATGAATCATTGCCACAAACCGATGCGTGCCACCATTAATGCCACCTGATGGAGTAGGACAGTGAGGTTCAAAGGATTCCACCTGCCTGAGACCACAGGTAGAGGTGCGATTGGAACCCAGATTGGTCTACTCTAGAATCTGAACTTGAACTGCTTTCCTGAAGACAGGGACTGTGCGTTTCCCAAAGACAGGGCTGCAAATTGGCAACCTGAGGGCCAAGTCTGGCCCGCAGATGTGTTTTGTTTGGACCATGTAGTGTTTTTTAAAAACCAGGAAACTGTACATCATCGCTACATTTCTGGTTTCACTGGGAAATCTGGAGAGCCAGTGACCCTGAGTCTGTCTGCCCGTGCTGGGCTGCTGGGGAGAAGCAGCAGGCCCCTCCCAATCCCCTGTCCCTCCCGGACATTGCCGCACAGTCCAGAAACACTGTCAGGGTTTCTCCCAGGGGCTATTGGCATGGAGGTAGGTCAGCTCGTGGCTACATAGGACTGTCTTACATACTGTAGGCTTAGCAAGCCTGGCCCTTACCACTGTCACCCTTCCTCAGTCATCTTGACAATCAAAACCACCCCCAAACATTTTCAATGCTCCTGTGAGGGGCTCCACACCCTCCCCTCATGAGAACCACTGACACATGGTTTTGGGCCACCAGAGCTGGCACGTAGTAGGGCTTCAGGTAAGTCGATTAAAGAGACTTAGAGCAAAATAGCCATAACTGACTGGTTCCACATGTTAAGAGTTCCCATGAAAAGAGAGGGAGAAAAATGAAGTCATCACAGTATTTAAAAAAAAAAAAAATTATCTGGAGCAAATTCCCCCAAACACCTGTCCCACGATGGAAAGAAGAAATTAGTAACAACACGTTTCCTTTGAGGCGTTTTCATTCCGCACGCCTAGGTTCCCACTGCAATGTTAATTGGTTACGGTTGTCTTTGCTCCTAGTCCTTACATGTACTGAGAGTTACTGTGCAGCTGTCAACCTGGCACCACCCGGGGAAGGCTGCTGTTAAAGGGACAATAAGAACGAAAGCACATACAGCCTTTTGTAGAGAAACGTTAATACCATCTCTCTTTGTGTTATCATTATGCAGATACTACCTGCTTGCAGGAGAACTTTCATAGTATAGTACTGAGAGTAAGGAGAGAGCGCTCATCAGTTCCTCACCTGAAGATAATCACCATTTTTTTTCTGTATTTCCTTCCAGTCTTTTTCCCACCACGTCCATGTTTGTGCAGGGTCTTACTGATTGTGTTTGGCTCTTGGTAAAGCTGGGATCCTACTACTTGCAATGTTATCCTTGTCTTCTCATGGCTGCAGCCCTGATCAGTTTAACCCACCCTCTTTGTTAGACAGAGAGCTGCTCCCCAGCGTTTGCCGTCATATGCAGCACAGACAGCAATTGACTTCCTTGTTCATAAATCTTTTGTTTTTCAACACAGGTTGTCCTGCAAGGACAGCAGTGATGGTCACAAGAGAATGGAGTAAATAAATGTGGTTCTTTCTAGAGAAAGTGCAATATGGCAGCCAGCACAAGAAGAAATTGTCCTCTCCCCTGGGAGATGGTTGGCTCTGGGGCTGGAAAAGGTGGATGGAGTAAAGAGTAGACTGAGGTCTGGTGAGGAACGTCCAGGCGGCGAAGAAGCCCACGTTATTGAACTTGCAGCTCTCAGTGTGGCTGAAGCCAGGCCAGCTGCTGAGAGCAAGGGGTGGGGACGTGGGGCTGGGGACTTGGGTTTGGAGCTTTTACCGCAGGAAGCAAACAAGGGCTTAACCAAAGGATGAAATTGTTTGGCAGTATTGAGAGCCCAGTTGAGGTCACACCATGGATGTGGTAATAGAGGCCACCGGCCCAGGCACACAACTGCCTCCAGTGAGACTGGGTGACCAACGCCGCGGTGGAGTGGGGTGAGGGAGAGAATGGTAAGTAGGATTATCTCAGGTTTGGAAAAGGGCCTGACAGCTCCAGCCAAAGTTCAGAGGGGATAGTGAGAACCTCATGAAATCTTTTCCCACTCAAAATAGTATTATTTCTGAAACACCTATGTGAAAATAGTCTTTGTGGCCTAGAAAACAGAACTAAGAAATCATCTTTAACTACTAAAATTACTTTTCAGGGTGTTCCTGGTGGTCTAGCAGTCTACATCCTGGGAACAGTCCCACATACATAACAAGGTCCCGGGTTCAAGACCCAGGGCTGGGGGAACAACCAATGTGAACAACTAAATAAAAATAAAGTGCTTCTCCTCTTCCTCTCTCTTCCTGCCTGCCTGCTCACCTTCATTCTTGCTTGCACCTTTCAAAAAAAAAAAAAAAAAAAAAAAGAAAGAAAGAAAGAAAAGAAAAAGAAATAATGAAAATTATTTTTCAGACCCAGCATGAGTTGGCCACGGTCCTTAAGTTGCAATGAGAACAACATCTGCTACAGGGCACATTACACTGTGCAAAGTGCTCGACACAGGACATTAGCCCAGTCTCTTGGGGTGGACGTTATGTATTGTTCATTTTGCAGAAAAGTAAGTTGAGGCTGAGAAAGAGTGACTTGTCTAAGTAGTGACTTGTCTAAGGCAGCAGCAGAGGAACAGGATTCCAGACCAGCTCAAAGGACAAAGTTATACTGAATTCACTGTCTATGACCCTCTCTTCTGTCCTTGCAAGACGGCTTGTGTTGGAAAACAAATACAGCCTATGCCTACGACCTCGACCTCCTTAGCAAGATGAATTGACCAAGTGAGCTACCAGGAAAAGCCAGTTCTCTTCATGTTTAGAGAAGGGCTTAGGATTCTCCCCACCAGAATGGTCACCTTGCCTTGCCTTGACCAGACCACGTGCCTTCCTGCCACAGACCCTTCCCTTTACAGGTGACTCCTATACCTGGAGTCTTCTCCCCAAATGTGGCTGCAGCTTATTCCCTAACCTCATCCAGTCTTTGCTTAAATGTCACATCTCCGCAGTGCCTTCTCCGACCACTCTATTTTAAATTCCACCCCTTCCACTGATAACGCTCACCTCTGACACTTCCTGTCTTCCTTCCCTGCTTTATTTGTCCCCATAGCAGAGATCACATTCTAATATACTGAGCATTCTATTCATTTTCTTGTTCACTGTTTGCTCTACTAGAATGTGTTATGAGGGCAGGAGTTTTGTCTGTTTCATTCTCCCCAGGCCTAGAACGTGTCTGGAGCATAGCAGGTGCTCAAAAAGTCACTGTTGAGTGAATAGCAGTAGAGGTATGAGAAGAAATAAAAGTTCCTAAGAATACTAGTACAGCGATGAGATCATGATAGTGAATTAATATGTGATGGTTTCCTTTCTCCTGTGCTAAATGTTATCTGCTCAGCATAGTCATCTTTTAGAATGAAAATATTTCTGGATGAGAGAACACATTACCCCTGAACATTCTGTCTATGAGGCAGATATTGCTGGGAAAAACCCACACTGGCCCTCTTGGGAAGTGGGTGAGTCACACCCTGAACCAGCCAGTCTCCTTGTCCAGCTAATGAGGGGTGGGACGCATGGTCTCGTGGGGTATTTCCAGTACTGTCTATGGGTCCACCCAGCTGTGAATCCAGGTGAAGGAAATAGGAGACAGGCACAGACCCACATGGAGCGAGGCTTCCTCTTGAACCTCCTAGAGTTCCCACTTTGGAGAAGAGCTTTGCAGGTAAATCCTGGAACATCTGCTCATTGACCTGTGTAGGAGAAGAAATGTTTTCCTCGGCCCATTTGGGGTCCTTGGCTAGGCCTGAAAATAAAACTGACAAAGAATATGGGAGAAAAACATAAACATTTATTTCATCTATTTGGCATGACAAGGGGGTCTTCAGAAGGAAATGAAGACCAAAAGAAAGTTAGACCTGCGCACTTCCATGCCAGATTTGATGAAGAGTGCGCAGGCATGGCGGGGCACAGTGGGCTGAGGGGGATAGCCAGGGCAGTTTACTGGGGGAAAGCTAACAAGGCCTGCTCTTTAGGAGTCTTCTTGTTATCCCTGTGTCTTCAGAAACAAGGATGTGCCTTTCCTCTGGGTCTAGGGGGCTTACCTCTCACATGAAGGCTTTCTGACATGTTTAGGGGAGATGCATTGGGGGGAAGGTCAATTCACCTTCCTGCTTCAGGCATTTTTTCAAAACCCTTTAGCTCAAGGTGTTAGATATTCAAAGGGAGCATATTTAGGGTTAGAGTGTCCTGTCTTCTGTTGGTGCACTGCCAATTACTCATTTACACACACCTTCCTTCATCTGACATTTGTTTATTCAGTGGATGTGCCTGGCTCCATGCCGAGGCCTGGAGACACCATGGCGGATGGAACAGACACTGACCTGTGGCTCCCACAGTCAGGTAAGGGGTCCAGACCCAGGGCCACCCTTGGGCCGCCCCAATGCCTGTCTGACCTTCTGTCCTCCTTTGGTGTCTCTGCCTCCTCAGGGGCTTGCTCAGGCCTGACCCAGGGACCAGTGGTCTCCTAACTGCTCTCCTGTCTGTGCCCACCACAGCAGGCTCTCCCTCTCAGATTATTCCTAAAAACCAGAGTCAGGTGGAGGATTGCAGCTGAGGAGAGCCAGAGGGCTAGCCACAGGGAACAGGCATTACAGAAGTCTTGAATTCTCCAAGGAGAGACTGGCCTGTCCTTAATGGTAGGAGCTAGATTGTGGGTGAGTAGGGGAGGCAGGAAGGGAGGGGTAGAAGGAGAACCTATAGCAGGGAGAGGACCCCGGGGTGGGGGCGAGGTGGTCTGAGCAGGGGAGGTGGTTAGAAAGAGAAAGGGAGGCTGGGGGAGGGGGTGTTTAGAGTATGAAACTGGAGAGCCAACATCCAGGAGTTTGGGGGAAGATTTATTGTGTATCGCCTGCATGGCCTCTCAGGAAACCCTACAATGGTGACCACCTTAGACCTGAGAGTATTTGAAACCTCAATGGCTTCTCTGAATGCAAGTCCACACAGAAGCCACCTTCTCGAGGACAGTCCCGTTTTGTGGGTTACAAGCACAGCTTCAGTATGTCGTTGCCCGTGGTCCACAATCCTTAGCCAGGCTCTTAAGGCGTCCTCTTCCCTGGCGTGTTTCCTTCCATCCCCACCTTCCCCTGGGTTTTCACTGTCCCCTGAATAAGCCATGGCTTTCCTGATCCTCTCAGCTTCAGTAGCGCCATTACTCCTTCATGTATTTCCAGATGCTACCTAGTTTTCATGCCACACCTAGAGCCCTCTTTACCTTTCCCAAAATGCTTTTGCTGGCCACAGAGAAGCATCTTCTCTTCCTCCAAACACCCCTCAGCTTCTCCTTGAACATTTTTCATAAACACCCTTGATGGAATCAGTACCTTGATGCATATCACCCAGCGGTTGCACCGTCTAGATTGCACACTTAAAAACAAGAACCAGGGCTGAAAATTCCTTATTTCCTGCCCAGTATAGCAACATGCGGTCTACACGAAGCCCTTTAAATGACTGCTGATTGAATAGATTTCCCAGAGCAAGTCCCAGAGAGGGTGCCCATCAAAGGGACTTAGAGTGGAGGTAGCTAACAGCCCAGATGTGCCTGCCCGCTTTGGGTCTGGTTCCTAAAAATAACTCCAGTGGCCCTGAAGAATTAATACTGCTGTCAGGGTGGCTGCCCTTCAAAGGGTCCTGATAGGTCTTGTTATATGCAAAGTGGCAAAGGTAAGGAGACCATTCTCTGCATTTCCTGCCTTTCAATTGAGTGAGGACAGACAGATGATTTATTGGGCATTTCCTAGCCTCTCCTTCACCATAGGAAACCAGCCTGGAAAAAGAAGGTGCAAATTTTTAAAAGATGTGTGGGTGTTCAGGGGGGAATAGGGAGAATTCCTGTGTACCATTAAAGTAAAGGAAGAAAATTCTCTAACAGCAGGACCTCTGATCTGGAAGTACATTAACCATAAATTTTCACCACCCTTTGAGAACTCAAGCTGCTCTCATGGTGCTAGAAGGGAGAGAGAGAGTAAGATGATGAGTTGTCATTGTCCTTAGCACCCCATTTCCAGGTGATCAAGCCTGGGCATAGGGTGGTGGCAGTGTGGCCTTAGCCATCAGCCAGTACCATGGAGGACAGTACCAGAGGGCATCAGGGTCGTCAGGGCCGAGTGTTGGTTTCCCTTGAGAACAGTTAAATATCTCTACCTCACCCCCATTCCCTGAGGGAGAAAGCACAAGGGGAAGGTCCAAGAACTAGGGGTTCAACAGATTCAAAAGACGGACAGACGCGAAGCCTTCTCTTCCCTTCCACGCTCCAGGAGGTCATGTGAGCTTCCTGGGACTGCTCTAACAAGTACCACATGCTGCTACCTAAGTGGGTGACGTGAAGCCAGGGAGGTGTATTCTGTCACAATTATGAGGACTAAAAGTCGAAATCGAGATGTCAGCAGAACCATACTGCCCTGACATTTCTAGAAAAGGATCTTTCTTGCTTCTTCCTGTTACCTTGTCATTCCTTGGTTGAAGATGCTTCACTCCAGTCTCTGCCTCCATCTTCACATGGTCATCTTCCCTGCGTGTCTGTATCTTCTCCCTGTGTATGACTGTCTCTGTGAATCTTCTCAGAACATCAGTCATGTTGGAATAAGGATTCCCCCGTATTGGAGCATAACCTCATCTTAACATCCAACTTAGTTATATCTGAAAAGAGCCTGTATCCAAATAAGGTCATATTCATAGGTTAGGACTTTACTATATTTTGGGGAAGAAGGAGACACAATTTAGCATACGACAGGGGTCAAATGTCTATTGTCCATGGCTTCACTGGGCAGTCTTAGGTTACTTATCTAGTGACTGTGTGTGCATGCGTGTGTGCATGTGTGTATGTGTTTCTAGTGTTGTGAATATACACACAAGTATCTATACACATGTGCTTGTTTACAAGCATGCAGTTACTTTAATAGTTATTTACCTATTTATACCTGAAATATAATAGATTTTTATAATATATGTTAATACCTGTGACTTTGTATTAATGTAGTATCATATAACACTATATATAATTTATAATCTAACAACAGGCATTTATGATTTATACATATGCTATGCAACACAATATCAATATACATAACACTAAGAAACATAGAAACCATAGAAATACAAACCACAGGAGCAATTCTGAGTAATGCCCTCATTTTCTTCATCTAAAGAAGACCACAGAGATGCTCTTCAGCCTTTTTCTGTGGTTTTTCCCTCGAGAAAAGGAGCGGAAAATCTGTCTTTGCCGCAGACCCCAGCCCTGGCCCAGACTGGACTCCGAAGAGCCCCCAAGCATGCAGCATGGACAGGGCACTGTGTGTCTGCCGGTGTCTCCACGGCGGCCTCTCTGCTGGCTGGGCAGGGCTAGGAAACCCAGCCCCGGAGACACGAAGTGGCTTGTCCAACCCGCTCTGGGTGCAAACAGTTTTAGGAGTAGAAGTTGCTTGTCTAAGCACCCAAAGGTCCCGCTGCTCACGTCACTTGGCTTCTCTGTCTCCTCCTGGCCCCACTTTTCTGACAAATGGATTTTTCATTGCGTTACATCCACTGAGCATGCCCAGATGTAAAAGGTGGTCACAAAAATGGTGCTGTTTTTCCTTCAAATGAGCTGAGAAATTATTTTCATGTGGCGGTTTTGCTACATGCCAGTGTCAACTGTTTTGTGTTTAATTGTTTTGGAGACACGGGTGAGGTGGGGAAAAATACCTTCATTTTTCAGTTTTATAAAGGATCTTATTTTTTATTTCCTAAAACTCCAAACGGAATGACCAAAATCTTAATCTTATTTTCTGGACACAATGACTTGCTCGGGATGTCTTCCATTAATGAATCTGGGGCTCAGTGTCTCTCAAAGGAGCTGGAAGTGGGGGCTGCCTCCCTGTGAAGCCTTTTTGAAAGTGGCCCTCAGAAGTCCTGAAATGACATCCTCACACACACTCCTCTGTCCCAGGTAGCCTACCTGGGGCTCCTCTCCTCTGTCCCCTTGGTGAGGTGACCTGAGTCCGAAAGCCAGAGGGTCTGATTTGCATTCCATCCTGCTTGCTGGGTTTGTCAGCTGGGAACAAAAAAGACGCTGCTTCCCAGCAGCAAATGTCTGTAAGTGAGGTTCTGGAGGCATCTGGAACCTTTGCTGGAGAATATTTTTTGCCAGGGTCTTCACCCACCCCGGACTTCCAAACACACTGGCAGCTTCCGACACCTTCCCTCACCGTTCCTCCTTTCCTTTCATCCCAGGCTCCCCATCTGAGAAGACCCCGGCCCGTAGCCAACAGTGCCTGCTTCTGCAGCCTTGAAGTGACAAGAGACAGAGCTCAGTGTGACACTGTTTGGCCACATCTGGCTTGTGTTCAACAAACCTGAATTCATAGCAATCCTAAATTACGGACCTCAAACTTCAGGAAACATCAGAATCCCTTGGGGGAGCTTGTTAAACATGCAGATTTTGGTACGTCCTGGTGGCCTAAGGAATAAGGCCACCGAACATAGTCCACAAACATCCTCTGTTGGGTTGGGGGGGGTGGAGAGGAACAACCAAGATGAGCAACTAAATAAAATAAATAAATGTTCCTTCCTCCTCTCTCTTCCTGCCTGCCTACCTACTTGCTTTCATTCCCGCCTGCACCTTTCCTTAAAAAAACTTTTTTTTTAACTAGTGCAAATTTCTAGACCCACTGCTGAAAATCTTAGTAAGCTATGTGGCCTAGCCTGAAAATCTAAATTCTTGAGTCATTCTAGAGAATTCTGGGGCTGGTAGCCTAGGCATCGGGCTTGTAAAAAGTATGACTTTGTTCTTGGTCAGGCATGTTACACGGGGCTTCCACTCTGCCAAGCATGTCCAGGGCGCTGGCAGGGTGTGACGTCCAGAAGTGCAAGGCAGAGACTAAGGTACAAGTGGAAACCCAGTGAGCGTGGACTTGGGTCTGGGAAGCTGGGCAGAGGAAAGGCAGTTCAAGTGACAAGGCTCAGGGACCAGCGTTATTCTACATGGAGACAGCCCACGCCACACGGACAGTGACTGAAGAGATGTTGACATTTTCTGCTGCCAACGGGAGTTAATAAAACCTTCTCACCATCAAACCTAAGAGCCGCCATAACTGTGAGAAGTGAAATCCTGCTTTTTCCTGTGAGGCTAGGTATGGGGTGAAGAAAAACACAGCTCACCCTTGAAAAGCCCGGGTTTCAACTGCACGAGTTCACTTAGACGTGGATTTTCTTGTAAACAATGAAAATAAATGATACAGCTCAATCTAGTATAGGCTATAAATGTATTTTCTCTTCCTTGTGATTTTCTTAATGACGTTTTCTTTTCTCTGGCTTACTTTGTTGTAAGAAAACACTATAATACATGTAACATGCAAAGTACGTGTTAATGAACTGTGTATGATGTCAGCAAGACTTCTGGTCAGCAGCAGGCTATTAGGCAAGTTTTTGAGGAGTCAAATCTGTATGGGGATTTTGATAGGGGGTGAGGGGTTGGCAGGGGTTCAAAGGTCAGCTGTACTGGTTTTAAAATCACTCTGGGAGATTGTCCGGTCTCTCCGGGAAAACGTAAGCAGGCTATTTACACTCTGTAACTCCGTTTCTTCCTCTAGAAAAGGAAGACAGTCACACCCACCGCTGAGGGTGACAGGGAGCGTTAAATGAGGTGACGTGTGCATAGCACGTAGCAGTCCAGGGCCAGCGAGGCCTGAATGGACATGAGCGTTCATCTCTGTCCTCATAGCTGCTTTCTGCCCCACAGCACACCTCTGAACCTGAAGGAGACCACATGAATCCTGTGGCTATCCACGAATGTCCTCATTTCTCTGACCTTGAAAGCTTTTGGTATCTCCCTTGCTTTTCTCCCTCTGAAAGCTCTCGACACCTTGCAAGTGCCAGTTTGGATAGGCAATGCTTACAACCACATCCTCTTCCTCTCCAGTGGAACCTAGAGGGGCCATTTACCTAGAGAGGGACATGACCACCTCATGGGACATTTACTGCCCTTCCGGTGATTCTGAAGGAACCACTCAACAGAAGGGGACCGAACTTCATAACTGAAAACTGGGGTTTTGAACCCAAACCTCTGCCTGAGGAAGACTGTGTGATCTACTAGGTGAGATCGGGAGCTCAAGGTTGGAATCAAAGGCTCTTGTGCAAATGGAGAAAGGAAATGCACATACATCAAGGCCCAGAAAGCACCCACTTAATCCTACTGTGCTTTTGCCAGGTCAGCAGTGGGGGCGTTTGCTCATGCCTCAGCCTCTAGGTAGGTACACTTTGCCTCAGTTTCCCTCTACAAGGTAGAGCCAGCCCCCATAGTCACATGGTGGCACATGGTAAACAAAATCCTTTTCCACGTGGTGAATATTAGGAGCCATGCGGAAACCATATAATCATCGACTCTCTGTTCTAATGATAGTTGTGAGGATATAAGCAAATAAGAATGACTAGAGCTTCATAAATAGAAGACCCTGATTTATCAGAGTAACCAGTTGTTACCCCACAAACTAGTCATCAACACAGGGCATATCTAAAAGGTACACAGCTGGTAAAACCAGTATTGTTTGTGCCCAGAGGGTGTATGGCACACACCTCCCCACTCGAGCCATTCCCTAGGCCAGAGCAGTGAAGAAGGATGAGAAATGCCTCTCCAAGACAGAGACTCAGAAACTTTTGCATATTTTCAAGGTGGAGACCACTGCCTACACATTCAAATGCTGGCCATGAGTTGCCAGCAAGGAAGACCCTATTCTAGTGCTCCATGGAAGGCCCTGGGTCCTGCCAGGGTTCACAACAGAGCACCATGGGCCCTCTCTCCCTACCACTCCCTGACTGGTGGGAAGGCAGAGTCTGGAAGAACAGCCACACTATGCCTTGTTGACTCTGTCAAGTTCAGAGAGAGCTTCTCATTTGACTTGGCGAAGGAGAAAAGTCCTTTATTTTCCCCTAGTCTTAGGACCTGCCAGCCCCAAGGCTGAGGGAGCTGGTTCCCCCTCCCTTCTCTGCCTCCCACACCATGACTTGCAGAGTTCAGTGAAAAGCCCCATCCAGAACAGGCCAGGCTGGGTTTATCCCCAGAGTCTGCTTGTTCTTCCCTTCTAGCTCTGTCAGCCAGCCTTCCCAGTGATACTCCGGAGCTGACTTTTTTTCTGTCTTTCTTTCTTCAACCCAGTCCGAGCCCAGTTATTTACCCAAAGAAAACAGGGAAGTGACAAGGTAACAGGGTACACATGTTGTGAAAATATGCAGGCTGAGGCTGAAGAAAAGAAAACATTCTTCCATAAGTAGCTGCCTTGTTAATTCATTTTTTTCTCCAGATTAGAACCAGCCATTTCTTGTGCTCCTTCAAGCACCTTCTGTGGTTTCCTGACAGCTGCCTGCAAGGGGTGAGATTTGGCTTGAAAAACGGGCCATCGGTCATGCCTGGGGGCGGGGGGAGGGCAGAAACAAAAATTCCCAGATTGCTGAAATTCACTGCTCCCTTTCTAAACTGGAACGAAAGAGGGAGAGGTGGTGGGGAGAGGATCACATAAACTCAGAGGCGTCACTTGATTTTCCATAAGGAGCGACAGCTCGGTAATGACCAGTCCTTGGGCTGCACTTTCTTCCCTCCTCTGAAGTTGCTTTCCAATCCCTGGCAAGCCCTTGCTCGTAGCCTTGAGGAGCAGCCACAGGCCGATTCTCGGCAATTAAAAATAATATTGGCCCTGGTAGAGAACTCTTGGGGCCCCCCAGCCCTCCCCCCACCCCCCACATACACACCCTTTTCATTACGTGCCAAAGATTACTTTCCCAAACCTGCTTCCGAACAGCTGGTTGTGTCCAAGGAGCCTGCTGCAGCCCTGCGAGCCCTTAGTGGACTGGGGAGGAGCCGGGGTTATTAATCGCTTTTGCTCAGTCTGGCATTTGGGGCAGAAAAGGGGTGACCCACATGCTTCAGGGAAGTTGGGCCATAATCAGTGTGGGGCCTGATTTTTCTTCACCGCATCTTAAGTCTCCAGGCCCACAGAGAACGGGGTAAGAAAGTCCGAAGACAGGCTTACTGCAGCCAATATCCCTCGGGGACAAATTTCCTGATTGTTTTTTCTCTCTGTTCCTGGTCTCTTTTTTGGCCTGTGGGTGTTGGCCCACAGCTTGGTTGGGCTCCTTTCAGGAGAGGTCACACCGCAGAGGCCTGGACAGCCCCTGTTAGCATTGCTGTGGCACTTTCTGTTAGCAGGAGGCCTCTGGAGCTGGGCAATCTGTCCAACCTCAGGACAGGGCTGTGAGAAAAAGTGTGCTGCCTTCCCCTTTCCCAGAGAGGAGACCAGCTCAGGCCTGAGGGGAAACTTGGGTTAAGGGAGACGCCCCATGCCTTAATTAAAGCCACAGAGTTCATCAACTCCCAGCCACTAGAGCCCCCACCTCCCCCAGCACCCAGCAGGCTTAACCTCAGGATGGGTGGAAATACTATTGTCTCCCCACATGGCTTGCCACCACCACAAGACACCACCCGGGAGAACCCAGGAGAGGGCTGGACTCAGGCCTAGAATGGTCTTGATTATCAGATTGAAGCTGAGGTGGAAAACCTTGAGAACAAGGAAGATTATGGGTCTGAGGAGAAGGTTTGGCCTCTAAGTAAACACCTCCCCTTGAAAGACCTGAGTAGGCAGAGGGCATCTCCAATCAGAGCCCTTGGCCTAGTTGGTCCAGGGAATATCCGAGCACCAGTATTTGGGGTAGGGGCTAGGAAAGGCCAACCATGCCCCTAGTGAGCATCCTTACTGTGGGCCAACAGGTTTCCCTGGGCGAACGCAGCCCCTCCTCACACTGGGCTAGGCTCCAGTCTCTGACTGTAGGTGAAAGACTATTTCCGATGATTGTTTTCAGATATTCTACATCCAGGGTATGAAAGCATATTAGTACAGGAAAATCCACTCTACAGTCATGTGAGCGCATGTGCGCACATACACACACACAGGTGGTCCCATCCCTCACTATGAGAAGGTCAGAGAACCTTTTCTCAATTCAGTCCTTGATGTGGGTCCAAGGGAAGCAGTGCCTTTGAACTCCGCAGTGTCCACAGCAGGCCCAGCTGTAAGGGTGTGGACAGAGAGCCAGACAGGACGTGCTGCCTTATCAGAAACCAATCTAAGGCCCTCTTGTGAGGACCAGGCTTCCTCTGGCAAAGGTGACTTAGAGCCCTTTGTTTAGTCATCCAAGGAGGCTGAGGAGGGCACAAGGGCATTTGGGATCTGACTTCGTCAGAGATAGACCTTCTGTTTTGGCCTTTCTGAACAGCCCCTTGAGGACAAGCCTCATGGTGTTTAACTCAAAGCAAATCTCTCCCTGGACCTAGGTCTTTCACTTTCTCACAGCTCCATATTGGCCATCTTTAAATGCCTCCAAGCAGCAAGCAGTGGGTCAGTGGGATGACCACCAAAGGTTTGGTGATAAAGAGTTAGCAGAAATTAATACTGTTACATTGAGTTTTAAGAACCAAGCTTTGGCCTCTTCCGATTGTTGCTGAAGAGTTGTTCTGGGCTCTGAGTCTGTTCTCAGACTTATTACTCTTCAGAGGTCTCCCATGACTAGAGTCAGAGATCTGGAGCACTGGGGGGCTTCAATGGGACAGGAGGTCCTCCCTGGTGACAAAGGATGTCCCAACCGATGACTATCCTGGGATTTGAATTCTTCCAGGATGGGCTGTACACCTCTTTGACTTTAATCCATTGAGCCAATTTTATCATCATTTTTGAGAGTCAGGTAGCATAACCAGGTTTCAACATCAGACAGAGCCAGCATATAAAGAAGGCTGACCTCCTTCTCCTCCAACCCTGCTTCCCTCTATACCACATGCTTAATTGTTAGGATTTTGATTATGTTTGGCTTTTCCTTTTACTGTGTTTTCATGAAGGGCATAACATCTTCATATTGATATTATCTTTTAAGATATCCCTGAAAAGATGCTTTTTTTTTTTTTTTTTTTTGAGAATGCTCAGAAGAAGCAACCACTTCTGTGTATGTTTCAGTCCACCAGGTGACCCCAGTGCAGCTGGGGAGGACATGTGGACTTTTCTTCCCCCGGTGTTTTGCTTCTCCCATCCTTTCCTAGCACCACCGTGACCACAGCCACTCTTGTTGAAGGAGTTATCTATTTGCATCCCTTGTGTATGTTAAGGTGGAAAAATTGAGGATTACCTTTTAAGGACAGGATAAATTTGTTTCTGGATATCAACCCCTTACATTTCCCTGGTTTTTGTCACTTTGATCTCCCGACTTCTCTAGGTTAAGAAATTCTAGGACTTATCCTGCTCAACAGTTGATGAGAAACTAATCTTTTACATGACTTATTACTAAAATATTAGCTCAGGGAGAACTGGATGTTTGTTTTCTTTGTTATGCTGTCCAGAGTCTATATCTCTTTGTTAAATAACACTCAGTGATTTGGGGAAAGGTAGGGTGTGTTGATATCTATCTAAGGAATGGGGAAACTGCACATATGGGGAACCTACACTTATGAGTTTATTTTAATGTGTAAACTCAAAGTTACTGCAATAAAAATTAAAAAATAAAGTAAATCATTCCTGGTTCCCAAGATACAGCCTACATAAAACATATCTTCAGCTCTGACCGTTTATTAAAATTTCAGAGAATAAAGAAGGTGAATATGGCCCATTATTCACAGGACCATCTTCTTTATCATCCTTATTGGATATTGGGGAAAAGGAATCAAGACGAATTTTTGAAAAAGTAAACAACACAGCCAGGCCAGCTCCTCAAGTCAAAGCATTTCTGGTTTCACATGCTAGCTTCACTCATAATGTAATCTTGATCCATCTTTGGAAAGGTTATAGTCATGGAGGAACTTACCCACTGCTGAAACCCTGCTCTACTCATGGATAGTCATGGGATCATAGCAAATTCCGACTGAGAGCACCTTGATGACTGGGAGAATGTTCTAGTCTCTCTTCTCTCTGAATACCCATCAAATTCCTCTCCTATAGCTACTGTTTTCATTATATTACTTCTCAGCTTTAAAACCTAGAAGATCCACTTGTGTTCTCTATAATCAAGTCCCAACTTCTGTCTTTTGAAATTCAAGATTCTTCATCATCTGGTCCTACCTAGCCTATCCAACCTTGTTTCTCATTGCTCTTCATTGCATGTTACCTTCCACTGTCTGTGGTTGGGCCATGCTGTTGATTGTCTTCCCCATGTGCTTTGCTTGCTCCTTTTTCAACATGTTTGCTTTCCTTACTATCCCACATAGGCTTATACCTTCTCTTTTTTTAATTAAATAATCTTACATTTTTAAGAGCAGGTTTAGGTCACAGAAAAATTGACCAGAAAGTATATAGATTTCCCATTATGCCCTATCTCCACACATGCACAATCTCCTGCACTATCAATATCTCCAACCACACCTGTACATCAGGTACAGTCAGTGAACCTGCACCAACACGTCATCATCACCCCAAGTCATAGTGTATGTTAGGGTTCACTCTTGATGTTATGCTTCCTGTGATCCTGACAAAATATAATGACATGTATCCACCATTATAGTATCATACACAGTAGTTTCACGGCCCTAAAAATCCTCTTTGCTCTGCTCTGTGCTTCTTTTTATCATTCTGTTTTCCTCCCCAGTCCTCATGGATAATACAAGTACACTTTGTTCATAAAATCTTTCCCAATTAGCCCCCAGAGATCTCTCCTTTCCCAGGACCCCTACTACACCCATATACCTTTAACTATGTCCTCATCGCCTCCTTCCATATTAGCTTCATCTCTTAACCAGAGTAAAGCTCCTAGGATTTGGACTCCCCCTTTGCACTTGGCCTATGGCAGGCGTTTCATACACATTTATTGTGTACCTCTAGGAATCCCGTTCATATTATATTTCATGTGAATGGGATTCCTGGAATTATGCGATGTCATATTCCGGTTCCCAAGTCCCTGGTGATTGAATAGAATACAACCCAGGACCTGAAGAAGAAACAGTGATCCTCATCATGATTCAGTTCAAGTCTTCAGGTGATTATAGAATAGCAACTATATGCTAACTACCAAAAATACCAAAATGAAATAAACACTTAATCTGACTCTCAGTGGAATGACTATCCTATGACAGAAAAGTAGACAGATCACCATTATAAAATGTGACTAGTTCTAAGATATGTGCACGTGTAAAGAACGTGGTACTTGACATGTAGCTTGAAGAATCAGTAGGAGCTTGCCAGGTAGGTGAGCGAGTGGAGGGCATTGCTGCAGGATGGGACAGCACTGGAAAAAAGAAAGCACCCAGAGTACTTAGAGACTTGCCAAGGGGTATAGTGTATTCCCTAATAATACAATCATTAGTCCAAATGTTCGAGAAGTGCCTGTGGTCCCCAAATAACCCTTCACCAGATCATTAACACAATGGGACAGTGTTCTTGCTCTCAGTTGTTACTTCTAGAGTCAGAAATGAAGTAACAGAGCCATATCCTCTGCACCATCTCTTACTCTTCCCAGAGTGCGTGGGGACCAGCCACAGAGCTCTGCCTGTGTAAGAATGTGTGCCACTTGTGATGCTTTGCGCACAACACAAAGGTGTCCCTGTGGGCAGTGGAGCTGACTCCTCCCCAGGCTCCAACTGCACAGCAGTCTCTGCAGGCTGTCCTCTGAACTCACACTTCTGGTCCTACCTCATCAGCTTCTTTTTCTTCCCCTTCTTCCTTGTCTTATTCTTCTGCCTCCTCTCCCTTTTCTTTCTCATCTTCTGATATTTAGAATATGAGAGGTCTGGTTACCCAGCTAAAACCAGCGTGGGCAGACATAGAACTATGTCTTCCCCTTACCTGGCTTCTTGCCCTCAATCCAATTGCCAGGTGCTCGATCACAGACCACCATGTTGAAACCCGGGCATGGCTGGGCTTCTGCCATGCACGGTCCATCCCCAGAGTGTGAAAAGGGGCCTGAGAGCTGACTGATGAAAGGACTGGGGCCCAGTATTGTGGTTCTGGGCACCTCTAATTTCCCCTTTCTCTGTTTCTGCTCTGTGTCATCAGCAGGAGTTTGTTTAAGACTTCTAGAGCTGCTCTTTGTTTCACCTGGGAAAGTCCCTGCAGGGCGGGCTAAGATCTCCCCGGTGGAATGAGCTGGAGCCCTGACCTCTGTCTCCTGAATTGTTTGGGCAAAGAAGCCCCTATAGGGGTGAGGAGGATGATCAATTGGCAACTTAAGGAGTAAAGACCTCGCTCTCCCTCTCCTCCCTCTGCTCATTGTGCCGGGGAGGGCACAGGTCAGCCGCAGCAAACTGAAGGGCCAGCGTGCCTCGCCTTGAAAGGGGCTCGTTTTGTGTTTCAGTAATGAGCACTCTCTTTCTCCCCTTGGATGCACTCAGATTTCACGAGTTACAGGGAACCTGTCAACTGCTGTTTTCATTGTATGGGGCTCACGGGGAATTTGGATATAGGGCAAGCTTGTTTCAAAGAAAGCAAGGGAAAGAAAGTCTTGAATAGATGCAATGTGCTGTCATATGCAGATCACAGCCCGAGTTGCTATGGGACACCTCTTCCTGCCTAGAGGGCAAGATGCCGAATGTCCTGTATTGATGTGGCCGCCTCCTTGGAGATGGGAACGTCATCATGGAAGGCACAGTCAGCAGTCGTCGTAGCACTGGGCTCTCAGGTTTGCCATGGAGCCCAGTCTGACAGCAGCCCAAGTCCCATCAGCTTCTGCTGGGGCTGTTCAGTGGGAGCCCCTTACCCAGGAGCTGAGGGAGCAGGCCACACGAATCCCGGGAGAGTGAAGAAAGGCAGGCAGAACTTGCTTTCCTGAGCCTGCTAACCATCTGAGCACAAGGCAGGTCTCCCTTTAAGTTAGCACCAGGCCTCTGCTCACAGGAGGGCCTTCAGGGGCCCTGGTTTGGAACAGGGACCTAATGTCAAAGACAGGTTTTCACCTTCTTTGTTTCTCTTGTCCTCTGAGAAAACTTGGCAAAAACATTCCTTTCCTGATGGGTTCATTTTGTAGCTGACAGACATTGTTTTCCTTCCCCTGTTTACCTGAAGTCACCCAGAGTAACAGGCCAAGGTCATGCCAACAAGAGAGAAGAGCAGGCCTGCCCTGGTGACATAGGTTGCCAGAACCAGGTCCATCTCCTCTGCAGCTCCTTGTCCTTTACCCATTCCTCCAACCTGTGGGAACAGAGCACAGGGCAGGACATTTTAGGGAGCCTGAGATTAGGAGAGGCCCAGAATGAACACACTCACCAAGAGACCCTTTGACTATGAATAAGAAGGTCTGGAGTCAAACAAAGCTGTGGGAAGGCGCACCCTGGTGGAGCAGAGATGGGGCCAATCGCCTCCAAAGGAGCAAGCGGTGTACCCCTGGGTTCGAGTCCTGGGTCTGTGGGGAAGATAACCAGTGTGAGCAACTAAATAAAATAAAATGCTTCTTCCTCCCCTCTCTTCCAACCTGCCTGCCTGCTTGGCTTCATTCCTGCCTGAACCATTCCTTAAAAGAAAAAAAAAAAAAAATGCTGTGGCAAACTGCTCTTGTCATTCATGTAGGCTAGGCCAGAAGGAGCCAGGGTTAGAAGCAACTGGAAGAGGTAAGTTAGGATCTAATAAACCCAGGGGAGGGTACTAAAAGAAATATGTTTCCAATAACTCTTTACTGAACATCTTATTCTACAAAAGAAGCAAAAGCCTGTCCTGTCCTCGTGGAGCACCATCACTCTGAATTCCACCCCCAGGTCCAGTGGGACAGGTGTGCAGTTCATCTTAGAGCCATCACTCTGAAGTCTATTCCTGCTTTAGAAATCTGAATTCAAAAGGAACCAGCCCTTGCTGTCAGTGACCTGCGTCAACACTGAAAGCTGAGCAGCTCCTCAGTGTTGCAGGTGAGCGGCAGAGTGACTCGGGGCCCCACACTCAGATGCTTCTCCTCTCTTCATGTACTCCTGACAAGACTTCACGCTGTCTCCAAGCTTTTTATAATGTCCATCTGCTGAGAGCTGCCATATTGATTCTCTGGCCTGGACCTCTCCTCTAGCTTCCAGAACTGTGTAGCAAACTGCCTGCTTTATACCCACACTGGGACATCTATTACATGTTCGGTGAGCGTACCCAGAATCAAGCTCCCGATTCTTATCATAGCCTCAACATGTTCTTCCCTCTTTCTCCCCATGTCTGTAGAATATTACTCTGTCTTTCCAGTTGTGGACAAAAGTCTTAGAGTCATCTTTGACTCCTCTGGGAATGCCCCCCATCAAAGCCATCAGCAAATCCTGTTGGCAATTCCTTCAAATAAATCCAGAACCCAACAACTTCTTACCAACTCCATCATGGCTCCCTCAGTCAATGCTAACTTCATTTCTTACCTAGATTATTACTACAAAAACCACCAGCCGGCATCTACCTCCCCAGACTTCTCTTCAGTCTATTATCAATACCACGGCCAGAACGACTGTTTAAAAACACACACCAATCATCACACACACCAATCATCACACACCTGTGCTCAAAGCTCTTCAATGGCTTCCAGTCTCCAAAGTCCTATCAGTGACCTCCAAGGCCTTGTCCTACTTCTTCCTTGCTGTCTCTGCTCTAAGAATATTGGCCTCTATGTTTTTCCTCAATAGACATGATCCCACTTCAGGACTTTGTCCCTTCTGATCCCTCTGCCTACATTACTTAATCCCCTAAATCTTCCTGGTCAGCTCCTCACTCCAGATCTGCAAATGATCATTCTACCCACCCACCCTCCTCCTGCTATCTCTCTCTCTCTCTCTCTCTCTCTCTCTCTCTCTCTCTCTCTCTCTCTCTCTCTCTCTCTCTCTCCACATAGCCTTTGTCTTTTTTCTCTAAGAGTGTATCCACAACACTTTGAATAGTGTCTTCCATGTGGTAGATGCTCCATAAATGTAATTGGCTGAATGAATTAAGTCAGACATGTTGTCAGGTATAGTACAAATGAGAGAAAATGTTGAGTTTGTGTACTACCTGGTAGGACTTCAAGATGGCCTAGCATTTAGGTCATTTCCATCAAACAAACTCCCGAAAAACATACTGACATTCATGATTCTATGGTGTGTGTTTGTCATCTACATCTTGTCAAACATGTCGCTGCCCATCCAGCAGACTGTGGCTATGTTTGTTGGAACTCGTTGCTAAAGAAAGTGAAAACAAAGAAAACAAAATTGAATAAAGTAATTTTCCCTCCATTGATTATGTAATGTGGCAGTCTTCACTGAGGTTTCCGAATTTATTGTGCATGAGATAGGTAATCAGTTAATTAAATTAGTTAAAAACAAAGTTCGTTTTAAAAATCTGAGCCCTGGGTTCTGAATGTCTTTGATAACCTCTCTCCTTGAAGGATACATCAATTCATAGGGAAAGTACCTTGATAATGAACCTTCAAGGCCAAATTGGAAGTAGGTAGGGAGTTCACAGAAGGTAATCTGGATTCAGACTCCCCAAGATCTAGCTCTTGTGAGATTTGGGGTATTTGGTGATTATCTTGACTTCCCTTAAGCAAAATCAGCACCAATTTCCCTTTGCACATATGACCTCAAAAATTCAAGAAACCAGCCCCTAGTCTTCTGTTCAAGACCTGTGTCCAACTGCTTTCATACTGCCAAGTTCCCTCCAGCCCCATTCCAACTACAGCCCACACAGACATCGGACCCCACCAGAGTGGGCAGGGGAGGGGCCGCTTAACTTGACCCTTGAGCTTCTCAGACAATGAATTAAGGCAGCACAGAAATTGCTTTTATTCCCAGAGTACAAGGCCTTATGCAGGTCCACAAGATCAAAGGCAGAGCACCCGCCCAAGCTTCTCTTCGACTGAGACCTAAGAGTCAGGCTGGGATGTGTGTTCAAGGGAATCATTGCCAGTTTTGCAAATAAAAATAGAGAACATCCATTTAAACTTGAATTTCATATAAAGTGAATGATTTTTTAGTATAAGTCTATTCCATAAAATATTTGGGACATGCTAATGTTGAAAAATTATTCCTTATTTGTCTGAAATTCCTATTACATTGGACATTCTGTATTTCACCCTGCAACCCTATTTGCATGCTTCCTAAACATTGACAACTCCCAAATCAACCTAAGTCGAGCTGCACCCTGCTCTGCGGGGTACAACTTATGGCCTCATTTCCTATTGCCCACTAGCATCCCTCCCAAGGGAACTAGCTGGCTGGCCCACTGTTAGCGTGACCAGGAAACATGCAAGCCTCATGGTGTGGCATTCCCACAATCAAGGGCACAGGGTCTGTGAAGGGCCTTGTCTGGACAATCTGCCCGGGAAGAGGAGCCCCTGGACAGAGTGGTGACAAGGAGTGGAGGCCTAAGAGAGGAAAAGCACTAGGCAGGGCACTATGGAGCCTTGAAGGGACCTCTAGAAGGGCCCCATCCTGGGAGGCACTGATTTCCTCCTGAGCAGCCTGGTGGCCTTCCCTCCCTGAGGCTTCCACTTCTTCCCATCATCCCAGCACAAAACACAACCTGTGCTCTGGGACCCTCTCATTTCCCCTTTCTATTCATCCTTCCCTTCCGGTCTCCTTAGTATTCTAGAAGGTGCTGCCAGGGTAAAAGCCATGTGAGGGAGGCCTCACCTGCTCCTCACCCTCCCCTCCGACTCATTCAGAAGCCAGCAGGTCTCTGGTTAGTATGTAGGGATTCATGGTCCTCCCAGTACTGCCTTTGACTCTCTGTGGGACCTGGGAGTACTTAGCACTCTGGCCCTCATCTTCGTCATGTACAAGTGGGGCCTGTTGTCAGCTCTAAATGAGTTAACTGTGGGATGTGATCAGCATGGAGCAGATACTAAAACACATGGTATTTTCTGCTCTGCTGCTCCACTGAACAGCCCCTCTGTCACTTCTACTGATTTTGTCCCTAGTTCTCACCCTCTGGAGCCCTTCGTCACACCTCCCCCACACCTCCCATTGTCTGCTCTTGGTATCCGCCATGCTGTGTTCCTTTTCCCTTCATTGACATTTCTGTTTCCTTCTCAGGGTTTTTTCCCTCTCTCAGTCCCATCAACCAGACCCATTTCCCCAAGATGTCCTCTACTCATGTCTCTGTTCCCGTCTCTGTGTACCTCCTTTTGGAGACCTCAAGTGACAGGCGTGCCAAGAGGGTCTAGCCGTGGATATGAACAGACTTTATTTTTCCCTTTATTTTATTGAAAACAGAACAGATTATTTTCTCTTTATTTTAATTAAAAATTGATCAAAACACAAAAAGAAAATAACAAGAAAAATAAAATAAAATAATAGATAACACCCTTCCACCATGTGAATCCATCCTCTTCCTTTCTCGCCTTGACTTTGCCAGTGGCCTCAGTCATCATCCAAGAAATTCTTTCAATTTTATCTTATCCATTTACTTATGTCCTGTATATATTTTAGATACAAATTCCTTATCAGAGACATGATTTGCAAATATTTCCTCCCATGTGGTAAATTGTTTTTTTTATTTTCTTCATGATTTCCTTTGTTGTGCAGAAGCTTGATGGGGGTCCCACTTTTTTTTTTTTTCTTTTGTTGCCTTTGCTCTTGGTGTCAAATCTAAAAAATCATCACCAAGACTAATGTCAAGGAGTTTACTGTCTAGGTTCCCTTCCAGGGGTTTTATGATTTCAAGATTTATGCTGAAGTCTTTAATCCATTTTGAGTTGACTTTGGTAGGTGGTGGAGGATAGTGGTCTAATTTCATTCTTTTGCAGGTGGCTGTCCAGTTTTCCCAGCACCATTTATTAAAGAGACTGTCTCTTCCCCCATCGTATATTCTTAGCTCCTTTGGCATAAATTAATTGACCTAACATACCTAATTTCTGGACTCTGTGTGACTGTTTATATGCCAATACCATACTGTTTTGATTATGAAATTGATTATGATTATTTTTACAATAGTAGTTGCAATGATAATGACATTTTTAAAGGAGAAGGGGTGGGTTACTCTGAGTTCGCTCTAGGCTTTCTTTATTGGGTAGTGTCGCCTTGACGATCAGGTGAGGCAGAACACACAAGAGGCACAAAGAGATGGAGGAGGAGACCCAGAACTGACTGAGAGGATTTGGTGCCTGTAAAGAAATTTCCAGGCTTACTAGTGGAGGCAGAGGACTTGGCAGGGAGCAGGTATTTTGGAAAGTCAAGGAGCTCTTCCAGGTTGTCTCAGAATCACTCAGAGGCCCACTCTGCCTCTCTGTATGGCCCTCCACACCCCACAGAATTCTAAGCTTCATGGGCGATCAAGGCCAGAGGAACACATTTGAGAGCGTGCAGGCCTCTCTCCTGCCCTGGACTCTGTGCTGCTGTTCCTCCTGGGACTGGCCGTGAGAAGAGCGGCGATTCTAAAGCACAGGAAGTCCCTATGATGACCAACGCCTCGGTGGTGGCCTAAGGACCTCAGCTGACACTGGAAGGAGTCTTGAACACAACTGTGTGGCCACTTAGCCACACATGTCCAAGTTCCATATCCACCCCCTCCAACATCCACCCTTTGGTCACATCGGAGGCCACGGGTATACATCCCAGTAACACAGCCCACCCAAACTGGCAAGTCAGACTTAAAGGCCTGTACAGGCCTTAGGATGAGACTCAAGGAAGTGGACAGGAAACTCCAGGGTCCAAGTACAAGAACTAAAGTCCAGCAGTGGGGACATGTCCCTGTGGACACCTGGCCCACGGCTGCTGGACTGTGACTGAGGGCAAATCAGAGCAGACCCCAAACACATGGGCCATAACAAGAACCATTCTCATCAGCAGACTGGGACCAGTGCCCGGTGGGAGTGAGGTAGCTGATGAAGACTGGAAGGAGGCTCTTCGGAAGTTTCCTAGAAGAAGCCTTCAGAGTGCCCAGGCGCCTCCCTGTCCAGGTTGGGTGTCTGCCTGATACCTCGTGCTGTGGGGTCATTCAGGTGTCACCATCTCATGCTCCTGACACAGTGGGAACCTTGTTTCCTTCCTCTAGAAATCCTTGACTCTAATCCTCCCCAGCCTGTGCCACTTGGCTGGCCTCCTTGGCAAAAAGATGACAAAAGGATTTGTCTCAGGAGAGTCAGATCTTCAGTCAGAACCCACAGCTTCCTTTCGGCCATGCGAACACGTGGCCAACGGGTCCACAGTGACCAGCCTGGTTCCGTTTCACCTCTCATCGCTGGAGAGCTGTTGTGAGCCACACAGAGTCGGTTCATTGATTTTCAAAGAAGTTGAGTTCTCGGACTGTTCAGGGGCAGCCTCTTTTCTCTCCTGCACGCTAGCTCCTCCCCTTCTGCTGGCCTAGCCTGCTTCACTGAACCTTACTTTCCAGTAATTCCCAACCTGCCTTGACTCCTGCCAGCACACCCACTTTCTGCTCCAAACATCTGCTCATCTGTCTCTTGCTCAACTTATTTCTGTCCAAATCCCTTCCATCCCTCAAGGTGCGTTTTAAGTTTCATCTCCATGAAAGGGTCCCAGTACTTCTTGGTTTATCAACTATATTTTTTAAGCTCTGAGATCCACATTTGGCCCATGAGTTACACTTGCGTTAGCACTTTATATCATATGGCATTATTATTTCCTTGTGACACAAACTAAAAAGGAGTAGAAGAGATCTGAAAGCTCACCAAGTCCACCCCTTGTTTTTTGAAAATGAAGAAACTTAGGGAAAGAAAGATTTCATAATGTACCCAGGCTGACCTGCTGGAATTACACGCAAATTACGCTCACCCGTCTTGACCCTTGGAAGACCTCCCTGGCTGGAGGTCCCCTGCTGCTTCTCTACCTGCAGGTCTGTGTCACCCACAGGTTAGGACCATTAGGAAGGGTCAACATGGGATCTCGTCATCAGCTGGGCAAGTGCCCAGGACAGAGCCCAGGCCTATGGCTGACTCTGTATACACTATGGTTTTCCATTTTAATAACCTCCCTGTAGAAAAAGTGATTACCAGAGGTCACCCAGATTTTCTCAGGCCAACCTGATTTCCTGCTGTCTCCCGGTGAATTCAAAGAGAATACACCCAATTCCTCCCCACAGTGGTTCCTCCTGCTGCCAATTCCCTTCACCCCTGGCATTTTCATTTTGGAAGCCCTGATCATATTTTAGTGTCCCCCCCTGAGTTTTTAAGGGACTGATGATTAGTTCCAGGCAAGAGGCTGGTGTTGCCTACAGGAAAGGGGCTGAAAAAGCAGCCAGGAGTATGTCAGTGAGGGATTTAAGCTGGAGCCCAGCATTAACAGAGGGTGGGAGCAAGGAAAAGCAGTCTGGAGGCAGAAAAGCGGGGAGCAGCTGGGGACAGAGGACCTGCCCAAAAATAAGGCCCCTCAACTTCAAGTAAACTCAGCTGGAATAGGGCAGAACAAACTTTTTTTTTTTCTTCCCTCTTTCTCTGGTTGCCTTGCTTACTGCAAGGAAGGAAAATAGAATAATGAGCCACGTCGGAGAGTGTCACCCGAGCAGCTCCGGAAGGACGTGGGCAGACGCCTGGCTGGGAAACTGACTTTCTCTGTTTCTGGTAGAGATTTTATAAATATTCCAGGAGTTTGATCTAAGGCTAGTGGTGGGGAGGCGAGGGGAGCAGCAGAGGGGGAGATAGCTCAGCCCATGGGGGTTCTCGGACCTCTCCAAGGCCTGGTTTCCATTAGTGTCGCCAGGGCAACTGCTCGTCTGCTGCAGATCCCATCACGCCCTGCAAAGCATCCGCAGCACATAACATTTTTCCTTTAATAACGAATCTGCTGTAATCAGCCTTCCTCCAAGCCCCCATCCTCCAGCCCCTCTCCTCCTAGCCTGAGGAAGAGAAGACAGTTAAGGAGAGCTATGGGGATCCCAAATCTCTAGAGCTGGTGTGAAGAGACGCACAGAGTCCTGTTCCAGAGACTGTGCATGAGTCCTGCCTGGGCTGACTTGCCCTGGGCTGCTGGAGGCTGGTAACGATCACCCGTAACCAGAGTGCAACAGAACTCTAGTTCCACCTCCCTCTCCGATTTGCACACCCAGCCTTGACTGTCTCCTGCAGTCTGACCCCTCTCCCCTTTGTGTGAGTGTGTGTGTGTGCGCGCGCACACACACCCTTTTATTCTTGACCCAGGTAAACATTTACAGAGTTCCCAGGGAACCACCTCGCCTATTGTAGTGCTGATAAGTTCCAGATGCCCACTGAAGGGCAAGTCGGTGTCTCTGGTTTCCACCAAGGTATCCAGTGAGTTTGAAAAGGGTGGTGTCGGGGTGGAGGCTAGCCAGGGAGAAAGGGGGACGCGTGTTTGCACGGCAGTGTGAGAGTGGGTGAGCCAGCCCATAGAGGTGATCGTTGGTGAAGAAGAGTCGGGAATGTGTACCAGGGCCTGCAACCCCAGCATCAAAGACACCCCGTTTCTCAGCATTCACTCTGTGGAACTCCATTTGTCTGTGTAAAAGTCAGCTCCCTCCAGCCATGAGCTCAGTGGGGCCACCGCTAGGAACCCTGGTCCCAGTGATGTCAGCACAGCACTTGCGTATCGGTGATCCTCGTTAAGTCTGGTGAGAGAAGGAGAAAAAGGACTGTTGTCAGGGGTCCGCGGAGGCTGGGCTTTCTAGGTTGTCTTTCCAACTTGTGTCGGTGTGTCTAAGCCCCAGGCTCTCCCAGCCCCTCCTTTCTGTGGGTGACCCCAGCCCTCCTGAAAGATTTGTACTCGGAATCCTTGAACTCCCCCTGGGGCTTCAACTGAAAAGCCAGAGAAGGCCTCTCCGTCAGCTGCAAATGGAGCAGAACCAAGACCCCAAGTGGTGTGGGCTCAGACAAAAGCAGCTCCTGCCTTCTTGCTTTTGTCCCTTTTCCCACTGAGAGCAGCCCAGAGGAGCAAACCCCAGTTCCTCTGCCGGTCAGAGCAGGAGATGCCTGTCAGCTGGCGAGAGAGGCCCACTGGAGGAGACAGAACCATCTAGATTCTCTCCAAGACACAGACTCACGCCTCTTATCCTGCACCCCTCCCCGGGGTCAGGCCCCTGGCAGCCTTTCTCTCTCAAAGTTGATGTGGGGTCTTTCACAACTCACCCAAGTAACGAGAAGAAGCATGACTGTTAACAATGATTAGGTGCACAGGTAGCTGACGGGGTGGCTTTTCCATCTCTGCTGGTGGCAAAGCTGTAGGAAGAGGCAGAGAAGTGCCCAGCCCCATAGCACTGAGAAGTAAGGGATAAAGAAGGCTGTGGGCTGCAGATCTTCACCCTGCAAAGGGCAGTCCTGGGACCTGCAGTGTGGCCAGCATGAGGGAGCTTGTTAAGATGCTGTCTCAGCCCCTCGCTGAGTTAGGCAACAAGACGGCCGGCCGGTGGCTCAGGCACACGGCAGTTTGAGACACACTGGAATACAGGGAAGAACGGAGGGAGATTTCATCCGTGACCTCGTGGATTCCGATTCCTGCTCCACCACTCAGTGTTGTCATCGTGTGATGTTCAGTAAGTTAAGCACCGTCTCTGAGCTTCAGCTTCCTCACCTTTAAAGCACAGGTGATGTTACCTATCAGAAAGGGTTGACGTGAGGCAGGGGCCCAGCACCAATGGGCTCCAACCTGAGTTTAAGCTAGCAGCACAGAGTTGATGGTTCGAGAAACATTAATAGCCTTTGCTTCTCAAGTTCAGCTGCACAAGAGATGGGACTTTTGTTGGCCTCCATGCAATTCTACTTGTCTCTTTTTGGGGAAGGGGGTGAGTTACAGACCCCTGCTCATGAACCACGAAGCCAACGGGGGTAGCCATTTCTTAACAGCTGTCAGCTTGGCCCCACGTGAGCCTAGGCAGACTAACTAGCCTGGGCATTTGAACATGCGTGCCCTATCCTGTCTCATGGCAGATGGATAGCTGTGGCTGAAGGGACTGAATGTGGACAGGCAGGGCCTGCTCCTGAGGAGGGGTTTCTAGAAAGAGGAGACAAAGCTTATAACTCTGGTAACAGAACCTTACAAATGGCACTTTATATGGAGTCTGGATTTCGTTTCATTTACCAACTCTACGTTTCCTTGAGAGACTATAGGATTCCATGGTGGCGGGGGCAGAGAACAAACCCACTTCCCCTTTGTTTTGTGTTGCTCTGCTCTGTAGCTATAGTTTCCTCTGCTTTTCTGGGGTTAATGTAACAGAGTCCTGAGACAGACAAGCCACAGAGTCCTGCTAGGGCCCTGAGCTCTCCATGAATGCCAGGCTCATTTTGCAAACTTGCTTTCCCAGTGGTTCTTGACTGAAGCCGCTTTTCAAATTAATATTGGGGAGAAGAGAGAGAGACAGCTCTGGGGTGTTCCTGGGAATGTGCTAGCTGGTAACCTGGGTGAATCATTTAACCTCTCTAAGTCTCAGTTTCCAACAAAGACAACAGTATTACTCAGAACATCCCTACAGATATCCTGCACATCTCTACCCGTCGGGGGACGAGGGGATTGCTGGAGGCTTACAAGAGGTGATACTTAGAAGGAACATGGTGCAGAGAACAGGGTGTGCCTACATGGTAGAAGAGGTGAACCTGGGCTGAAAATCACAAGTAAGAGTGCTTTTCTTTTGCAAACAGCTAGCACAGCCTCCCCGCAAAACAGATCAGCAGCTCTCCTCCCCTCCCCCATTACATTTTTTCTTTCTTTAGCTGCAGGAGTTGAAACCGTGGCTCATCAGGCTACCCCAGTGAGTGAAGCTTTAAATAAATACATGCTGCTGACTGCCGTCACATCCCTGCCCCCATGACTGCTGCAGGCCCCTCCGGACCTGGGGATGTCTCTCCCTCCCTCCCCCTCTCCTTCCTTTCCTGCTGGAAGCCTGGCCTGGGCTGAGTCCTGGAGAAGCATGTCCTCTGCACGTATGCAGGTCCCAGGGGCCTGCACGGGGCGGACAGGCTCGTCCTGCTCCAGCACAGACTCTCCCCTTCCTGGGTTTGTTAGAAGCCTGATCAGCCCTGAGTCTTATGACTTCTACAGATGTTTCTGCTTAAGGAGCCCTGGCATCTTTATGGTCTGTTTTTTCCATTCTTGCTCTGTTCCTCTGTCCCAGCAGCCCTGAACGCAATTTGGGCTTCGTTTTCTTTCTAATGGTTACAGGGATAGAAAGGACACCCCCCACCCCCACTTTTTCCTTAACTCTTCAAATAACATACACACACATACACATTCCATATGTGTTTAGATCGGTGCTCTTAGTGTGTCTTTGTTAATACTGAGCCAACATTTATTTTCACCTCAGACTTAGCCCCCTTTCAAAGCCTCCCTCCCAGCCTCCACCCACACCTCACAATTATCCTCTGTTTGTCCTCACACAAGTCACCCCAGGGTAGCAGATTGGTGTGTCCTCCCAGCTGCTGATCCTGGAAATGCCTCTGGCCTGTCCCTCAGCCAGACATGAAGCGCCTCCCAGCCTGTCAGGCTCTGTGCAGCTGGGAAACTAAGCAGACTGGTGTGTGACTGCTGAGATACCACACATCTCTTCAAATGCCCGGCGAGTTGGTCTGCTTGGACTCAGGCAGAGCCGAGTTGACAGCTTTTAAAAAATGGAACCAGTTTCCCACTGCCAGGTCACAACCTTGAAAGCAGTCTGGCCACTCCACAGATCAATACCTACAATCCTACCTGCTTGCCAGCATGGTGGGTATTCCTACTCATCTCCCCTGCAGGGTCAGGGGTCACCTGTCTTACAGCCCAGTTCCAAAACCAGCCTGGAGACTTCGGGTCTGTCCATGTCCAATGCACCTGGGCTCAGGCTCCCGTATTGCCCCCTCAAGGCTGGGGAAGAGACCTAGATTTCTTCTCTGAGCTTCCACTGGGATTCCTGGTGTCCTAAATATTGACAACCCCTGCTGCCTTTCCTGGGGTTAGCCCATTGCCTGTGAGGGGCCAATTCATCTGAATTTCTCCATGTTTCAACAACCTTTCTACTTGAGAGGCTAATGATACAGAGTCATCTCTTCTCTCAGAGCCTGTTCATAATTGATCTATCAACTGCTACAGCTTTCATGACCCACCTGATGCAGGCCCTGGGGGAGTGTGGAGTCTCCAGTCTTCAACATCCTCACCATGGAGCAGCCTTTCCAAAGGACAATGCGGGAAGAGGGAGTGACTGAGCTAAGCCCCATGAGGTCCTCACCAGGCAACTACCCCACCTAAGAAGGGCCAGGCCGCCACACTCCCCTCTACTCCCCATTAAGGTGGTCTCATAATGTACAACCCCGTCTCGCGACCCTTCTTCTCCCTCCTTCCAATTGAAACAAATCAAAGCCCTGGTTCTTGCGTGTTTGTGTTTTGGAGGCTGAGTCGTGGCATCCTCCCTTATCAATTAAGTAATGTGGAATGAGCTTGGATTCCAATGGCAGAGTAACACCAGCAAGGGCAATGGGAAGTGGAGGTGGGAAGGACCTGGAAGGAAGAACAAGAAGAATGACAGTCTTCTGTGTTGATCATGGCCACCAACACAAAGGATGTGGAGAGGTTTCATTCCTTGGCTTTTCCCTCTGTAAGTCTCTCCACACAGGCACTTCCTCAGAAACTAGTTCTATGGTGATTGATACTGGAACCAGAGAACCTTCTGATGGCTAAGATCAGATTCTACAAAGCACCCTGCTCATCTGATGTTGTCCTTCTTTAAGCATTTGCCCCTCACCAGAGCCAGGCTCTGAGTGTGTGTGTGTGTGTGTGTGTGTGTGTGTGTGTGTGTGTATCTGTGTTTGTGTTTGTGTTGGGGAGTAGGGGAGATAAGGGTGTTGCTTGTTCTATTTTTGCTTCTCCTCAGAGTTCCCTGCAACCCACCGCCATATGCCTCTCCCTATCACTCAGGACTGCTGTTCCTGCTACCATGCACCGCTCTGTCTTTGCCTGGGGAGATCTTCAAGGATCCTGAATGGCCATAAGACTTGATGAGCCCAGGGACTGTGACTGTCCAGCCAGCTAGTTGCCCAACACAGTCAGTCTCTTGTCATTCCCTGCTTCTCCTGGCACTGTTCTGTCCCGGAGGAAAGGACACAGGGAGGAATGCCTGACCACCAGATGACTGTGGAGCCAGGCACACATGCAGATGCTAAGTGACTTTCAGCTGGTCTAAGGGAAGTTCACTCTCCCTGTTCCTTGAAGATTCCATTCCCTGAAAGACCTGGTCAAATCCTTCCTTCTGATGGCTATGATGTGTCACGTCCAGATCATGAGTGAGGAAATGCAAGCTTTCCAGGACGTCAAGAACCAATCCCATTCCATGCATCAGGAGGCCCTCCTTTCCTGGGCTGATAGGAACTGCTGAACCCCTAGAGACTTTAAATGCATCATAAACATGAGGGTGGAGGTGCAGTGGTATGTGTATGTGTGTGTGGTCTGGTGTATGTGTGTGGTGTGATATGTGTGTATAGGGGTATCTGTGGGGGGGGGGTGTATATATAGTATGAGTGTGGCTTGTGTGTATGTGGTGTAATACGTATGTCGTGTGTATAGTGTGTGTGGTATGTATGATATGCGTGTGGCGTGGTGTGATATGTCTGTGTTGTGTATGATCGGTGGGGTTGTGTGTGGTGGTGGTGTGGCAGTGTATATGCGTGCATTTGAGAGAAGCCAGCAGGTCTTTCTTGAATATAAAAGGGAGGAATCTGCCACAAGACAGAGACCCAGTGGCCCAAAATGCTTTAAACATTTGCACCTAGTTTAAAAACGATTGTGACAATAACACTAATAGCTTTTGCTACCATTTACTTAGATCTCTCTCAGTGCCAGACACTTAGCAGATAGTCTCTCGCTTCTTTCTCAAAACCCCTGTGAGATACAAGTATTTTCATGTAGTTTTTCAAATGGGAAACGAGCACTGGAAAGTTCGGTCAATTGCCGGAGACGATAGATCTGAGATGCGACGGAGCCAGGATCAGTATCTGGGCTTCTGACCCTGCGCCCAGAAGCGCCACTGGGGTGCTCTTTCCCCCAGATGTAGCCATGACGATAAAAGCTGCACTGATAACAGCTGCCCACACTGATGGTGCACTTGCCACGCGCCGGACACCATGCTCAGTGCTGTCCACAGATTCACTTAACTCTCTCACAAGACTCTCCGTGCTGTTATCTCACTGTGCAGATGAAGAAACTGAGGCACTGAGCCATTTGCTGTAGATTTCCTTCAGCAAATGTAAATTGACCATCTCTTGCGTGTAAAACACTGCAGGGGCTCTGTGTGGGCTGTGGAGTGGAGGTGATTGGGATTTGTCAGCAAGGTCTATGGTCATGAACATCAGAATGGGCTCAGGGTGGGATTCCAGAACTGGAAAATTGGGATAGTAAGGATAGAACCTTCTAGGGGGTCGTAACAAGATAAATAGATGCAAGACAGAATCCTGTTGTCAAACTGAGGCCCAAGGGCAGATCAGAGCCAGCAGCAGAACATACGGAACCACAGCCATTTTATTCTGCCTGCAGCGTGGCCTTAGGAGCAGGACAGTTTCCAGGTTCAAATCCACTCTTTAATCAAGTGACCCTGGGCAAGTTAATGAAACACCCTAGGCCTTAGAATCCTCCTCTGGAAAACGTGACCACCTCACAGAGTTGTGAGAACTAAGTGAGCTAGTACACGAAATGCTCTTAGACCAAGCGCCAGTGTGTGATTGATTCTCTAGGTTGTATCTCAAGCTTTCATCAACCTAATGGCCACATTGGGCCCTTAAGGCTGCAGGGAGCAGAGACTATAGGTAGGGGTCAGTTGTCCATTGGTATCAAGAAGAAAACGATAGAAGGAACCGATTTGCACCTGTCCCTGCCCGCCCTGTGGAGGAGAGATTAAATCTGGACAGAGTGGACTTCACATTCTTGGTGTAAAAGGTTGGCAAATGGGCCCAGGGCTCTTTCTTCATAATCACCAGCAGCCAAGGGGCAGCTGCCTGATGCTTGCACTGGTTGGAAGTAGGAAATTTCCTCAGGCTGGCATTTATAATAGCACCACTGTTACCCAATTATGGGCTTAAGGAGAGGCTCCTGCCACCTGTGCACAACTCCTCAATCATCCAGGACAGGAATATTGATCTATTCCCAGCATCTCAGCTATAAACTCCCCTAACCTCCATCTGAGGCTTGGAAGAAGAATTAGGGGTGGGAGGAGGGCTGGGGGAGGTGATGGAAGGCAGCCATGTTTATGGCCTTGAATATTTCCTAGAAGCCCTGCCGACTTTCCTAGAAGAGGAGACAGCTGAACTCATCAACCAGGGCCAGATTAGTCCAGAAAGAATTCTTTCTAACCCCCAAAGAGCCCCTACAGTGGTTTGGGGGGAAAAATGGCTCACTGTGGTGCTTTGTGTATGTGAGACTGTCAGGCCAGGCAGGGGTGTTTAGTGACATATTAGAGCAGCTGAGACCGGAGGATGACCTTTAGAGGTGGGACAGACATGTTTGCCTAGAGGGAATCTTGTGATTCACCCAGATCCTTACCTCCACTCTCTTTTGAGAACTTGCTCCAGGACTTCTCATGTGCATTGAAGATCACAATTTCCTCTCCCCAAAATTAAAGTCAGTGATAAAAGAGAGGGAGGGAGGGAGGGAGGGAGGGGTTGAGTGAACACACATTTGCCAATTTTTTTTCCCCACCTATTTTGAGTTCTTTGCACATTTCAACCACCATGTGCATTCCAATGCCATTCCTCCTGAGCTCTTCTCTCCATTAAGTCTTCCTCTACCAGCTTCTTCTGGAGGCCTCAGGGTCTTAGGGTATGGTGAGGTAGTCTAGACTTTGTCTTGAAATGAATTTTTTCCTTTGCCATCTCAAATAGCCTTTGAAGATATGTGTAAGGCCACGGGGAAGAAAAGAGTGTGATTCATGGGAGGTGACTTGCCGATTGCCCGACTCAAACCCAACCTCCTAGGCAGGCAGCTCCTGCACCTCTACCTTGAAGCTAATTTCCTCTCTGGCTTTCTGCTGGACTTAAGTGCCAGTGATCTAGAGACAGGAGGTGTCTAAGACACACCCCATATGGCAGCTTGAGTTTCTAGAAGTTGAACTGAACTGGGAACGGATGGCCTAGATTTTGCCCCAGATTCTCAACTGGGACTTTGCTCAGTTCTTCTGAACCTTAACCTTTTCCCTCTGCTAGGTCAAATACCATGTTTTAGTAAACTTAGCAGCCTTGGAGTCCTGAGCTTTTATTCTATCCCCCTATCAATTATCTGCTCTAATGGGACAGAACTGTGACACTGAAAATACTAAACATGGAAGTTTGTTCAAAAGATGCTTGAGTCACTCCAGAATTCATGTTTCTAGTTGTGCCTCTATTGATTTAACTTGCTAATTCCAAGCTTCCTCTGTTGTTAAGAATAAGCTTGCCTTCATTATTAGAAAAAAAGGTCAAAGGGGAACTAGATAAGGGACCCCATTTTGTCTGAAATAATGCATCTATGAATGAATGAGTTGAGCACAACTGCCTTTTTACCTTAATGAGTGCTCTGTGGAATTAAGAGAATGTTCAGAGTTTAATCTCCTTGAGTAGATTAAGTTTGTCTGTGTTCTGAGCAAGCATTATGAAGTCAAGGGAGATGTGGTTTCTCCGGCCCACAAAACAACCCATGAATTCAAAGGAAGGAGTAAGTGACTTAGAAGCAGAACAATGGAGCAGCTCCTGTCGGTCTCCCGAGTGTGTACCTCATGTCATTTACAAGTAGAAAATAGACACAATCTAAATCTTCATCCATAGGCTATTTGTTGAAGGAACATCTGTATGATGAAATACTTGGGAGTCCTTAGAATTATGTGCTAGAAGAAGGCTTAGTCTCATGGGAAAAATGTTCACAACATATCGTTAAAGGGAAAATCAGATTCTAAGGCAGTATGAACAGAATGTCACAGTTTTGTAAGAAAAAAGTATTGCATAATTTTTAACCTGGAAAAATTGTATAAAATGTTAACAGTGCTCTCCCTGAGCTATTAGATTTGACTTTTATGTTCTCTTTGGGATCTATCTCTCTTTTTCAAATGTTCTCCCATGAACATCTATTATTCCAAAATCAAGGGGGAAATTATATTTCTTGAAAAGATTACCTGAGGGACCAGCTTATGGGTTTCCTGTTTCTAATCTCAAGTCTATTCAGCACTTTATTATGGATTTCAATTCCTCTACCCTCCTCACAACAGATACTTATGAAGCAAAAGGACTAGAGTATCTGATCCAAACAAATTCACCAAGGTGAACCACTGGCGACAGCAACAGCTTTGGAAAAGCTTCCTTTCCACCTATCCTGGGAATTCATCACACCAGAATTTATTTTTCCTAATCAAGAATGAGCTTCTCCAAGGAGTCTTAGATATGGGTGTAGGGACTCACAGAAGACAATTTTAAACCTCACCAGCTGCTATGTGGGTTTTCAAACATGAAGGTTATTCACCCCTTCTAGACCTTTCCATAGCATTCTTCCTATCATTTGAAGTTTTGAAAATCTTCAGTGAGTGAGAAAAGGGCCAAAAGAACAATGACTCTTTTCCTTCTATGGAAGGATGACGAAGAGAATTGGAGAGAGCAGGACTAAAGGTCTAAGTCAATTTGACTTTGTTTGTCTGGTTCATAGACCAGGGTCCTACATTAGAGGAGTGCCCAGGGAGTAGACAGAGGGAGTAACAAATGAGTTCATAGAAGGAAACAGTGATATCTCTGTAGAGAAAAAATGCTGCTAAATAAACAGGCCTCAGTACACATCATTTCTGTCACAGATATTACAGAACCCATTTTGTTTTCAGCTGTTCCTCAACATCAGCACCTTCCAAAGCAGAACCATCAAGATTATCTCCCTTCTCATCATAGGAAACAACACTGCAAGTGTTCCAACTGTCCTGAAGTCACCATTCCTGTCAGTGACCGATCTTGGTGACACACCTAGAAATCAGCAGAAGGCACCACTGTCTTCCCAATCCACTGTTCCCACCCGTCAACTCTGCCACTCCTGGGGCCATGTTGGCTAATTCTGGTGCATGGTCAGATGATGGCTTTTCCCAGTCAGCCTGTCCTTGGAAAATTCATTCCCGTATTGTATTGGAAAATTCCTCTTGTGCCTGTCATTGCACACATCAGGAGACCAAGGTTTCCATTTTCTCAGAAGTAATTAAACAGCTACTGCCATTGAGACCAAATCTTCTCCTGGAATGTTTTACTCATCCTTTTAAAGCCATAATTCAGCCCCAAGTGATGAGATCTGAGGCAGGGGCCTGAGTTCTCCCAGAGTAGAGAAACAAGCTGAGGCTGGGATGGACTGTGCTCTGAGGCTGGGGGCCATTCCCAGCAACTTTGGTCGCCTCAGTCCCACCACTGAAATGATTTCATATCATTTACCCTTAATTGCCTGGGGATTCCAAAGATGGAAGAATACAAATCGGAGAAGGAAGAGACAGCTGCAGAGTACTTCCCCTGCAGAATAGGGCTTCCACCACCCAGACCCTTGAAAAAAGACTTCTTAAAAAATAAAAATTATATTTACATATGTGAATAATATATGTGTATTATATATAATACATATATACAAATATAGATTGACCTTGATAGAAAGTAGTTTGCTATACTCGATCTGTGTCCGATTACAAGATGGGGAGATACTCACTTTTCAGATGATTGACACAGAAATGCAAAAGTTTATACTAAATTTCAGGGGATATAAAGCCAACAGATTAAACAGAAGATCCTCACTATCTCAGTTTCTGGGATTTGCTAAAGCAGGAAAGTCAGCTTGAAAAAATAGACCAGGGTCCCCTTTGTTTTAGAGTCCCATGGTGGGATCAATAGATGTTAAATCTGAATTCACAAAATGCAAGTAGTTTCTGGGAAAAGAGATATATACTGGTGCACTGGGTGGTACCTAAGTGCTAATAAGAAAGCCTCAGGCCCTACTTATTATCAGAGATGATAAAGGTAAAACTTTATGTTGCTGTCATTGTCAAACTCTGCAAAACACACCAATTCAAACCTCATTCATTCATTCATTCACATGTCCATTCAACAAACGTCTTTGGAACACCTCGCACGCACATGAACCAAACGCCACACATTACCTACTATCCCCTCCAGAAGTTCACAGCTCCAGGAGAAGGGCACTAAGAGAAACCAAAATCACAGTAGATCATGATGAGAGCAAAACAAGGTGAAAAGAATGAGCTACAAGTTCACAAAGATGAGGGCTGCTCACTCTCCCGTGGCTTCTGGGAGCTCTGTAATGATGACTTATTTTCCAGGTGGCTGGACTGACATTGTCATTGTAGACTGGAGTTTGTTTACGATGCATCCGAGCTCCAGAGAGCCAAGACACAGTGGGTGACAACCTTGTGCAGCTCATGTACATGGCCACCCGTCAGGAGCCATGACTGTGCCTATGACGACAAGCCCAGGGGACTGGTGGCCTGAAATCCATAAGTTTTAAGGGGTTTGATTCAGTCACAAAACCTCTCACACCTGAGTCCTGGAGCAAGGCTTCTCAGAAAAATAAGAGTCCACGCAGCGGGTGAAAACACGTAGCGGGGGGAGATGACTAGACAAAGATTGGGGTGAGTCTGCACAAGGGTGGGTCAAAACTTGCCACAGAGTTTAGCTTTTTGGCTATGTCCCCACTCCCTTCATCTGTCATACCCCACCCCCCACATCTGATGAACATCTGTATATTCATGGTTCAAGACTCAATGCCATCTCCTCTAAGACTTTCCCAACTCTCCTGGATCAAATGACCATCCCGTTTCATACTCCACCCCACCTTGGTATGTGTCCCATCTTCCCTGTCTCTGAAGTCACTGCATTCACTCATGTACATGTCTGCCTCCCTGAGGGCAGGATGGGTCTTCCCCACCTCTGTAATCCCAGTGTGTAGCTGAGTGCCTGGTGCACTTTTATTGAAAGGCTGCATGCCACACGTGTATGCTTAGCATGCCCCGGAGTCCTCTATGCGCGCAGAAGGTAAGATAGAATATCTTCGTGCAAAGTTATGCCTGATAAAATCATAGAGTATTTAATACTGCGTCACATCTAAAGAACCAAAAGTACGAAGGTTGGGCAAGTCCAGAATTCAGACTATGGAGGACCCAGTAGTGTAACTCTTACCCAGACGATGCCGAGACTAAAATTCCTCAGAGCCCCTGGGCCAACCCAAGTCAGATGAAAGTCTAAGCAAGCCACAACCCTCACTGCACAGTTCCACATGTTCTGGAAGGTTCTCCAGGACTGTGCGTCTAGAAGATCAGGGTGGGGAGAAGCCCCACAGGTTCATCACAGTGTCAGGTTCCTCTTTTTCTGTCAGCAGGCAGGGAAGAGCCTTTAAGAACATGGAGTATTATTATTGTTTGTTTTTGGTGACTCATCTGTCGTAAGTGGGTTAAAGTCCACTTAGAGCAAAGGAGAACAAAAGACCTCCTGTCAGAGCTGGAAGTTTGCCTCTGAAGATATCACTGAGCGGACCTGGGGGAAAAAAAGAAAAGAAAAAGGCCCTGCAGGGCAGAGGAAGCTTCAGGCCTTCAGGAACTCAGCGGCTCTTTGGAAAGGCAAACACGGTGGCTTTCATCTCCGGAGCCCTATCTGAGCAGCCACGACCTTTGCCGCTGCTTTATGACCCACTGCTGTGCAGACTGTCAGACACAGGCCAGTGCCCTATTCCCACACTTTCTGAACACAGGAGGCTGCCGGGTCTGTGGCTGTATGGGGAAATCGCCATATGCAGCCAATCTCAGGCCGAGAATGCTGCTGCTGCTGCTGCTGCAGCTGATGACAACGATGACGAGGGGACTAACATATAGAATTTGCCATTTGCCGGACACTAACATTATACACCATGATTCATTTCACAAACACCCAGGAGCCTAGCATGCTGCCTCCCCGACTGCAGCAGCAGGAAGCCTGACGTGTCAGAAATCTAGTCCTGCCCTCTTTCAGAAACTCAGCACAAATAGAGGAATCATGGGGATTATGGGCTCCCAAACAGGGTTGGGCCAAGTTTCCAAGGGGCGTTTTCCAGCCTGCAAACTCAGGTCATCTGATTCCAAGACCCAAGGACTTATTCCTTACGCGTTTCAAATGAAGACAGTCAGAGGAAGATAAAACTTTACCATTCTCTTGCTACGACCTTCCAGCCATCAGTCCCACCTACGTTAAAATTGCACCTGTGTCCTTTATCAATCAGCTCAATCGAATGTTATTCTCACCGTTGGCCACCCAGACACGAGGTGGGTCGGTACTGTGAGTATCCCTTCTGGTGTTGGCCTCTTCACCTTACGTGTAAGAAGCTGGCATTTCTCTGCTATGAAATGAAGACCATGGAAGAGGGATGAAGCCACAAAGGAGAACAGAAATTCCCTGAAAGTCCCAGGTCCTCCCTCCATTCAGAAGAATGTCACGTTACCCTCCTTCTTCCCAGAGATCTGCTGGTCCCCAGAGATTAGGCCTTGGCTGTGGGTCCCTGGCCTCTGCTCTAGAGGGTGGCTGAGTCTTCTGGTTCTTCCCATTCAAATAGTAAATGCTCATCATTCCATTGCCTGACAAGACATCTCCTTTGGTAACTGATGGCCAAACATCAAGGATTCTTTGACAGGAACCCCAAAGTAAAAGCAGTGATGTGTTCACATATCCTCTCCCCCACTGGATGTCCATGGACATGGCATCGGCGCCATAGATAAACTGCCACTGCTCAGGACTGGTCCTCTGATTTTTGTACGGCTGCTCCATGACTATGAGGGGATTGTTCTCCCTAGCAAGCAAGGGCTCTGCAAACAACAGGTTTAGAGGAAAACTCAAAAGAAGATGATCCAATGCTCTTTGGGATGCTTCTCCCTTTGGCTGGCCTCACGGGGATCAGGCACCTGGTGAAATCACTAGAGATTTAGGGCTTCATGAAACCTTAGATTTGGGCCAACATGCTAGTGGCCCCTTGAATTCCCCAGGTCCACTCCAGTGACATAAACACTGAAACAGGAAATGTAAACCGATGAGCCGATCCACCAGAGCTGGTCCTCATTAGCTAAGAGCCTGAGTGTTACAGGTTCACAGGCTCAGCAGGTGGCGGCTGGCCCCATCCTAGAAATACAGGATGACTTCAAGTTAATGGTCCCTACCTGTACTCTTTGGGACCACAGTTTGGGGCTTCGCAGGCCATATCTACACAAGGGAATCCTAAAAGATTCATAGCCCGATAAAGTCAAAGCTCAACAACAGAAGTGACAAAATTATCTTCAAAGTGCCCTGTTTCTGATAATTCTTTGCATTTAGAAATCTTTTTGCTTCCAAGCCTACAGGAGGAGCTTAATAGCTCAAAGCATAAAGATTGGGATATTTCCCTACTCTGGGACACTGAGAAAATTCTCTCCCCCGCCCCCTCCCCTTTTAAAGCAAGGGTGCAGCCAGGAATGAAAGCAAATAGGCAGGCAGGAGAAGGAAGGAGGGGTGGGGGGAGAAGCATTTTATATCATCCTTTACTTAGTTGTTCACATTGGTTGCCCCCACCCCCACCCCAGGACTCAAACAGTGTTATGTGGCCTGCGATCCTTAGAAGGCGATTGACCTAACTGCTACACCACCAGTGCGCACCCAGATAATTTCTTGTGTTCAGGTACCAACGAAACACAGACTGCACGCTTTCTTGAGGTTGACAATTTTATTGTTGGTTGGATTGAACATTTGTTTGTGACCCTTAAGAATTCAGCAGAAGTAAACTGCTTAGGTCCCCGTGTGGTCCAGAAGTGAGCAAACATTTCACTTCCAGAGTCCCACGCCTGGCTGATGGCAGGAACCCTCTGGAATTATCCTGCAGACACACCCTGAAGCATCCAACCTGATTGGTGTCATAGCCAAGTCGCACTCATAGCTTGGGGGGGTCCTGTAAGATGTGGGCGATTCAGGAGCAGCCTAGCAGGAGCACAGGCAGAGTCAGGTACAGCACCTCCCCACCACGTCCCACCCCCACTAGCTTTGTGATCTGGGTTAGCAGCTTCACTCTCAACTTGGCTGCAGTTTCTGTGCCTATAAACATAATGATGATACCTGCTACCAACTTTTCTCTAAAGGAGGCTGCAAGAGTGAATTAATTAATGTTTATTGAGAAGCTGGAGTTCTTTGGAGATAGGCCTTTATAAATAAAAGGCATGATGAAAGGATATCGGTTTGCTAACGCTTAGAGGAAGTACTTAATGAGATCAAGGCAGAAAAGCTTGGTGACTGAGTTTCATTATTTATTTCAAATACACTCAGGGCTCCCATCACTCAACTCTGCTGTCCATCCACGTTGTTATCCTGTTGTTTTTTTCATTTTCATATATCATAGTAGGGTCCAACAGTTGCTGCCTTCCTTCCATGTTGCCTCACGTCCCTCACACCAGCTTCTGTCCCCTCCTCTGAGGTGACCGAAACCACCTAACTGTCATGCCCATGACTTTACTCCCTCTCATTTGCCTTCTCCTCTCTGGAGCAGGACACTGGTCACTGCCTCCTCCTCACCCTTGAAAGTTTTCTTCTGTGGTTTCTGCAACCCTCATAGTCTAAACTAAAGTCTTCATCATCCTCAAACTAATTCCCTGACTGCTCTATTTCTCTTCACCATTCTTAGGGGACCCAGCCTCCAGATCTTCCTCTCTATTACCACCCACTAGTGTAGGCCCTTATTTCCCCACCAGCTTAGTCCTTGCATCGTGAAACCCCCTGCATAGTGAAACCTGAACACTCAAGACAGATGAAATATGTGTATGTCCCTGAACTGACCCCCCAGGCCTCTCTTCATCACTTGAACTTCTGGTCTTCTTGCTCCCAAACCCCCCGGAGTCTTCTGTGGGCTGCTCCCGCTCCATCCATAGAAACTGCTTTTCTTCTCACCCATCTTCCTTCCTGATTCCCAGACCCAGTTTGCAGTCTTGCTCGCAGAAGCCACTTGACCGGACTGAAGATCTAGCAACAAAGATGCTTTTCTAGAGTGCCATGACAGACTCACGGCCTGCCTACATCTTCCTGACAAGCACAGACACACATGTACACTAGTGCAGACAGGCAGACAGAGACACACAAACACACAAAGAGATGCAGGTAAGCGCACAGGCACACACAGACGCATGAACTTAGGTACACACAGGCACACATGTGCACATGGCACATATAGATGCATGTACACAGGTATACACAGGTACGCAAACAAGCACATAGACCTAGACACATAGAGGTAAACACTGACACATACTAAGAAACATATATAGACATACAAAGATACACAGACACAGCTGCACACTTATATAGGCACAGATACAAATATACACACTCACGTAGACATACAAACACATTCTGATACACACAGAGGCATACACATTCATACACAGAGACAGAGACATACATATAGACATATAAACTCATGCAGGCATACGCACACTGGCACACACAAAGGCATATGTGAGTCTACACATATTTTTGCTGCCCTCCCAGCATCCTGACAGGTGGCACTGGTCTCCGTTACCCTCTGTGAGCAGCCAACTCTCCCAACTCCTACCTTTCTCCATTCCTGTCTGTCAGTGTTCTCCAGAAAAACAGGACAAGTAGCACAGACAGACACAGCCCTAGACACACACAAGGGAGAGAGAGCATCAGGAACTAACGCCTGCAATTGTGGGGATTGGCAAGTCTGACATCTGCAGGACAAGCCAATAGGCTGGAGACCCAGGAAGTGCTGACGTTGTAGCTTAAGTCTGAGGGTGGTCTGGAAAGAAGCATGTCTTCTTCAGGGAATTCTTGACTGCTTCCCCAAGAGCCTGCTAATGACTGGGTGAAGGCCAATCACATGAAAAGGTCATCTGTTCTACTCAAAGTCTACTAATTCAAATGTTAATCTCATCTACAAAGTACCTTCACAGCAACTTCTAGACTGGTGTTTCATCAAGTATCTGGGCACCATGGCCTGGTCAAGCTGACACAAAATTAACCATCACTCAATCCATCTGGTAAGCCAGTGTTCATGTAAATCTCCTCAAGTACTGTTTTCATCACAATGATTTCCTGCTCCAGAACCTAAGCACATCACCCCTGACTCATAGTTGCTTTTTAAGCAAATGAATAAGGAATAGCATTTGTGATGGATACCACTCCGTTCAATGCAGAAAACCACTTGAGGGCCCAATGGTGAACTTTTCGGGAACTGAGAAGACAAATGTCAAGAGTCTGTCTTACTCACTTGATTTCTCTTCCAGCTTCTTGAGGCCAAGAATCATGCCGGGAATATCTCTAATCCTCCACAGCACCCGATGAACGGAGTGCTTTATGCAAAGTGGGCCCTCAATTAAATTTACTTGAAATATAACAGGGTTTCATGTATGGAGTTATAGTTCCAAAATGTGTTTCTACTTTTATTTTTCAGGTACAGATGTTGAGATATATTCATACTCAATTGATTTTCAGGGGCAAGATTATGGGTGGCATCCTTTTTATTTTTCATAATTTTCTGGGTCTTCCAAATTGTCCTCTGTGACCATGTGTTACTTTTATAAGCAGAAAACACAGCACATGTTTTTTCTTTCATCTTTTCATGTATGAGTATGAGGAGTTTTGGGTTTCTGCTCTGCATGCTTTCTTGGAGTCTGCGCAGCTTCCTTTTTAAAAGAAGGCATGCTGCGGCTTCCTTGTCAAATCCAGTGAGGTGACAGAGGGAAGGTCAACTGCAAGTGGTTGCTCTCTTTTCATGAGGTTCAAATGTCAGGTAACATGGAACTTTTAATTAAAAAAGCATAAAACGATCACGGCTGTCGCTAGACAGCTGTCGGGAAGGAGCAGGGACCCAGGGCCAGGCCTCGCCCACCACCCCTGTCAGCCGGCCGGGCTCCAGGGCCGCCTGTCAGCATGCTGTCAGGCTGTGTCCATGCCAGAGGAGCAACACCCGGCCACAGTGGAAGCGACTGTTCCTTGAACTTTGCTTCAGACCTCGCCTGCCGGGGTCTCCGGGGGGAAGTGCTCACCTCTAGCCCAAATGAAATGGAGCTTCAGAAAAACCGCAGTGAAGGCCACAGCAGCTTCGGGCCCTGAACTTTGTATTTCTTCGACTGCCAGAACCACTGCGTGCCGAGTGCCACAGCACTCCCAGAAATGTAGTGGGGAAACCAAAGAGCTGGAGGAACGCAGCCTCTTGTGGCTGGAGAGTCTGTCTCAAGAGTCGCCTTTGATGACTCAGCCCGGTGTGCTGGGGAGTGGCTGGGGCCGTGTGGGAAAGTGGGGTGAACCCCAACAAGGAGGCCAGGCCCTGCTCTGAGGCCCAGATTCTAAGAAGTACACGCTGCCCAAGACCAGGTTTTGTGAAATCTCTCTCACTCTGGAAGGGATCCTACCCAAACTGCTGGGGTTTCCAGTGTGATATTTGATAAGTGCAAATGGGCTGACAATATTCTGCAGATTTTTCAGTTTTATACAATTGGTGGCCAGTACCAAGGCCTGTCTGAGCGCCTACGGTATCCTGCCAATGGCCAGGTGGAGCCAGCACTTGTCCCAGCAGCCACGCCAGCCCTCCAGTAAAGGGTATTTCCCATCTGGACCTACAGAGGAGAGCAGCAGTCCATCCCGCCCCACCTGCAGCCCTGCCTTGGCCGGTTTCAGGCAGAAGAGACAACAGTCGTCCCCCAAAATGCTCCAGTAGCAGCATGAGGACCCTCAGGTAGGCCACCCTCCCTGTCCCCTTTTAAGTCATCAAATATCACACAGGAATAAAACTTAGTGCTCCCCTGTGTGTGCTCTTGTGGCTCAGGTGGTAGAGATGGCTGGGGCATGGATCATACAAAGCACAGGGACTTGAGACATAGGTGGTGATGGGGAGGAGACCAAAAATAAAACAAACAAATAATGCTTCTTCCTCCTCTCCTTTCCTTAAAAAAAAAAAAAAATAGTGCTTCTTCACCAACCTCCTCATCAATGAGCAGTAACCCCTAGGACTCAAGATCCCTGAGGGCAGGCAAGGGGTGGGGTTTGGGGGGCTGTCATCTAATCCAGTACAGCCTTCCGGCCTCCACTGCCAACAAAGTCCTGTCTTGTTCGCCTCCTCCCAACCTCACCACCCTTTCCTTTAGTCAGCAGTGTGGGCTTCTGGAATGGAGTCTCATCTGCCAACTGGTGTACACAGTCAGTGGGAGGTGGAGGGTGGGGAGCTGTCTGTTGCCATCTCTCTCCGTGGACATGGACACTCTGGGACTCCCTGACCTGCCCAGTCTGAACTAGGGGTCTGTGTCACAGCCCACATTACATATTAGAATCACCCAAGGAGCTCTTTGAACACATGGGGCACTAACCACACTCCCAGGGTTCTGGTTATTGGTCAAAATGGGATCTAGCAAGGAGATTTTTCAAAAACTCACCAGGTGATTCCGATGTGAAGCCTAGATGAGAACAACTATGTCAGAGCCTATGAAAATAGCGCTCTCCTTAGATAAGAGAATATAACCTCCCGCAGCCCCATTCATTAGGAATACAGGTTTCTGCAGAGAGAACAAATACAGACTTTAGGGGACGTGAAACAGACGGCAGCAAACACAAAAGACCGGAAGCTTCCTGTTTGCCTTTTAAAGTCTGAATTTTGCATCTTCTTCTATAGCACAACCATCTTGTTTTAAAAATCTTTTTGTTCACCATGTTTTACATTATTTTAAGTGAAAATCAAGTGATATACAACACTGTATTCATTTTGGGTATACAACATAATAATTTTACACACCTTTATTTATATGTGTATATATATATTTCATGCACATATGTGTGTGTGCATGTGTGTATAAATTATCACAATAAATGATGCTAACCTGCATCACCATAGTTACAATCTATTTTCCTGTGATGAGAGCTTTTAAGATCTACTCTCTTAGCAAATTTCAAATTTGCAATACAGAGTTAACTAATCACCATTCTTGTACGATTTTTAAAAAGGACTGGTTTCATTTCCTCCAGAAATAACGAGTGTACCAGAATACACACCATGTTTAAACTATAGCTGTGTGTACTCCCTAACGCACCATTAGGTTCCCCTGAGGTTCCTGACTTTGAAAAGCCCGGCCAAGATCTGTCTAAACTTTGGAAGGAATATCCTCTTAGAGAGGACAGTCTGTGTCCAGAGGGATGAAGAAACTCACCCAGGATCACACCGTTCATTATTAACTGAATGGGAGCTGTACCGCAGAACCCATTTTTTTCTACTACAGGAACCAAGGTGCTGTGTGACCTTGCTTAGTTCTCTTTGCTGTTTGTTTTCCTGCCCGTAAAATGCTGGTGTTATCTGCTCCAGCTCAGATGAAAGGACCTGTGTGGAAGGACTATGAAATCACATGCAAAGACAAAGCACTGTGATTGCAGTCATGGCAGCCTAACACTTCTAGGCAAGGCATGCTGATGCCAACAAGAGTGACCCCTCCCAGGTCATGCTCAGCAGGCCACTGTCTGAGGGAAGCCAGTGTGACACCTTTGAGCCAGCTGAGAGTTCCAGGTGAGCTCCTGAATGTTCCCGTCCCAGGGAAGGCTGAGGCCTGGGGAGCTCAAGCCTGTACTTCGGCTTGGTCTCCAGGGGTGCCAGCATTTCTCTGCCCAGGTGCAGTCACAGTAACAGGCTAAAGGAGCATTTTCCCCTCAGACCACCTTTCTGTCCCTAAGAGTATCATTTCCAAAGGGTGAGTCAGAGAAAAACGAGTGACAGATAGCAATGCCAGCATCTTTCTCCCTTAAGGAGGCCGGGGAGAATTTTCCCCACAACCCATCCCTCCCAGAGGAAGTGGGCGGCCAGTCTGCTCCAGACCCCTCCCTTGCCGTCCCAGGCTGAGCAAGGCTCCTTGGCCCCACATCCGCCCTTTTCTGTTTACACTGGGAGAGGAGCTTCTGCTGAGCTTAAGTGCAGTTCTGGCCCTTTTGTTTGTTTTTAAGTCAAGTTACAACTTTGCTCCTGGATTTATTGCAAATTCCATTTATCTTCTTCTGCCCCAGGTCTCTACACAAATCCTTCAGAGCTTTCCTCCCCCACTGTGGACAAATAACAGGGGCGCGGGGAAGAGATGAAGAGCACTCGGACCGACGAATGGACAGACACAGAAGAGACACCAACCAGGAAGGGCCAGAGGGTGACCTGTGAGGGGCTGAGAAAAAGTGGGGCTGGCAACACAGGGGCTGCCATCCATCACCCAGAGAGGACAAGGGCACAGGAAGGCCAGCCGCCTACCTCCTGCCCTCTTCTTGCAGAGGCTGCACAGGGAGGAAGAGACTGGCTGAAAGACAAAGAAATCCCAGACCTTTGGGTCTGGAAAAAAAGAAAAGAGGTTCTGATTTGGAGGGAAGAAGCCCCTGGTAGCGTCTGACAGGGTTAGTATGAGGCCGGTGCCCCAAGGGCTCTAGAAACACCACCCACAGGGGGCAATGTGACAAGGCTGCGGGCTGGAGGGTTGGGTATGGGCACAAGCCCTGGCGGCCTCTCCAGCACAGGGAGACTGACTAGTTGGGCTCAGGGCATGGCTGGGCACCAGCATCTGAGCCTTCCCTTCCCTCCTCTTATGTTTCCCAACCTCCCCAAACACTGGTTTCCATAATCTGCTTATGAAGAGTAAACAACTACAAACTGAAGCTCACCAGGGAGAGACAGAATATCAAACTGAGCCGAACAAACTGAGAGCAGAGTGTCCAGCCGTGCTGTTGGCTTATCCTAAGACAGGAAGTGCCTGTCCTTTCCTACAGGGTTCCCTGGCTCAGGAGTGTGCAGGGGACTTCAAGATGGGACCTGAAAGTTCTGGGGTGAGGGAGTAAAGGAATGGGATCCCAGGGGCTGGAAAATTGGGAGGGACCTAGAAAACTCAGCATCTAAGGTTTTGACATCAGAATGGGGTTTTAACATTCCCTGGCCCAAGAGAGCAGCCGCAGGTAGCTGGGTGATGGCAGAGTGCCCACCAGCAGGCTGCAGGGTCAGTCACTGAAGGAGTCACCTCTCAAGCCCTCCCTTCTGTGTCACGGTCACAGGGCATGAAACTCGGATTTTAGCATCCTAGTCCTGGACCTCACTCAGGGAACCTCAAGGAAAGGGGATTGGGTGAGGACTGAACAGGGCAAGAGTCCCCCCGCTTCTGGGAACCAGCCTGACTTCTATACAGGAGCTGTTGCTTAATGAGAAGAAGGATGTCCATAGTCCCTTCACTGCCAGGCCTTGGTCTCTGTCCCTTCCGGTTCTTCCTGTCGCTCATCAACTCTGCCACAGAACCAACCTCTGCCCTCCTCCGTGCTGTGGCCTTGTCATCTCTCCAGACTCTTCTCTATTCTTTCTCAGTCACTTACTTTCATGACTTCCTTACATGCCTCCAACTGCTTGCCTCTGAGACTTCTGCCACTGATGGCTCTTGGACCACTTCCTCCTCTCGCCTTCCTTCCTTCCTTTTCCCTCTCTCCTCTCTTGCCCTGGCTCTTGTGGCTGCACTCCAGCCCATGTCCCTTTCCGAGCGTCCCTTTGGACCAAGCTCTGGTATTCCGCTAACATACCTGGGCCTGCCCTGAGCGGACAAACAGAGCCCCGCCCCCCATTCTCTGAAGAGTCCAGTCCCAGCAGGGAGCACAGACTGACACAGCCAGTCACACAGCACAGCCTGCTGCATCCTGTTCCCTCCCAGGTCAGCAAGTCAGCTGGGGTATTGTCCCTCAGGCTTTCACTCTCCTCAGACTCCTCCACCAGCCAGGGCCACCACTTTTACCTTCTGTCTGTTCAGTCACACACCACTCACCTGGCCAAGAAGTTTGCCTTTTCACAGGGACTCCCTCGCGCTTCGTTTCCCCGACTCCCTCATTCCTTCACATCACCCTTTTATTGTCCCTCCCCTCAGTCAGAGCAACTGATATCCTGTCTCCTTGGCAAAACTTCCCTACCTGGATCCAAGACTGCACCAGCTCTTTTCTCCTGCATTCCAGGTCTCTACCTGCCTCTTTCCTGGATCAGATTTGCTCGTTGACAATATCTTCCGTGATGCAAACGCACATTCATATTTGAGAAGCACAGTCCAAAGGATGGCCACGTCTACCTTACCCTAAAATGCCTTCCCTTGGCACCGCTCCCAGTTCGCCCTCTTTTTGTTCTTACATGCTTTATCTCAAATTTCTTTTCAGGGCCCTTTATGGCTTCTGTTTCCAATTTCTCTCCTCAAGCCCTGGCAGTAGACAGCCGCCTGGGGAGCATGCTCACAGGCTTCCCTCATAACAATGGACCCCAAGCCAATCTCATGCCTTGACTGAACTCGTGTACTATTTTAAACGGGACAGTACCTTCTTTATTTTTTTTTTTTCCTTATTTCCCAACGATCCACTGTTTCAATATAAATGTCATTTGTCCCCATTTTAATAAACCAGGGCCATCTTTAACATGGGGCGGAAGGAGCACTTAAGTTTCCCCAGGCCCAGTCTGTTGAGGAAGCCCAGAAGCAGCTGCCCCTTTTGTCCTGCATTAAAGATGGCCCTTGCCTGTACTGACTGCAGTGGGCCAGACTGCTACTGCTGTCCCCGCCCCCTGTGAGGAAACAGGCACCTCTGCCCCCTTGAGAGGATTCCCTCCCACCCTGCACACACCTCTTTCTTCAAAAGGAGCAGAACACTGCAGCATGATTAGCCACAGGTAAGTGCTATGAGAGTTATTTCTGGTATTATGGGGGTTATCTCTGGAACTGTGGGGGTTACTGGGTATTTCTGGCATTGGACTGGATATGGCACATTTTCTGACACTCAGCCAGTTATTGGGCATTTGTGGCACTAGGATAGTTAAGGCAGCATGTGTTTCAGGCAGGGCACGTAAAACAGGGCTTATAGAATCACCAAATTTTGTTTTTGCCTTAGGTGCCAAAATTCCTTGCACTGGCCCTGGCCATTTGTATGAAGTCCCACTCGACCACACGTGACTATGTGATCACCAATCGGCATTGCATAGTACTTACTCACTGCTGGCCTGATTGCTCTGCCTGCTGGCCTGGTTGCTCTGCTCCTGCTCGGATTGCTCCTCCCCTCATCTTAGGTGCCAGTGTATAACCTGTTCTTTTTTTGCTATTCCCATGTTCCATTTTTATGCCAAGGAAATATGACCTCCTTTGCACCTGGCTCATCCCCCGCCATCACTCAGTTTCTTTCCTTGAGCTCTCCTGGTTACATCCTGCTGGATTTCCATTTTCCTCTCTGTTCAAGTGCTCTTTACCTGCCACTCTGCCCTCCAGTCTCTCTTCTCAAAACATCCTCTCTACCTCACCCACGTCCACATCTTCAGCCTTTACTTCCATGAGTCCCAAATATCTAATTACCAAAATTTCCACATTCCCACTTGCTGCCCACCTTCTCTACATCGATTCCCTAGAGACAACCCGAAGTCTTTCTGCACAAAATTAGACTGATCATCTCCTCTCTGGGCCATCTTTCTTCTTAAGTTTGCTTGTCTCCACTATATCTCCACTCTCCCCATTGCCCAGGATCAACACCCTTAAAATTAACTTTAGCAACTTTTTCTCCCTCTTTTTGTACATTTAATCAGCCCCCAGAAGCCTGCTGAATCTCCTTTTACACTGTTATTTGTGTATCTCCCTACACCACAATGTTGCACCTAAATTCAAATCCTTGTAATCTCTTCCTTAGACCTTTTCTCAGCCTTTGGACCTCCCGTATCCTGCCGTTGGACCTAAAACCCATCAAAGTGGTCCATCTGCCTTTCAGAAACCCATGTGAACTGCTCATGGTTCCCCAGACCATGAGAAGCCTTGCTGCCCTTCCAACCCAATCGTCACTGCTACCATCATCATTCAACAAATACTGACCAAGAACCCGCTATGTGATATATACACTCATGCTCAGATCATAGCTACCTACTTCCTACTCCCAGAACTTACCACCCTGCCTTGTGATTTACTAATTCTTTGTGTTCATTTGCTTTTTTTGTCAGAGATCTCTCCTCTTCTGTGCTCCCAGATATCCACCTGTCAGCACCTCATACAACCATACTCCAGATCTAGCTTCTAGACCACCTCCTCCAAGGAACTTTTCCGATTTCAAAGGTAGAATCAATCTCTCCTCTTCCTCATTCTTCCTTAAAGCAGCATTTGCTTCCTGTTAGAACCATCCGTGTGTGTGTGTGTCTCATGTCTCATCTCCCTAGTTGTATGGTCCTGAGACCACAGAACAATTCTTATTTAACTTTGTAGCCTAAATATACTTAACAAAGAGTCTATTGTGTTTGAACCAGGTTCTATACCCTTATTTCAAAGCTGATAAAAATGTGCCCAGGGTGGCTGCAGATCTTGGATGCTAGTCGGTGGCAGAATCTCACGCAGCCTGCTGTGGCAGGCGGGAATTCAGAATCCCAGCATCAGTTGCCCAGTGCCTGACTGTATATGTTGATTCCACCCCCACAGATATACTCAGCTTTCATCTTTCTACAACTGGGTGGATGAGAATCAAAACAGAGACCTGAGACTAGCAGCGAGCCACCTGCCCTGGTTTTCCAACACCACCCTTAGTCTACACTGAAGGGCTGCAGCAAATACGCCCTGCTCCTGCCTTTTCCAGCAAAGAAGGCCATCACAGCACAATGTCTCCAGTGAAAACCTTTCCTTTTCTCTAAATATTCCTCCCACCCCTTGAATAATCCATACCCATAATAAATCTCATTTCCCCTAGGTGGGTCATCTGCAGAGGTGAGAAGAGTTTCTCTTGCTCTGCTTACAATCCGCTCTTTATTGTAGGAGGATTTATGAAGCTTATTAAGGCTTGTAACTGCTAGGAGGAAATGCAATTTGTTTATTATAAAAATAAACAAATTAATGTGTTTTGTAAAGTCAAATAGAGTACCACCTATCTACATGACTGTCCAGCCTGGATAATCACACAGGAGGTCACATATGAGAATTTGGAGAAAGCTAAGCTTTTTCACTTGGCAGAGTTTTGCACAGTCTTTGTGCCTGAACACTCTCATCCCAGAATGCACTCAGCTCCCACCACCAGATTTGACCTGGGACCTCACAGAGTCTGTTGGCTCTAATTTTGTTTGCCGGTCTCCTTGCTTCTAGTCTAGTGGTAGCCTTACCTCCAATATAGTAAAGGAGTCTCTCAGTAACACAGAATTGGTTCATTCACCTTCACAAAAGCCAGTGCAAGGATTGTACATGAGACTCAGAGGCTTGCTGTGAGTGTAAAAGGAATGGCTGATTAAGTGCAATTTTCACGCCAACCTGAGATGGCACAGATGGCATCACTTGATGCTGGTAGCAGCCAAGAACATTTCTGAAAGTTCTCCATGCCACATTCTATACAATTTGCAACAGAAAAGTAGGCATTGCTTGAAAGGAGCTTAAGTTCCCCTTCAGGGGTGAGCTGGAGCAAGCTGACCCAGGAGGGAGCACTCACAGTCTGCTTGCGTGGGAAGTCCAGCTGTCTCCATGGGGCCCCGAGACAGGCTGACGAGGGGAGAATGGCTGTGTTTGGGATCGGGCTTGAAAAGTCCTCTGTTTGTAACACCCAACTTGCTGAAGAGCAGAAAGAATTTCCAGCTGTCGTCGGGGTGAGGGAGCCCCCCTGATTCTCACTGGAGCTGTCTGTGCTCTGGGCTCGCCTATCACTCCTCCTGGCCTCGTTACCCTCACCAAACTCCCGATCCCATGGGTCAGCTCTGGAACCTGATGATCCTTTGCCATTAAGAACTGTAAGAGGCAAAAGAGCAAATACCGTATGATTCCACTTCCGTGAGGTACCAGAAATAGTGACTTCATAGAGACAGAAAGTAGAATGGACAGCACCAGGACTTCCTTAGGGAGGAATGGTGAGACTGTTTCTTGGATATGGATTTCCAGCTTGAGAAGAAAAATTTCTGGAGAAGGGTGGTGATTAATGAGAATGGTCTGAATGTCATAGAGTCATGGAAGAGTCATATGAGTTGTTTACGTAGAACTGGTTAAAATACACACACATATACATATATATGTGTATATATGTGTGTGTATGTGTGTGTATATGTGTGTATATATATTAATATGTGTGTGTGTATATATATATATATATCCACAATGAATGAAAAAACAGAAAATCCAGTAGAAGCTCAGCCCTGGTCACTGAAGTGCTGGGAGAAGCAACCAGGTGACTTACTTCCCAGTCCTAAAGAAGTGTGTGTGTGTGTGTGTGTGTGTGTGTGTGTGTGTGTGAGTATGTGTGCACATATTGTGGGTGGGTGTGACCCTATGGAAGAGAAAATGAATCCGTAAACAGTATGGTCAAGGAGGTGAGCATACTGACCAAGCCATTTCATCTCCGGGTACTCCCTGTGACTTGTAACTAATAATGGAGGTCATTCTGCAAATGCAAACCAATGACAGAGTCTCAGTGGAAGCTATTGTGTAAATGCCAAAGAGTCTGCATAATGTTCTTGGAGGGCTGGATGGGAGGCCTTTTCTCTCTGGCCTGTTCAAAAACAAATTTCAGTTGTTAAAAAGATCAGATTTTTAGAGTCAGAGCAATTGGGGTTAAGGTTCAGGGCCTGCCACTGTGTGGCCAGTCATAATACCTAATTTAAATTTAAATGCCTAAGTCAAATATGCGATGTGTGTGGAAAAGCTTTTTATAAACTATAAAGTGCCTCATGATCATCTTTTATCATTTCAATAAGTCTGGCTATGGGAGCAAGATAGCAATGGAGTTTAAAGAACTCACTCTGCCGGAAAGTTAGTTTAAATACTAAAATACAAATTCAACCTGCACTGTTTGTTATAGGATTCTTCAGGCTTTGGAGGTAGACCAGAAGCAACCACAGCTAAGAATAAAAGCAAAAAGACTACGAGCTAGACATTTTGAGTAAATAGAGTTTATAGAGTAAATAGAGTAGATAGAGTAAACAGACTAAATAGAGTCTTTTAGGAAAGAGCCCAAGTTAAATCAGATATTCCTGAGAAGAACTGCACATTAAGTCTTAGTTATTAATTATGGGACATACAATCGCTTCTATCAGATCCTTATTTTTTCAACTCACATGGCTAGAATTACACAATATGTGATGAATTTTGTCTGGCTTCTTTTACCTGGCATAATGTTTTCAAGTTCATCTGTGTTGCAGTATGTATCAGAATTTTGTTTCTTTTCATGGCTTAGTAATATTCCACGATGTGAATATACCATGTTTTGTTTACCCATTCATTAGTTGATGAAAATTTGAGTTATTTTAACTCGTTGGCAAATATGAATATGTTACTATAAACATTCATCTACAAGTATAAGTAGATATGTATTTTCAACTCTGTTGGTTACATATTGAGGGGTAAAATTGTTGGGTCATACGATAGCTCTATGTTCCACTTTTTGAGGAGCTATCAAATTGTTTTCCAAGGCAATGGTACCATTTTACATTCCCACCAGAAATATCTGAGGGTCTCATCTCTTCACATTCTTGTGACACCTGTTATTGTCTGTCTTTCTTATGTTAGTCATTCTAGTAAGTGTGAAATGGTATCTCATTGTGATTTTGCTTTGCATTTTCATAATGACTAGTTTCATAATGTTGAGCCTCTTTTCATGCCTTTATTAATCATTTGGGTATCTTATTTGGAGAAATGTCTATTCAAATCCTTTGCCTATTTTTAAAATTCAGGATGTTTGTCTTTTCATTGTTGCATTGTGAGAGTTCTTCATAAGTGCTGGATATAAATCCCTTATCAAATACATGATTGGCAAATATTTTTGCCTTCCCATGTGGATTGTCTTTTAACTTTCTTGATACTGTCCTTTAATGCAGTTACTAATTTTGAAGAAGCTCAATTTAATTTTTCTTTCATGGCTTGTGTTTTTGGTGTCATAGCTAAGAAATCACTGTCTAATCCAAGTTCACAAAATATTTACCCCTATGTTTTCTTCTAAGGGTTTTATATATCTTTAGCCCTTACATTTAGATCATTGATATATACTGAGTTAATTTTTATAAAATGTGAGGTAGGGATCCACTTTCTTTTTCTTTTTAATATCTTTTAATATTTAATATCTTTTTAATATTTTATCTCAGCACAATTTATTGAAAAACTGTTTTATCCTTATCCCTTGCTAACCATGTCAAAATGTATCTTTCTTCTTTTCTGACAGAAATATTTACAACTTTCAAATTCCATCTGAATATTAAGTGAAGGGCACCATACATTAAAGCCATACTGTAAGATTCCACTTATATAAAAATTCAGAATAGAAAAGTCTATAGAAACAGAATATAGATTAAGGATTTCCAGAGGCGAGACAGAGGAGTGTGTTAGGAATGACTGCAAATAGGCATGGTCTTTTTGGAGGTGATGGAAATATTCTAGAATTAGATGGTAGTGATTGTTGTACAACACAGTAAGTAGAGTAAATTGCATACTTTAAATCGTGAACTTTATGTTATTTGAATTTTATCTCAAATTAAAAATGTTGTTAGTTGCATGGATAAGGAGAAAAATTTAATTGTAACTACTGAAGTTTGAACTATACCATATTTTGCCATGTATAATGTGTTCCCATGTATTGTGCACACCCATGTTTTCAGCCCAAACTTCCAGGAAAAAAATCTTCCATTTTAATTTTTTAATTCAAATGGTATTTGTTTATATTTAGGTAACTTTTTGTACTATAAGTGAATTTTAGCATTTATTTTTAACATATTATGGTATAAGAAATTTTATGTTACAAACAATTGTAAAACACAAGCACAGATGCAGGTACTAGAATCTTTCCTTCCTGTGGACCCACAGCTGAGAACACTCTCTGTGGGAGGAGGGCCAGTGTCTCTCTGCAGCTCTGTGGCCACGCTCTTTAGCAGATTTAATAACTGTTAGCCTAGAGCTTGCAGTGTCTGTATTTTTGCAAAAATATCGGCTGGATTGCTAGCTCCCGCAAAAAATGTAGAAAGAGAAATATGTCATTCACCCTCTGGTCATAAAATTGGCAATGACCTGTCTTATCAAGTCAGAGTCACTTACTCTCTGGACAACAACACCTCACTCTTTGTTTCCTTTCACTGAATTGTTGGCCGTAACTGCTTTTGTTGCAAGTTCGCAGTAAGTTCAACAAAACCGATGATCACATTCCAGGGTATTATTTTACATGCAGTTACTATTATTGATTTCTAGAGTTACACAACTCACAAGCATAAATAAAAGAATTAAAAGCATTTATATAGACAGATTTATATGGCTATAGATGTATAGTGCTACCCATGTATAATGTGCATCCTTATTTATCCCTCATAAACTTGGGCAAAAAAGTGGGCATTACATGGCAAAATACAGTTATAGTAATTTTAGAAGGACCATAAGAAGAAAACACAGATTGTGGTGATGTATGACTGTAAGTTTACTAACAATCATTGAATTGGACACTTAAAACAGGCAAATTTTATCATATGTAAATTAGACCTCAATAAATGTTTTAATTAGATTTTTTCAATTTTTATTCAAATTCTATTTTAGCTACATCCCATAAATTTTAATACGTTATGCTTTCACTTTCATCAGTACAAAATAATTTTTTATTATCTTTGAATTGTCTTCTTTGGTCCATGATTGTTTAAAAACATAATGTTTAATTTCCAGATATTTTGAGTATTTTCTAAAAATTCTGTTTTTAATTTTTATTTCTGATTTAATTATTTTTTGATGAGATTTCACATTAAAAAAATTTGTTTAGCTTGTTTTTAATGGCCCAATTTGTAATTCATTTTCATCAATGGTCTACAGAAATTTTAAAATATGAATTCCATTATTATTGAGTGAAATGTTCTGTAAATGTTATGCTATGTTGACTGATAGTATTTCTCAAGTCTTCTGTTTTTTTCTGCCTATTTCTTCTATCAGTTCCCGAGATGAGTAATGAAATATCAAACTGCAATTGTGGAAGTGTCTATTTCTTGTTTCAGCTTGGTCAGTGGATTACATACATTTGGGATTGCTATGTCTTCTTAACAATATTTTCTCTTTATCATTATGAACTTGTTCCTCTATTGTTGGTAGTATTCTTTGTTCTCAAGTCTTATTTTTCCATTATTAATGTCATCATGTTAACCCTTTTGTGATGTAATGCATGGGATAGGTGCTTTGATTATTTTCCTTTAAACTCCTTGTAGTTTTACTTTAAAATAAGTTTCTTTCTCCCAAATTCATTCTACAATGCTAGTATTATCCTGCTTCCAAAATCAGACAAAGACAGCACCAAAAATGAAAATTACAGAATGATATTACTAATGAATATTGGCACAAAAATACTCAACAAAATCTTGGTAAACCAAATTCAACAACACAATAAAAAATTATACATCATGACCAAGTGAGACTTATTCTAGGGAATGCAAGGATGGTTTAACACCACATCAGCAAAGAGAAAACAAAGAATCATAAGATCATATCAGTAGGTGCAGAAAAATCATTTGACAAGAATCCATACCTATTCATGATTTGAAAAAAAAAAAAAAAAAAACACAAAAATGAGAGTAGAAGGCACATATCTCCACATAATAAAAGCCATATATAAGAAAACCATAGCTAGCATCCTTCTCAATGATGAAAAACTCAAAGCCTTTCCCTAAGATCTGGAATAAGACAAGGATGTCCACTCTCACTTCTATTATTCAGCATAGTTTTGGAAGTCCTGGCAAGGGCAATAAGGCAAGAAAAGGACATTGAACGAATCCAAATCAGAAAAGAAGAAATAAAGTTATCATTAGTTTCAAATGGCATGGTATTATACCTAGAAAATCCCAAAGACTCACCCCCAAAAAGTGCTAGAAACAATAAATGAATATAGCAAAATGATAGGATATAAAATCAATATACAAAAATCATTAGCATTTCTATATGCAAACAATGAATTAGAGGAAGGAGGAATCAAGAAAGAAATTCCATTCACAATAGCACCACAGAACATCAAATAACTGTGAATAAACTTCACAAAAACGATGGAAGACCTCCACATTGGAAACTACAAAATATTAACAGAAGAACTAGAAGACCCAAAGAGATGGAAGAATATTTGTGCTCAGGGATTGGAAAATTTAACAATTAAAATGTCCATCCTACCCAAGGCATTATACAGATTTAATGCAATTCCTGCCAAAATTCTAAGGACTCTTTTTATGGAAATTGAGAGGAAGATGGAAGGGGAGGAAGGAGAGAACAGGTGGTGGTGAAGGGAGCTAGAACTCAGATGGTGGGTGTGGTGTGAAATACACACAGACTGAGGTGTGATTTCAAAATCTGAAAATGCATACAGCAATGTAAACAAAATAAATCATAAATTAAATTTCAAATGAGTTTCATGTTTTTTTATTCAATGTGACAATCTTTGTCTTTTAATTGGAGTATTTAGATTCACATTTAATTACAAGTATATATATATATATAATGTGTTTACAAAATGTTTAATTTAATTATACTATCATACTACTTGCTTCCTGTTTGTCCTGTCTGCACTTTGTCTTCTTTTTCATCATTCCCTGACTTCTCTGGGATTGAGGGTTATTTTCAATAATTCAAATTTTTCTATAATATTGGCTTGTTAGCTATATCCTGTGTTCTATTGCTGTCATACATTTTATTTCTACACATGTTATATGTTATAAATGCCACTGCACTTTGATATTATTTTTGATTTAATATTTTAAAGAAATTTTAAAAGTCTTTATATTTTTAGTTAGCCTCATGGTTTGCCATTTTTTGCATTCTTTCTTTTGTGTAAATCTAAATATTTTCTTTCTGCCTGAACATTTTCTTTAACATTTCTTATAATGCAGATCTGCTGGTAATTGATTCTCTAATCATTTATTTGCCTCAAAATTCTTTACTTTGTCTTCATTTTAAAGGGTATTTTAATTGGATACAGAATTTCTGGGTTGATCCTTTGTTTCTTTCAGTACATTAAAGGTGTCATTCTATTGTCTTGTGGTTCTCATAGTTTCTTCAAAAGTCTTCAGTGTTTCTTATATCCGGTCCCTTATAAAATCTCTCAGGCTGTTCTTAAGATTTTCTTTTTCTTGATAATTTTCAGCACTTTGATTATGATGTATATAGGTTTGGTTTCTTACTGCTTGGGCTTCATCATGAGTCTTGGATCTATGGTGTTTTTATTTTTTATCAAATTTGAAAACATTTTGGCCATTCATTCATTAAAAATGTATTCTCTCCCCTTTCTCTTTTCCAATTACATTGTTAGGCCGTTTGCTATCCCACAGATTACTGTGAATCTCTTTACTTTTTATGTTTATTTTTATTTTTTGTCTCTTTCTTCTGTGCTTCATTTTGGATAGTTTCTATTACTATGTTTTTAATTTTTCATATTTTTCTATGGAAGAACTATGGACATTTTAGAATTTTCCAATTTGCTTTAAATTCCATCCACTGACTTCTCACTTCAGATATTATATTTTTCATTGCTAAAGATTCTATTTGATTCTTTTTTAATCATTCCTTCCATTCATGTTTTTCTTTGAATCCTCGAGTATCAGAGCATATTTAAGACAGCTGATTTAATATGTTTGTCTGCTTTTTCTATTAACCATAATTTTCATTTCTGTTTCCATCAACTAATTTTTCTATTGGTTATGAGCCATATTGTCCTGGTACCTGGTGAGTCTAGTGATTTTTGAGTGAATATTGGATATTCTAAAAGTTGCATCATTGATTGTTTTGTAATCTTCTTTTAAAAGCGTTGGGCATATATCTGACATGAATTTAGATTACTTATAAATAAGATTCATCCTTGAAGAGGTTTGTCTTAGGCTTTGTTAAAGTAGGTCTTTAGTTTCTTTTTCACTTTAGTCAGTAAGTCCTACTAGTTGGGTTGACTTGTATAGGGTTTTTGGAGTTTCTGCTAAATGCCCTGAATGATTAAGGTGGTTGATATTTGAACATTCCTCATCCCATATGAGAAATGACTTTCAGCCATTCTTTGCTCAGATATATGGAGCTTCACTCTGTGTGTACCTCTTAGTATTAAGCAAATACTCCAGAGGACTAGTATGCAGATTTCTGGAACTTTTTTGACATAACCTCTCTTTTCTGCCCACAACTTCCATCCAAAATTGCCTTAACGTTCATTTTCTGCCTTTCAACTCAGAAGATCATACACTCTGCTTGGGATTTCTTTCCCTATAGTCCAGAATGTGTTTTCAATAAGAAACTAGGGTGGCTATAGGACCCACCTCATTTATTTGCTTTATCTAAGGGGTCACCTTGTTGAACTACCTGTTGTGAAATATCTGAAGCAATCAGTATATTGGTTTTGTCTAGTTTACTAGTTGTTTTTAGTAGGAGGATAGATCTGGATCTAGTTACTATGTCATGAGCAGAAACAAATCTTAAGAACTACTGTTGATAAAGGAATAGTGATGAGAGGACAGGCCTAGAAACTAGACACTGACGACATGGCTGGGGGTATCAGGCTATAGAGAGGCAGTCGAGAAACGCTAGTATCTGCAAGTCAGGCAGGAATAGGTTTGACAATGGAGAAGGGGAAAAGAATGGAGTCTACTAAAAGCAAATCTCACCATTCTCAGGTGATTGGATAGTTTCCATTTGCTCCTCCACATCTACTCTCTGCACTTCATCCTGAACTGTACCCCCACCTCCAAATGACTCACCTCTGCACTGCATCAGTGAGGCTCCTCTGAGCTCAATTAAGCTTCTTTGATTATTAGTTGGGTTCAGAAAAAGTGAAGTACCAGCATGAAGATTACTTGTTCCCCTAGCTCCTTCTCTGAAAATTATTGTGTATTAGTATTTGTCTCTCACTAAAAGTCATAGGTCATATCAGGAACCTTATAGTTTCTCTCTCTCTCTCTCTCTCTCTCTCTCTCTCTCTCTCTCTCTCTCTCCTGTTGACCCTTCTGACCTCAGTGTTATTAAATCTAAAGTATCATTCCACCCTTTTTTGGTTCCCCTAATCCCTGCTGATACCTTGTTAAATGACCCCTTCATTAAACTCTCTCTCTTTTTCCCACAAGGACCCTCACTGAGAGTTGCTGATGCCGCCGCTAAATGTAAACAATCTGCTGCCCACTATTTGTGTGACTTTGTGCAGATCATTACTGACTTCCTCTTCAGTGTGTCTGTGGCTTCACCTTGACTCTTAGGGGCATATAAATGAGATGGATACTTTCTGCAGACCGAGTACTGTGCTAGGTGACCATGATACTGATATGAATTAGCTAGGTTTTGCCCTCAAAAGGGTTATTATCTACACTTGAAGAGGGTAATAAGTCCATTACAATGTGCTATGATAGGAAGTAGGAAATAAGTATAGGTTTTTATGGGAGCTGAGATACAGGAGTTCTAATCTCTTCCCTGCCCTCCCCTCCCCTCCCCTCAAGTTCAGGAGGCCGCACAACAGTAGTCCCAGGCAAGTCGTGTTCCCTTGTATTCCCTTACCTTTCATTCTGTCTTCTACCTCCATTTTGGAATTCCTGGCTTAGCTGTTCTTCTTCCAAGTTCCTCCCTTCAGGTCTTAGCAATAAATATACTGGTGAAGACTAAAGGAACAACAAGTCAGATGAAGACCACTGAGATGGGGAAAACCATTATTTGAGGAACATAGTTAAAGTCAAGTCCATACAATTACTCAGCTTTTAGGCCTGGTCAGTTAGGCTCAGCATACGAGGAGCTTTTATTCCCTCCTGATACATGCGTCCTAGCAAAGACTTACTTTTTAACTAGAAGTCAGATAAAGAACACAAATAAAAATAATAAAGACAGAAAAGTCATGAGTTTTAAAAGATTAGTGCTATATAAAGAAGTCCTGAGGTCAAAAAAGCAAGTTAGACAGAGCTAGGCACTGAGCCTCCCCAGTCTGAAGCAAATTTAGAAAAGGAAGCCAAAAATATGGTGGAAGAACCACAAAGGAGAGAAGTTAAGAGCAAGTAGTAGTCTACCCAGAAATGTATTAGAACATGTGAAGTCATTTGAGTGAATACACTGTCTCTCCAGTAAGGATCCCAGCTCCCTGTCCTGAGAAAAGGAAGATGAAATGATCTTTCACCCTTCTGTAAAGACCCATTTAACCTATCTGACTTCCCAGGGAGTTTATTTCTACACACTGCACTTCTGTGTCTTCTCTCTGATCAAAGAAACACTTAAGGCCCCTTCGAGGCATCTTCCATGGCAAGTCTGTTCACTCTCTAAAGTTGATGTTTTTCCTCAAGTTTCACTTGACCCTAAGCCCAAATAGAATATACCTCTCCTCTGCCCATGTCAGGATTCAGTTCTACAACCTCCAGGGTTACTACTTCTGGGCTGAGTCATTTTCTACCCGTCTCCATCTAAAACTCCTTCCAAAACTGTGGGTAAGGCTGACACCTCACTGGGAATTAGGCCGCCTCACCCTAACTCTTGGCACGACATTGCATCTTTTTTAGAGAAAAGGCCAGTGTTTTACTGTTGTTTGTTGACATTAAAGGCAACCCAGACTTACCTGAGAACACACCCAGACAGGTTGTAAGACTGGATCTACCAGGAGCCCTGGAATTACCATGTAATAGGGCCCTCAGTATGGCACCCCTTCCCTTCAATCTCTGTTGGGGCCTCTTTTGACGCCGACCATGAATAGCTGGTGAACTGGGCAGGGTGTCCCTCTCTGCAGGTCCATTTTCCTGATAAGAACCTTCCATGAAGGAAGACTTGCTCACCCTTATGCCAGCCACCCCTATTTGTTGGTTCAAGGCTTGGAGAGTATAAACCTTTGACCCCTAACCCTTGACCCTGATCCCAATGAACTATTTACTAGGCGTTTCCTGGGAATGAGCCTATACTTAACTTTCTTTTTTTTTTTTACTGAAAGGAGAGAAGAGACAATCCACTCAGTGATTTGCTTTTGTTAGAGTAATTAATACTAGAAATCCCTGAGTAGGAGTGACCTAAAGGCTTAAGACTCTTTAACTCTTCCTATTCTCAAACTAATCTGAAGCTTATTTTCCCTGCCTCTAATCAGGTTTCAGACCTCACCTGTCTGTCCACAACCTGAATTTACTTGGTCTGGGAAGGGATTTAAAGAAAACAGACACCATGCTTTCCAGTTGACCAGTGGTAGCTCTGGAGTTTCTGTAAAGGAGGACTCAGAGATGGAAAACTGGGTGGCAAGAGAGGTTAAGGGAACTTTATTTAGGCTGTGTGTATACTAAGCACTCTTGTCCACTTAGATTGCATGTTTGTTTATGATGGAGACTGTAGGGGAGGGGGAGAAGACCTTCCCAAACCATCCCTTGGCACCAATATTGTAGTGGACAGTCCCTGTCTAAAACAGTTTTACTTGGTCATTGGATTCTTTCATTTTCACTCTATTTCTTTCCCTTTTCATTAACTCAACCCCTCTAAAAATCCTATCCCCATGTGTTTTGTACCATCCAGCCATCCATCCATCCATCCACCCATCCATCCATCCATTCATGATGGCAGCCCCTTCTCATGAGAAGCAAAGTCCCCTTACTAGAGTAAAACATTGTCTGAGGTGCTGAGGGTGTCTCCTCTTCCAATTCCTGTCTCCTCTACTCTTGTTCTTTTCTTTCTTTTTCTTCTCCTTTGTCTTGGTCCACTCCCTATACTCCATGGAGCCACCATGGAGAGTTTATGGTAGTTAAAAGTAAAGAGGGATAACTGAGCCCAATTCTAACTGCACCGATGGCGCCCTCTCCCAGCTCTCATGTCTCCCCTCACCCTAAACCCACAATTTGTTTGGGGCAGAGATACCCTGATCTTACTTTTTCTCACCATCTAGATTTGTAAGCCCTCAATGGGCATCCCAGGCATCAAGCCTTCATAGTGGGGCCCTATAGTAGTAAAAATAAGCTCCAACACAGAGAAAATGTCTTTCCTTCTGTTATTATTAACAACAGAACAACTGAGCTAGGACTTAGTGACTGAGCAAGAATGAAACAGTGCCTTCAGCAGCAGGACCCAGCTAAGCTTCCAGTGGTACCTGAGTTCTATGCACAGTGACCATTACCCAGAACTCTGAGCAGCCTTGGCCCTACTCCCTCTCATCCTGCCTGTCAGGTACATTGTGTGTGAGGGTGGGGGGCCTAAGAACAGGACAGTCAGTATCAGGTTCACAAAGGGCTCGTCTTTGAGCTGCACTCCCAGTTCATGCATGCCTTTTCTAAAGAGGGATCAGAGCTCACAGCCTAGGCACCTGGATAGTTCCACAAGGCTGCCTCTGCTTCTTAGAAAGGCACATAAAGCATGGCCTGTATCTTCTACTGTCAGACCTCCAGAGCCCCAAATGTCCTAGAATTGCTGGCTTTAGCCTGGAGGGACCTTGCCATCATCTGGTCCTGACTGTCTTGAAAGCAGACGAACCCTTGCTTGAGATCTGACCCACCATAGGGAGTGGCTTTCCTAATCACAGGAGTATCTAAGAAGAGGGAGCCATTCTGACTTTAGCACACTGTGGCGGGGAACAAAGAGATTCAGTCAATCGCATTATCTGGAAACACACTGGGCTAAGACTGGTACAGATGCATTTTGATGCATGTAGACATGACCCTTCTCTTCCTACAGCTGTCTATTGGCAAAGACAGAAATGGGTCAAGTAATTAAAAGTATGATGTTGTTTGCCAAAAAAAGGAATATACACAGAGGTCCCCATTCTAGGGAGCGGTGTCAGGGAAGGCCTTCCTAGAGAATGACATTTCATCGAAAGCAGGAGTGTGCCTCTTCACCTAGAACCAGCTCAGGGCTGGTGCATGGTAACCACTCAGTAAATGTCTGTTGAATGAATGGATGTGAGAATGAACAAACAGGTCTACGTTTCTTGAAAGACCTTGCTTACAACAGGATTCAGTGCTGGGTCTATTAATATCCTTATTTACAAAAACAAAACCCAAAAGCCTAACTGAACTTGAAGTCATGAATCCTCATGAGGTCTATTCATGTTACAGCTGTGCTCGGTACTATGCATTCTGTTTTTGGTTTGCGGAGGGATTGTTTGTGACATAGTGAACACATTTATTATAAGTTAGCAAAGTTTCAAATGGAGGCGCTTCTACTGGTCCTTCATGTCCTTCAGGCTTCTGAGGGCAGACATCACTGTGAAGCGGCAGTGGTGTTGTAGGTCTTTACAGCACCAGCTGCTCTTTTGTGCAGGAACCACAGTGCAGATCTCCACTGCTCATCTCTTTATCTTGGTTTTGCTGCAGAAGGGGCAGTGTACTCGGCATGCTGGCTGATTTCAATTTTCGTCATCATTTTCCTGAGGGAGGCACCATAACAGGGCACATATTTACCAACAAGACTGACCTTCTCTGGTGTGTTTGGCCATATTGCCACAAACTAGTCCGAGCACAGAGAGGAGCCCATTCCATTTTCAAGGTGAGTATTCTGGGACACAGCTGGGGAAGGTGACACCTCTGAGATTCCACTGGGAGTCTTCCAGACTCATGCCTTCCCCAGCAGATCACGCCATGGAGAACTCCGGAAGTGGACTCATCAAAGCAGGAAAAGGCCCCGCCTTGACAGGTGATGGGATTTAGATCTGAAAGCAGAGAGGAGTTGACTCTCCCTGTGCCCAGATGTCCTAACCGCAGACCAAAGCTCGAGAGATGGTGAGAGAGACATGCACCATGGGCCTAACCTCTCTTTCTCAGGAGAGCGTTAAGAACAGTGTTTCTTGAAAACTCCCGTAAAGCATCCAAATGAGCAAACTCAGGGCTGTTTGTTGTCAGGTTTCCCGGCAGGATTATGGGCAAATTGACCAGCTGTTCCATCTCCCAGGACCACCTTAACTTCAAAGACTGGGCTCTCTGTTCCAGGAAAAGCGGGCCTGAAACACCCTCAGACCTCAAAACAAGCCCACATTAAGGTGCTGCTCTTGGGCTTCCAGGAACCTGTCTCTAACTACAACCATGAATGTCTTCATCTCCTTCCCTCTCCAGCAAGCACCTCTCCAAGAAGGGAAATGAACTAGCTACCTTGAGTGGAGGCAGGGCCTCCATGTGCCACTGTGCAGGCTGTTCATTGCACAGGACAGTGGGTGGGAACTGAACGCAGCCCCTCACACTGCTAGCTGAACTGTATCCCCTGGCATGGCTGCATCCCCACAGAGCGAGGGATAGCTTTTCCGAAGTGCACACAGATGCTGTATGGGCTACCAGTGACCCTGCCTGGGTGCAGCGCCCAAAGCACTACATCTGGGGAGGACAATAAGCCACTCTGGACACCACCTGAACAGCCTAACCAGGTGTCCCTCCAGTGATCAGATATGCTAATAAGGCAGACTTCTTAGAAGGTAATAGAATATGATGGTCAAACCAGTAGGCCCAGTAGGGCTTTCTGTTTTCTTTTTCTCTGTTCTGAGTTTAGATGACAGTGAAAATTGAACCATTAAGATGTGCTAAGGAAGGATCCAATGTCTTCTTTCCGCTAAACTACTTTAAGGCAAGTAAAGACTGACAGTGAGCTCAACCCCTCTGTGCTGGGAACACGGAGTCTGGAGTCTTTCCCAGACCGTCAGCTCCAGCTTCACTCACCTCTAGCCTGTTGGGCAGGAAGCAAGCCCCTGAAAGATGAGGTAGAGTAGGCATTTTCTCAGGAAAACGACCCTCCCCACGGAGGTCCAGGCTTCTGAGCAGAGAACACATTCCATACTCCAGTGATTAGCTGACATTCCAAACGGCTGCAACACATGGGCGTGCAGCTTAGGAAAGGAACAGGCTCCTGGAAAGTGCCTGATGGATGCAGAAGGGGCAGTGATCCCCCCTACTGATGCTTTGCATGCAGGGACATTTGGCAAAGGTAACTCATACTCGTGGGCAGGGGTAGCTGTCCGCTGTTGGAAATGCTTCCCCAGCATGATGGTGTTGGTACCTTCTCAGTCTTCCTAGAATTCAAAAAAAAAAAAAACAAGTTCCAGGCAGGGGAGACTCATGGGAAAGATAAGTAGAGAACCTGGCCTGCAAATCACAGCTCTCCTTGTGCCTCTGGCTTTCCATAGCCCAGAATTTAAAGTGGGGTCAAGAGATGAACCTGAAATGTTTCCTGAGACTCATAGCCCCAAGTACTCCGTGGTTCCTGAGCCAGGCAAACCCCCGCGGACAACTCCTGGACTTGCCCAAGGGAGGCCTAACCTGTTCTAGGCTTCAGGAAGAGGAGCCTGGGCTCCCAGGGTGGTGTGAAACTCCCAGGACGCACAGGCACTTCTTGATGGCAAGAAGCATGGGAGCATCTTTCCCAGGGAAATCAGATCAATATCACCTGGGGTTCTGTGTGGTCCTCTCCAAACACAAATGACCAGGGCAGCCAGGACTGTGGGTAACTTCATTCCCAAGCAAGGCCCCTTTTTCATTCCTCATTATCCCTGTAGTTTTTACTAAGCAAAAGATATTATGCTACTTAGTCGGAAACTTGCAGATGATTGATTATATGCACAGACACTCCTAGGCCCGGAGGGAGGCACACATAATAGGAGCCAATGATTTCAGAGCACCTATAAGTGCCAGGCATGGAGCTCAGTGCTCGCTTTGCCAGCAGACTCTCGTAAAACTCCTCACATGGCCCTGGGAGGAAGCACTGCTCCTCTTCTTATTTTTACTGATAAAGAACTAGAGGTTCAAAGGAGTTAAGCAACTTACCCAAGATCACACAATAAGTGGCAAATCTTGGACTTACCCTAGATCATGTGACTTCTGTGTCTACACCCATTACCATCTCACAGCAATAGAGTCGCAGGTCTGAAGCCAGAAGGTTGAGATATAATGAGAAGACCACAATTCCCCTAGCTCCGCCGAGCTCTGCCCACGTAGATGGCATGTGTAGATGAGATACTACTCCCCCAGAAGGTCTTTAACCTCAGAGCAGGGATTTGCCTCTTTCTCTACCACATTCCTAGAGCCAGGAACCAGGCCTGACTCTTACATGAACGCTCACTGAAGGAAAGAACCACTCCTGACCTGCCCCTGACCTGCCTTGCCCCACCAGAGTATGAACAGAGCTCAGCTGGGTCCCACAGCAGACACCAGGTTTTACACAAGTTGACATGTCTCCCCACCACTGAGTCTGGCATGGCTTAACCATACATTTCTCCACAGATGGGCAGTTGGGAGGCCTTGAACATGTGGAAGTGACCTCAGCAGTTCCTGGATGCTCCATGAGTAAATCGTGGGGACTTACTTGCACCCATCCATGTAGTTCTAACCCCGCTCTGGGTTTCTGAAGCTATCACAGGTGCCCTCTCCCTGGTTTTAAAGCCTCAAGAGGGACAAATCTAAGCAGGTTTGTAACTGAACCCTTAGCCTTGAGCTCCTTTCCTTGAGTGGCCAAAGTGCTGGTGGAGTTCAGATTCCCCCATAGTATCGTTGGCTCCTAGGTGAGCCCAGGCAAGGTGACAAAAGACATCAGGTATCGAATATCAGAGATCAGAAGCCAAGCCACTTAAGCACCTTGAGATGCTATTCTACTATTTTCTGTGTTAATCCATTAGAACAGTTTGCAGAGTCTGCCAGCGCTAGGGAGGAATCAATAAGACAAGGGCCTATCCTCAGACTGTCCATCATTGCACTGGAGATGAATGCACATGGAACAACTGGCAGTGGTACAAGGTTTTGTGAAACTGTGTGCCAGGAATAGCTCAGTGAGAAGCAGTGGTTTTAAGGTATCCTAGGGAAGAGAAAAGACTGAGAAATAAATAGGGCTCCTAGAGTGACTGAGATCTGAGAGCTTCTCCTGTTCTACTCCCCATCCAGCATTCCGTTCCTATTCAAATGCTTATTACTACAGAACAAATACTAAAACTTTGTGACATAAAACAACTTATTAAAGTTTACACCTCTGCTGACCAGACTCAGCTGGCCAGTTTTCACCATACCTCTGGCATTTGCAAATGGTGGCTAGGACTGGAGTCATCAGAAGGTTCTACAGAGCTGGGCATCCAAAGTGGTCAGCACTCATTCTCAAGGCTGGCAGTGATGTGAACATTGGTAGAGAGCTCAGTTAAGCTTCTTGACTAGAGTGCCTGTTTCTAGTCTCTCTAAATGGCTTGAACTTCTTGGATGGCAGTTGATTTCTAGAGTAATTGTCCTGAGAGAGAAAGTTTTAAGAGACTCTAGTAGAAATTGCAAGGCTTCTTATAACTAAGCCTTGGAAGTTCCAGAATGTCACTCCCACCATATTCTGCTGGTTAAGCGAGTCACTCTGGCTAGCCCAGATTTAGGGGACAAGAAGCAGCACATATACACCAGGAGGGAAAGACTGAGGGTCTTCATCCTGGACACAGTGTCCCACAGTTTCCTTTATATATAAAGATAAAACTCCTTTCTCGAGCTGGGAGATGGAGAAGAATTGAACTATGGGCCAGGGGAGCAGAGAGGAAAGAGACTTTGTTCCTGTGCTGAGAAGAAGGTGCTTCTCCACACTGTTCTCTCATCTCACATCCCAATCTACATCCTTAGATTACATCCTAGGTTCAGAATTTGGGGCCAGAATGTGGAAGCGAGTGGGAAAAAAAACACTTACATCTTCCTAAGTAACCAGCCCACATTTGCGAATGAGTTTGCTACGTGACTGCTATCTCGAAATTGTTTGTCTGCCCTTGCTGCAGTGTGGCCTTTAAGGGACATAATTTGGCACCAGTGACATCCCAACAGCAGTTGCTCAGGAGACCTAGAGGTCAAGGACGGACAGTAAGGGAACGCTTGCCAAGATGACCTCGCAGAAAAATCTCTTTGCTATTTTGTGACCACCTGGTAATTTGACTGAGAAGGAAAGAGACAGAGCCATAAATCCCTCAGCTGTGTGCGCACAGGCAGAGCAGAGCCGGCTAATACAAAGAATCTTAGCACACAAGTCATGAGATAATACAATTCAGTACCCTAGAGTTTCTATGCCCTAGAGGGAAAGAATCCCTGAGTCCTTCCATTGCCTCTGAATTGCTCTGACGGGGGTGTCCATGTAAACCTGACTGGATTGAGCCCCAAAAGCCCAAGGCTCCATTTAGAAGGCTGTGGAATCAACCACACGGTGGTTTGAGAAGGCCCTTTCTAGCAGAGTAATTATACATCCTGTTCTCTGACAAGTCTACCTAGTTTAGGCTACTTAGAACCCTCTTCAGTCTCCAAGCCCAACAAAAATATGCTTAATAACTCCGGTTCTCTCTCCCCTTCTTCCTTGCTACAAGAAACTCTAGGGCATGAAATTATATTAATTAGATTCTCCGGCTGATGAGCCGATCTCTTTTTTTTTTTTTTTTTTACCAAGCACACTCCACTTCTACTTTGTGATTAAAAATAAATAAATAAACACCGTCCAGCCCACAACCCCAAACAAAAGTCAGGACTTTGACAATAACCAAGGTATCTTTCCAATCCCAAGAGACAGGAAACGGGAAAATGATACTGCGGTCACCAAGCATACCCAAGACTGAAGAAGTCCCGGGTCTTTAAGAAGGTACCAGCACGACGTGCCCCCGCCCTCCACCCCCATACCTTGATATTTACATCGCCCCAGTGTCCCATTAAAGTCCGAGCATTTAAAATACAAGTTCCCAACTGGCATATCATGTTATTTTAATGATCTGTGCTTCCTACAGAAACACGGGGAATGGTGATTTCTATTAAACACCTGAAAGCCAGCATCTCTCTCCGCGCGCGGGGAAGCGGACGGGAAAAGGGTTAATGAAGGCCCGGAGGATTTGGACTGGAAAACTCGCAGTAACCCGAGCGCGGCCCGGGCCGCCGCGCGCATGCGCCCGGCCGGCCCTCCGCTGGGCCGCCGGCGGCTCACGCTCCCGGCTGCTTGGGTGCACAAAGGCCTGCTTTGTTCTCTCGGCTCTGTTTTAAATATCTGACTATTCCCCCCATCCCTGCGCCAAATCCCCTGGCCTGGCTGCAGGCACGGCACAAGGGCGCATTGTGGGGCCGAGTGAGGGGCGAAAGGGGCTGGGGGCTGCCGGCCCGTTGGGGACGCTCCTGTTTCGCCAAGTTGACTCAGCCTTTTGGGTCACCCGGGCAGAATCGTGGGGCTGGGTGCGGAGGTTGGAGGGGAGAGCTGGGGAGAGGGTCTGGTCGTCCTTTTCTTTTTCCAGTCCTGGAAGTACACATTGGAAAATGGGGACCCTGGGAGCAAAGAGCAATGTTTCCAAAGTAGGCTAAGGAGGTGCTGGGGTTTCATCCGAGCTTGGGGCTGCTGGGGGGTTGCCGACCCAGCTGGAGCCCCGGGCTGCGAGGAGCGGGAACCCGCGAAGCCAGTCGCGGGGTTTCTTATCTGGCCATCGCAGTACATATTTAGAAAGTGACTATCACACAGACACTTTGAAAAGCGTCCCATTACAGCACAAGCCACCCGGAACGCAGCGTTGGGGGAAGATCCTTCCTTCCCCACGTTCGGCCCTGGAGGCTCTGCAGAAAGTGCATCGCGGCGGGTTTTCTGCACCCACAGCTCTCAGGCCCACTGGTGCTTGGGTTGTTTTCGAAATGGTCCCTCTGGGCGATCACATCTTCCCGGGTCAGACTCCTGCCTCCCAAGGGTAGGCAGGTGAAACTGGGATGGAATTCAAACAAAAGTAGGCTTTCAGCTGGCCGGAGGAGGGCTGACCTTCCCCCAGCCCCTTGTGCGCGAGCATCCCTGCCACCGCCAGGTAGTTTTCCTTCCCCGCTTACTTGTTTGTTTACCTGCTGCAGGGAAGGAATTCTTGCAAGCCGGGGAGTTTTACAAAATAAGAATCGCAAAACCCACCTCATTACTTTTTTTTTTTTCTTTATGGGTTGGGAAAACACTGCCTTTCAGAATAGATCTCAGAAATTTAAAGCAAAACACAAAATTGGGGTCCTAGCAACCCTGAAAAGTATGCTTGATGTTAAATTTAATCAAAAGGGCTTTTTTGTTGTTGTTGTCTTCCTATCCCTGCTTGTAAACAAAGCCCCACCCTTTAGAAGCAGGAAGGTAAATTGTGACCCTTCTACCCAGGGCAGGTGAAGGAGGAGGAACTGGCTTAGGAGGATTAGATTCAGAAGCAAAGGGCTTTCTAATTGTTGTGGTTCTGGGCCTGATTGGGAGTCCAAACCTCTTTCATGGTTTGTTATAAACCTCAGCGTTAGACTTACATTGCCTTGGTTACATTGCTCCACTGTGAAGACCAAAAATATTTCCTGAGCTTCTCTTTTTAATCACAACTTTCCAAGTTTCCCATGTTAGGTATTGTGTCCTTTCACCAAGACTCTGAGTGTTACAACTGAAGCTCATAGAGACCAACCCGCCACCTTTGGAAACGAGGGCCCGCCGTCCCGTCTTTCTGAGCCAGCCTAGCAGGCACTTGTCCAGAGCTACTCAGAAAGACATGGCAGAGGCTGGTTTGGAGGCCAGGGCTCCTAAGCTCATGGTTGGATTCTTTCCCCTCTAACATGCTACTTAGCCATGGATGAAAAGACCAGATTTTCACCTAGGGCGTCCTCATAAAATCCTTTTCACATAAAAGACTCTGACTCCGAGACTAAGAAGCTTAGAGGAAAGACCTTTGGTATTCGGGTACCTCTGAGCAGAGACAAGGAGTCTCTTCTGGGTCTGTTCCCTAGACCTGCTGAGTCTGCAAGCACCATTCTAGCTCCAAGCTGAGAGTCACGTTCCGCTGCCAGGGTTGCTAAGTGGCAGAGCAATCCCAGGCTCTGTTTCCAGGCACTCTTCAGCCTCCTGTGGAATTTCTTCAAGCTACGCTAAGTGTCCTCTCACCACTCCGCTACTTGGTAAGCCTCCTCTCTCTGAAGAGGATAGCAGCCCTGACCCCCCAGGCCCCTGCCAGTGGATCAATCTGGAGCTGAATTGTGTGGGAGAATGTTACCTAGAACTTCACTTCCCTGTGTGATGGGTGTGCAGAATCTCCCCAGCCGTGAAATAACATGACCATCCCGATGGTCCGTCTCCCCTCGTGCACCTGCAGACACAGAGATACTAGAAAGTTTAGGGAACATGTCTGTGAGGCAATATAAACTGCAGAAAAACCATCACCAGCAGACTCATTGCCTGGTGCCTGCCCATTTGGGTGGGAGGTGACAGGATTTATACCCCACTGACCTTCAGAAGTTGGGATCACCTTAGATACCCTTGGACATGTGCCTTCGACGTCGGTACACCCTTCTGTTTCATGCTTTTTGCATTGACCTACACCTGTAGGTGGTTAATGCCACCACCACCTTGACCCCTTGAGCCAGCTCTGGTGTCAAGCTCTTCTGGACTGGTGGGCGAATGACATTTTGAGCGCTCTTATGTGAACACTTCCTGTTGGTCAGTTTCAGCATTCACGTTTTGACTGCTGAGTAGCACATGTGCATGTATTTGACTATTTTATCACATTTTGACCTGAATATTTTATAAGAATGAGTGGAAAATGGAAAAATGAAGTGCTGATGCTAGTGATAAGAAGGGCAGGTCTCATAAACCTAATATAATTGCAACAAGATGGAAATAATTAGGCGTGCTGAAAGTGGGGGAGCGTTTAGCCTCCATCAGTTGGTCACTGGCGTTAAGCCAGGCATCTGTGTGTTCAGTTGTGAAGGTAAAGAATAAAATGAGAGAGCAAATACGAAGTTTTGGACATTCATGATCTAAAGGCGAGGTGCGATGAGGGGTTTACCATATTCCTTGAATTCTAAAGCGGCATTGATTTAATAACCACTTTCAGAAGGGGAGTGAGGAAGAGGCGGTGAGACTGGAAATGGAGAAAACACAGTGATAACATTGTTTTGCCTGCCGGGAACAGAACATTCCCTTATAACTGGCAAGTCGGCTACTTGCCTCTTGCATCTTAGGCCCTCAGATTTTTAGGAAAGCATTAAATATGAAGGGAGAGAGTGTCCTATAGACACATTCTCCGTGGGGGCCACCACAGCACCAAAGCCAGGGACCAGGCTGTAATTAATGTGCCGGAAGGGAGAGAACATAACAGAAGCCCTCATGCCAGGAGGCTGTCATAACCTCCATGTGCCAGCTTATGGAAAATCCTGAGTCAATTGACAGAGACTTGTGGGGTTTTTGGGCACCAGCTCCTTTCACAGTCATTGTCCCAGCTGCCCCTGGGGAGGGGGTTTGCTTTCCCTCTCAGCCTTCAACAGTCTGGGCCCTCCGCCTGCATCAGCTGTCCTTCCTCTGGCTGCCTGGCTGCCTCCTGGCTCATCCTTGAAGCCTCAGCTCAAGACTGCTGCCTCCAGGCTCCCGCAGCTGCGCCCCTGCCTGCCTGCCCACTCTCCGCTCCTTTCCCACACCGCGTGCCCCTCCCTGGCCTTACAGTCTTTCCATTCTCACCAGCCACACTTGGCGGCCCTCAGTGAGTGTTCGCTAAGTGACTAGGGATGGAAAGCGTGACAGAAAGAGCTCTTCGGCACGAGAGACAGTGTGTGCGGGTGGGACCTAGCACAGACATTTTGAATTTTGTAGCCACTAAAAAACTCTTTATTCTCTAGAATCTAAACCATTTGACTGTAAATTCCTGTCTCTGCCCCCAAGGTTCCCTCATCTGGGGGCCTTTTTACCCACAGTTGTCTTCCCTCCCCTCCATCCCTGTAAGCATGCCCTTCACTCCTGCTGCACAGTTCTTGATGAATATTTGTACTGAGCAAATCCGCTGACTTTTCCTTTAACCGTGGGATTCTTGCTGAATTCTTACCTCTTTCCTCAGGCTAAACAACCCAGAAGTGTTGTCTGAGCCAAAGCCTTTCCCAGGGAGGGCGGCCAAGGAGAGCAAGGAGCTCTCGGCGTCTGGGACTGTGATGTGCCGTCTGAACAGCCTCTTTAGAAACACTCCAGCCTTTTCCAGGGATGCCATCCAGACGGGATGCTCTGCATCAGCCCTTTGCAGTTGTCTGGGGTCCTGGGGTCGCACCCCATCAGCGAGTTCCACTGGCTGGGCCTCCGCTGGCGTCACCCGGCCAGCTGTGAATGAGAAGGGGATGGAGCTCTGGCTTCCACCCCTCACCCCCTGCCTTTTTCTTGGCTGAACACACCCTGCCCTGCTGCCCTTGGCTGTGACAATGGGAAGAGACTATCTGGAAAGCCTAAGGGGGCAGCACACATTGGCACCCCCTCCCACCTCACCCAGTAGGATGCCCACCTGGTCCTTTGCTGAGGTACCACCGCCATGACCAGCTAACCTGTTCTCAGCGCCAGTTCCATTGACTCTCCAGGGCTCTGAAGCCCAGGCTCTCTGGGGTGGTGCCCAGAGTCCACTTGATAGAAAGCGGATTCTTTTCCTGTGGGACAGAAGCTCCGATCAGTACACGTCCTTCGGGGGTGACTTGGCAGAGCTTCAGTGCCAAGACTCGGTGCATCTTTTCTGTGCCATGTCCCAAAATTCGAGCAGGAAAGCTCTCCTTGCCCGCCCCCCACCCACCAACACCCGACTCCCCACACCAGCATTTGCATCCCCCCAGATATCTCTAAAGAAAGTTGGTAGCCGGCCCCCAGCTAGGACAAGGCTGTGATTCAGCAAGGCTCCTGTGACATCCCAACCGACCGTGAGAGTGCAGCTGGAGCAGTTTACCAACAGCCCTGGGTTCCCGGGGAAGTCAGCCCTGTCCTCTAGCCCACAAGCGTCTATTGTTTGCTTTCTTGTTTTGCTCCAAATGTTTAGATGTGTTCAGAGCGCAGAAGAGCCCCAGCAGAACCCATCCGCCAGGGCCAGCCTGGGGTGGCTGGGGGGTGTGAGGGGGTATGACTGCAACTCTGTGCTGCCCCTGCCACCGTCACCCCCCCACCCCCGCGCCTCTTGTTCCCGCCTCTCCCTGAGATGTGGCCTCAGGGGGTGCTGGATGAGGGGGTGTCCCCTTCTAGACCAGCGCTGTTTGGACAGCAGTGGGCTTGGATGGCGCCACCAACCAAGGTGGGAAGGAGGTGGAAGCCCAGGCTCACTTGGCTGTCAGCCAGTCACAGCTGCCCGCGTTGCCTTGTGGCTGTGAGGATGCGGGCGCCAGTCTCCTCTGATTGTCACTGACCAATCTGCCCCAGTCTGACAGGAAGAGTCCTGTGCCTGGCCCCTGGCTGCCTCAGGAACTCGGGCTCCACTGCTGCAATAGAGGTTAGGTCAACTGTCTCAGCTGAAGTGTAGTCCACATACAACCCCAGTTTGCATGCTGGGCCAGGGAGAAGGACCAAGATGTACAACTAAATAAAAATAAAATGTTTCTTCCTTCTCTTTGTTCCTGCCTGCCTACTCTCCTTCATCCTGGCTGTACCTTCCCTTTAAAAACAAAAACAAAAACAAACTTGGGCCCCAAGGTTTAAACTCTTGGACTTGACTCGTGGCACCAGCTCTTACTAGCTGCGCAAAATTGGGCGAGTGACTTAACCTCTCTGAGCTTCTGTTTCTCTTTGGTAACATGACACCTGACTCATAGAGCTATTGTGGCTTTAACGAGATAATGAAGGAAGAACCCTGGCATATATGGACTTCTGGCAGTATTCTTTGTATTATTGTTATTCTTCAGTGACCACAGTGACCACTATCACACCATCCTGAAGCCACCCTCTCTGCTTCAAGCACTGCACTTTTGTACCTAGACAGACTGCCTCCGACAGACTGCAGGTGGGGGTCACAGAACAGCCTTGCAAGACCAGCATGGCCAGAGGAATGAAGGGTGAAGTGCCTTGTGACCAGAGGAAGGTAGAATGCCCGCGAAAGCTGTGCCCCGCCCCCCAGGCCCAGATCCCTTTCTCTAGGGCTCATACTCCCTGCCCTCCACCACCATGGGGATTAGGCCCACTGCAAGCCCCCAAGTCCTGCCCCCAAAGCCCCTCTCCCCTATGTGCCCACAGCGGGGATGGCGGTGGGGGAGAGAGATGTGGATTCTGGCGATTTGGCTAGATCAAGGAGGTGGAAGGTTCCTATGTCAAGCTCCAAACTCACATGTGCCCAGGTTAAAGATTGGGGGACCATTTATACCAGCCTGATACCTTCCAGAGTAAAAGGGTGTGGACAGAGCTGGAGGAACAGGTGAGAACCCAGAAAGGCAAGAGGAAGTCCTTGTCTCAGGGCAGTGGGTGTCTCTATTGGGGCGTTGAGGCTTCTGCCTCTTCAAAAAACAGAGCTAAGATGGCCCGGCTTTGGATTCATTAATCCTCTCAAGAATAAGACCCTGGGAGCCTCCAGCACAGGGCCATATGGCTTCCTTATCTTCCTTATCTCCCAGCACTCACCTTCCATTTGGAATGTTTATCCCAAGATAACGATCAGATTCCACTTAGGGTGATTGAATGGGGCCTCCTCCACATATTTTCCCCACAATTGCAAATGAATGGGCCATCAAATCCAATAATAAATGAGCCTGATAATGGATGGGGCTCCTCCCACACTCCCAGCCCAGTCCTGCACTCCTGCTTGCTCTCCCTACAAATACCTCCTATTTCACCTGGGCAGCAGCACTTCTGCTGGCTTTCTGGAATGGAGCTCTGTGCACAATTTCCTTTGAAAAGTTGCTGCTGTAATGTTTTAAAACCCAGACATCTGACACTAGAGCAGCACTTTTCAATAGAAATGTAATGCAAGCCCATGGGCAACTTTGTATTTTCTAATAGCCACTTTCAAAACGAACAGCTGAAGTCAATTTTAAGAATGCATCTAATTTATAATTATTATATAACATGAAGCTATTATAATTCATATGATAGATTAATACATTTTATGTAGTGTAAAATATTTCAATATAAAATTTGTATTTATATTTATCTAATTGAAATGTAGATTGATATTTATCTTTCATCATAAAAATTGTGAAGTAGTTTTACATATTTTATTTTTTTAAGGAAGGTGCAGGCAGGATGAAGGTGAGCAGACAGGAAGACAGGAAGAGAGAGAAGGAAGAAGCATTTATTTCTTTAATTCAGTTGGTCATCATTGGTGTTTCCCCAGCCCCGGCTCTTGAACTGGGGGCCTTGTAGACTATGCCTGATTCAAACCACTAGGCCACCGGGCCATGTCTGCATTCACTTTTCGTACTTACACAATTTATGTCTGATGTGGCATGTGTGGATTCAGCTTAGCCCCATTCCCAGCGTTCTGGAGTCTCTGTGGCTAGTGGCTGTTGTCCTGGACAGGGAGGACCCAGGTGGACCGCACTAAGAAACCTGTGACAAGGACAGACTGGGCAGGGTGACTGTCTCCCTTGAGCTGGCTGCCTTGTGGAGACGACAGGAGATCCACGCTTTTTTTCCCAGTTCAGAGACCCAAACTTCCACTTCTACCCATCCCTGTCTTTCCCTTACCAGAAAAGAAAACATACATAAACAACTACTTTTCTTGAAAATAGTCACAATTTTTATTGCTGCTCATTTAATGTTAGTCCTTTCACCTGCCAATAAAAGTGTCCGTTATAGCCCCATCACTGGGTGGTTTTTGCTGTAGGTTATTTGAAAGTGAAGCTGGTGCTGGCTGTACTGAAACACCCATGCTGTGGCCTCTGCGGCACTTCGTCTGAGCAGGGGGTCCTGGCTGGAGCAGACAGAGTCAGATTGGGGTCACCAATGTCAGTCAGTCCTCCCTAACGCCAGGAGAAGGGAGACATCATTCAGACATGGACAGGACATTTGGGGAGCACTCTGTCTTGTCAGTCACATGCCATGCTTAAATGACCTTTTCCGTCAAGACAAGCAAAGGGTGAGAGCGGGCCTGGTTTGTGATGTGCATGCATGTGCTCGGTTCCCTGGACACAGTGAGGCTTCACTGAGCGGATACGCAGCGGCCTCCCCAGGCCTCCCCAGTTCTTAAGATCGAAGATAAACTTGGTGCAGATTAAGAGAGGGCCTGTTTAAGACTCTAACCCTGAGCCCCAAAGAAAGGTCGGGGGCAGGTTTCAGGCCTCCCTGGAGAGACCTTCCCGAACCTTCTGCATAAGAGTTGCTCTCCCTGCCTCTGCTTTATGTTTTCTTCATAGCATTTTTAATTCTTAATGTGCATTTTTTTTCTTTTTTTAAGGAAAGGCACAGGCAGGAATGAAGATGAGAATGAAGGCAGGCAGGAGGAAAGAGTCGGAAGAAGCACTTTATTTTTATTTAGTTGGATATCTTTGTTGTTCTTCTGGGTCCGGGACATGAACTGGAGCCCATGGGATGTATGTGGACTGCACTTTGGCTGGAGGCAATTGACCAAACCACTATTCCACCAGGCCGTGCCTTGACTTGCAATTCTATTTTTCTTTGCGGACTGGTGTCCTGAAAGGGTTTTGTTTCCTGCTGCAGCCAGTGCCTAGAGAGTGCCTGTAGACCTCAATAAACATTCGCTGACCGAACAAACAGTGCTAGGAGGCGGTGCTGGGAACACTGGCTGGCCTGAGAAACAGTGGGGATCTGGGGCATAACCAGGGGTTGAGAGCAGGCCAGTAGGAAAGGCAGAGAAAGAGGGGGTGGCGAGAGGGACGTGAAGAAGCAGAGAGAGATGGTGGTCTGCGTGTGTGATACCCTCGTAATGGGAGACAGCGAAGAATTTGAAAAAGGGGAAGAATGTGGTCGCAGCACAAAGGCAGTGAGATTATTTTGTCAGCAACATTTGGATCCCATTGGTGATGAGAGACATGTGGGCCCGGCAAGGAGCCCCTTGTGGTAGTCAAGACAGGATGTGAATAAGACATAAAGAAGTGTTTCATCAGTGGAGATGGAAAAGAACCAGGGCTGCAGTCGCCAAGTCAAGAGCACGAAGGGTCGGGCCCCGCGTTCCCATGTGCTGCTTCTCGAACACTCTCCACCCCTGTGCGGAGACACACGTGTGCACATATGTGTGCGTGCACACAGCTACCCACTGAGAGCATTCATCCGCAGGCCTTTGTCTCACGTTACCTATCACAGCTGTTCACCCCGATTTCTGCTTCAGTCTCCGCCTCCTGTCTGCCTCTCCCACAGCTGCCAGGGCAGTCTGGTGGGGAAAGAGATGTGCAGATCCAGACACTTCGGAGGCAGCAGTGCCTTCTCCATTGACAGGGTTTGCCTCCGGCCAGTTCGGGGCAGGGAAGAGACCTTGAAGAAGGTGGCAAGGTCTCCTGGAAGAGGAGAGAGCTCCTCCTTTGAACTTGGCCTCAGGGTGTGGGGCAACTGTTCCCTGACCTCCGAACACACGTTCACACATGTGTGGGCCACATGGGGGTCTGTCATTGAGACTGAGGACCGGAGGAGTGGAAGGGTTCTTGTCAGGAGTGGGTGGGGGCAAGGCTGGGGATGGAGCTGAAACAGGACTTTATTTTGAAAGGGGCTTAGATTGCTGTCTCTGCTAGCCTAAAGAGCAGCCAACTTCTGCCCAGCCTGGCCAGGCCTCCGAGCCAGCTCCCGTGTTTCAAGAGAAGAGGAAGCGGGTAGGGAGAGAGAGGGAGAGGAGCCCACAGACTCAGAAGTTCGAGCAGCTAGGCCTCCAGTGTGCTGGAAGACGGATGACTGCCCTGTGTGTGCCCCGCGATCCCCGGGCAGCGCCCTCAAGGAACAGAGAGAAGATCATGGGGCTGGGGGGCCTGGGCTCTGCCTGGGTGGGTGATGGGGATGCAGGTGACGTCCAGGCCAGTGCTCAGGGAGTTGAAAGTCCCGTGGGGGAACAAGCTTACACATCGTTGTGCAATGGATGGATCCTGTCTGAAAGGCGAGGGAAGGGGGGTGCGCCTGCGCAGCTGCAGGATGGGAGAAGTCCACCCTGAAGAAAGAGGGATTTTAAATGAGAGGACTTTGACAGAGATAGAGAGATAATAACATGAAGCAGAATGTGCAGAATATGGGGAGGGGGGGCAGCTCTAAGCATTCAGATTTAACAGGAGTGTAGAATGTGAAAGAATGAATGGGGGGAAGGGCTTGGAGCCTGGAGTGTCCCAGAACCTTGTCCTTGGACTTAGAAATAAAGGGGAGCCATTGAAGAGTTGGGGAAAAGCAGTGACATGACCAGTTAGTTTGATGGATCCCCTCGTGAGTGGGGAGACCCAGGCACATGGAGGTAGGTCGCGGTTTCAGTTAGGGAAGACCTGCTAGCTGCCACTACAGATTCCCAAACCCCAGATTCACCAAAGAGGTTATTTCTAGCTCACAAAAGCGAAGCTAACTTGTCAGAGAGCTCAGGGTCGGGCTCTGCTCCTTCAGGAATTCAAGGATCCTGACTGAGAGGCTCTGCCATCTTCAATGAGAGGCTCCGCTGGTGGCCCTGCAGTTGACATTCTCGGCCACCAGAGGCGCTCTCAGGAGGTTCCTGTGGGCCAGGCGTTCCACTGGCTGAACTCAGTCACATGTCCCAGGTGGGTGGTCCCTGACTGGCCATGTGTCTCTGGGGCATGAAAATCTGGTGGTCATCTCTGCCGCAAGCACAGGGTTAGGAATTGAGATCTGCAGTGGTCTGTAAGCAACATAAATGGAAAAGACATGGGGGTGTGTCTCCATTTAGACTGTCGTGTGGTCCTTCACAGAAGCAATCCGTGATTCCAACAACAAATAAGGTTTATTCAAAAGCGAAACAACAGAAAAGGCAGATTAGAGAGCATGTTCATGGCAAGACCCAGGTGCCCATCCTCAAATCAAGGCTAACAGTCTCCTAAATAATTGGGAACAGCACCATTTCCTGAAGAGGCACAAGGCAAACTGGGTCATGTCGTTTGCCTTACGTGTGCAAAAGCACTCTCCTTCCTTCTGACTTCAATTAAATGGGCTCTGAATGCTAGTGTTCACAGGTGTTAGGATGAGGAGAAGGCAGAGAAGGAAAGCAAAAGATGGTGGCTTCAGGGGAAAGGGAGAATTGGGCAGTACTGCAGAGGCATCAAGGAAGGGAGATGCCAAGCAAGAGTGCTTCAGGGTGACTCCCAAAAGGCTCTTGGAGGAGGGTCTGGGCTTTGGGAAGCCCTCTGCAATGACCCCTAGCCCTTTCAGAAGCACAGTAAGTGAGCTGATCTCAGGGCATTAAATTCACTTCATGACCTGGGTGTGAATCCAGACATAGCCACCTTGACCTTGAAGACACAACTTAACCTCTCTGAGCCTCAGGTCTGACGTACCTGTACCTATGTTTCAAGTTTATTGTAAGTTTTAAAAGTAATATGCTTTGCAAAGTGTTTCGCTTTTACCAGGGCCCAGTAATTCGTGCAGCCGACATTTATGGTGGCCCTCCCAAGGGCCAGGCACCTCCTTGGATAATGCGTATTTCAAGAACCCAGTCAAATCCCTGCCCTAAAGCAGCTTATACTCTAGTTGGACTGGAGACACAGAAGCAGATCCTCACATTCCAGTAGGGTAAATGTAGTCATGGAAGTGATCCTGGAGGACGAGAGCCAGCCCTGGCGTGATGGGGGAGGTGACAGTCACAACGGGAACAAAGGAGCAGATGTTTGGCCACCAGCATGTGTGTGTTGGGGCTCTTGCAGGCATGTGGGTGAGGCAGGAATCTGAGTTCAGTGTCTCTGACCATAAAACTGCAGCAGAAGGAGTAGAAGATGTGATGGGAAATGTAGGCAGGGTGCTGACCTTGAAGTTGTATCCTTTGTGTTAAGAGAATTTACTCCCACCCCCACAATGAGTTACCTTAGAGGAGATCTGTGAACAGGAGACACGTAATGGCCAGATGTATATCCTAATGAGGTCACCCTGGCTGCTGTTTCAAGAAGAGATTGAGGAGAGGAAAGTAAAGTAAGGAAGCCCAGGACGTGGTTCCGATACATGATGATGAAGGTCTACAGCAAGTAGTGGTAGTGAGGATGACAATTCAAAGTCACGTGCCAGCGCTGTGCTAAAGGGTTACATGCGTTGTCTTTGCTTATTTTTCATGCCCAAGAGTGAAGAAACTATGCCTTTGAGGAATAAGTAACCCAACACCCCCATACTGTTAAGGGGCCGAGCCAAGATTCTAACTCAAAGCCAGAGACTTCGCCACCGCAGGATGCTAACTGAGAGACACCAGGGAGATGACAGGGTGTGGGATGGAGTGGGGGGGACTTAGGGACAGCTTTGAAGAGAGAAGTGAGGGAAGGGAGGCTGCAAGGATGACTCCCGGATTTCTCCCTTGGAATGGCATGCCTCCGCCTGCCACTGACACCAGAGGAGTGCAGATCTCAGGGAAAAATGAGGAAACAGGAGATGCTGGGAAATGCTGGGAAGTGCTGGGAAGCAGTGTGTCTGAGACCCCACGGAAGGCATCAGACAGGAATTCAGAAGTCAGCTGACTGTACATGGTGGTTAAGTTCTGAATGATGGCCACCCTCATTGTCTCCATTGCTTTGGGTGCTGGAGAGAGGGGTCCTGGGAAGGAGAGGAGCCCTGAGGAGATAAAGACTAAACTATCTCCCTCTAAAATAAAGCAAATACATGAGCCAAACCAGTCAATCTCATTTTGAGAAGGAGAGAAAAGAGCTGGTCTTAGGTGGAGCCTCTCTCTTTTCCTGGCTTTATTGTTTCCTCTTGTCCTGCTCCTCTGAGGAATGAACAGACGTGTTCAGATCTCGTAATTTACGTGAAATACTGTTAACACTAAATACGTGCTAGGAAACCTGACCACCCCTGCATCTCCCCTTCTCTGGAAGGCCAGGGAGGGCCACCTGCTCCTCCTCAAAGGCCACCTGGAACAGTACAGCATGGGGACGGCTTTCCCTGGCGGGGGAGGTGCTGGCCCCAGCAGTCCATCATCAGTCAACTCCCACTTTGCTTCTCCTGGTGTCTGTCCCCAACCATTCCCTAGGGCTGCCTACCCTTGGCTGTTGAGGATACTCTTCCGTCTGCCTACCTCACACTCCCCTCTATGCCTCCATCTGTTCCCTCCTCCTCTGACCCTTGGTTTCCCCTCCTCTCTTCCTCTTTCCAGGCCTTACTTTGAGCTCGCCTTGGGCATCACTGCTACCCTAATTCATGCCATGAACATTTCTTTTCTCGTCTTAATTCACCCAATGAGGACCTCCTGCGTGCTCAGACATGATGGTGGCCCCTCAGTTCTCAGAGGTGGGGGTGGAGGAGGATTGTGAAGTTTGTGGTGTCTGCCCCACCTTTTGGTGCCATCCCATGGCCTAGGCCCGTTGCTGCAGGACCTGTTCCTGGTCATGTGGCCAAGGGACCTGCTTCCCTCTGCCACTTCTCTGCCCCTCTGAAGCACCCTGGGCCATCTAAGGACTGTCTGCAGCCTCTTTTCTGAGACCAGCAGCCCTGTTTCCACTGCTGCTTTTTAAAACCCACACCCACCCTGAGTGTTGTCCACCTCCCCAGATCTCTGCCCCAAGAGACAAATATGTTCGAAGAAGCATCAGTTCACTGTCAGTAGTTCGAACCCTCCTAGATCTGTCATCAAATATCAATAATGCAGGTTTGGACCAAACCCTGGTTTGCTTTTGTTCTACTTTGAGAATAAAAATAACCCCTAACGTCAGTATTCAGGGGTAGCTGCTGTTGGCATTTTGTTTTATTCTCCAGCGGGTATTTTTTTATGGACTTAAAATCATAGCTTTGACCTTGCTCATGTTTTGGTCAAAGTTGCCATCTAAACTATTTTCAAGCAGACAGCTCAGCGGTGCTAAAGTACATACATGCCCCCGTGCCACCATCGCCACCACCATCTCCAGAACTCTGTCCATCCTGCGAAACTGAAACCCTCTGCCCCTTAAACAGCAGCTCTGCCAAGCCCTGCCACCACCATTCTACTTTCTGTCTCTGTGGTTTTCATTACTCTGCATGCTTTCCATATGTGACTGGCATATTGGCATTAAGCTTCGCCCATGTTGTAGCAGCAGGAGAATGGATTGCTGAGAATGGATTGCTGAGGCGGACTAATATCCCATTGTCGTAGGCATCACATTTGCTTCCCCTTTCACCCATTGACAGACTCTTGGGTGCTTCCACATTTGGGTTATTGTGAATGATACGCTATCAGCAGGGATCTACAAATACGTCTTCTTCAAAATTCTTTTCAGCAAAGACCCAGAAGTGGAATACTGGGTCTTATGATGATTCTATTTTTAAGTTTTTGAGGAACTGCCATGCTGTTTTCCAAGTGGCTGTGCTGTCTTACATTCCCACCAACAGTGGGCAAGTGTTCTGATTTCTTCTCCCCGTCCTTCATTTGTTATTTTCTGGGGTTTTTGGTGTGTTTTTTTTTTTATACTAGCTTTCTAAATGGGTGAGAGATGACTGCTTATCTTTTACATTTACCTTATATTTTAAGGTTGTCATGACAGATTTTGAACACACACTCTCTCCCATTCCCCTGTTATTAGAAATTTAGGATGTTTTCTTTCAGTATTTTTGCTATTATAAATAAAATTGCAAGAAGACTATTCATAAATATTGGCTGGACTTTTTAGTATTTCCATAAGCAAGGATTGGCAGATAAAATACAGGATGCCCAATGAAATTGGACTTTCAGAGACACGGTGAATCATTTTTAATATTAGTTGCCCCAAAATATTGCTGGGAACATCTTAAACAAGTATTTGTTGTTTTCCTAAAATTCACATTCAACTGGGTGTCCTATGGTTTTCTTTTCTGGATCTAGTTAACTTCTCATAGGTGTAACGCCCAGGAGTGAAGTTAATGAATAAAAGCTGATGAACATTTTCAAAGTTTTGAATGCGTTAGGTCAGAGGTCTTTTCAGTCATGTAATGCTAGTTTGTCTCTCTCCTAACAGAATTCCTGTTTTCCCACAAAGGTGGCAGATTTGAATTATTTCATGTCAAAACAAAACAAAATTCTGCTCCTTGGATGGGTAAAAAATAATCATTCATGAAACTTTGATTATCAATGAAAAAGACCCTTTGTTTCCAAAGACTTTTGTACTCCCTTACATGAAAACTCTGTTCTGGTTCTTTGTTCATTGATTTTGTTTTTCTTGTCAGATTACATGAATTCTTTTTTTTCTTCTTGTTTTAAAGGAAAGGTGCAGGCAGGAATGAAGGTGAGCAGGCAGGCAGGCAGGAAGAGAGAGGAGGAAGAAGCACTTTGCTTTACTTTTATTTAGTTGTTCACACTGGTTGTTTCCCCCAGACCCAAGAATCCAAGCCAGGTCCTTGGTTTGTATGTGGTCTGTGCTCCTTCAGCGACTGACCCTAAAGGCTTCGCCACCAGGGTGTGCCAAACTATATGAATTCTTAAGGGTTAATAATCTTGTGTCTCACATTTTATTGCAAATATGTCTCCCTGTTTTTTGTTTACATTTTAACTAGACTTTGATTATTTTCCAAAATGAAGTCATTTCAACATTTCATATAGTCAAATCTCTAGTCTTTTCATGATTTATCCATTGCTTTTAGTCTAAAGTTTCTCATCAAGAGATTAGATCTATCTACTCACCTATATTTTCTTTATAAATGTGTGTGGATTCTCTTTATTAGTTTTATATTTAGCTCTCTTAGCCACAGGGTATTTATTTGGAAATGATGTGTAATGAGTGCTATAATTAATGATTTCTCTGAAATAGCTAATGGTCTCAGTTCTATTTGTTAAATAAAATCTCTCTCTTCTCAATGATTTGTGGTGACTTTCAGTCTTACAAATAAGGAAAAATCCATTTTTCTTAAGTGGCTATTCATGTCAATTAAAGGCTTATGTAGTCAACAAATATTTATTGAGTGCCTTCTGTGAGTCAGAAGGAACTGAAGAATTTAAGATTTCTTCCTGCATGAATATTTGAAATAGAAAGGAAATTCTATTCATTTTCAAATCATTGGGGAAAATGGACATAATTTTGTTTAATTTATTGATTCTTATTTATCTGTCTTACAGGAATCTATTTTACTGAAGCTTAATTGTATTCATCTATGTTCCAGGAGTTTTACCTCTTACTGCTATATCATGTCTTCTTATCACACTGGGAGAAACTTCAAAATGATAGTTATGTAATAAAACTGTGTAGTAGAAGTGATACAGACATCCTTTTTTTAAATCTCTGCTTCTAATGAAATTATCTCTAATGTGGAGAAAATATTTTGATTTAAGATAGAGTATTTTTTAATTTTGCTAATATTTTTTCTCAGAAAAAGAAAAATCAGGAACAATTAATAGTACTTCTAGCTTAGTGGGATTGCATGGGGTAGAATGACAGTGAGCACACATAATCCCCATCAAATATTTTATGGTACTTTTGTGGACTGTTTTAAAGTCTTGTTTATACATACCAATTAAAGAAAAATTTTGAAAACCTACAAATACATAGATATGTGTGTACATATACAGTATTTTAATGTGTTTATTGTAGTATATATGCATAAAATGTATGTGCATGTTTAATATGTGCATTGTAAAACACAGCCAATTTTTAAAATGTTAAATAAACATTCTAATATTTTTCCATTATCCCAGTAAATCAGCTTGTACATATGCTACTTTGAAGTCCAGTCCTTTAAAAGATGATTATTATGGGATATTTGTGAGCTCAGTCTTCCCCAAGTATGTACAGAGTTCTCTAGAACATCTACACACTCATTTCTATCAGTCACTGAGGAGCTCAAATAATGTTTTTCATCTGAATATGCACAATTTGAAATGCCTCTTAAGCTTGAGAAGAATTTGCAAACTACTAGGATAAAACTCGTAATGACAACATGCACACACACACACACACACACACACACGCACACACATGAAAGAAAAGCAAGTTATTCGACTTTGCCTCGCCTTGGGCAAGTTATGTAGCCTCTTTGGGACTCAGTTTCCTCATTACTAAAATGACAGGGTTGGGCTAGATGACTGCCAAGCCCCTTCCTGGTGTAACGGTGATGCCCCTAGGGAGGTATCACATTAGGGGAGAAGCAGATCTTCGTGTCAGTCAGCAGGACAGCTCTGTCATGAGGAAATTGAGCAGAACGCAGTGTACACTGAACTCAGTCCTGGCGTTCCCCAGGAGCACCGCTGGCACCCACCGTAGTATCGGAACATGAAGGATTTGGAGATCTTTTGGAGGAATCGGAAAAAGACAACATAAGCAGCAATGCATTGGAAAATGCGTCCTCTGAGGAAAAGCTAAAGACGTGGAATTCCTCAGGCTAGCAAAGGACACAGTAAGATGGACCTAGTTTTGAGCTCCTAGCATTTGTGCAACTGTTTAATAGAGATGCCAGCCGCCTTCAGTGGAGGTCTGTTAGCTGCAAAGATCAGAGGCCGGCTGGAGCTAGCTCATAGAATCCACATCCAGAAACACACATTCCAGGACTAATGGGAACAAACCAGCTGTGAGAAACTCAGACTTCTCTCCTAGTGGCTCCCTGTTCTAAAACATTCTCTCTGAACCTCTGCCCCTCATTCCTTACTCCTTTCCATCTCACTAGAAACTTATGGAACCAGGGCCCCCCTTCAATAGCTACATTTTCGACCTCAGTCTTTCCATTTTACTGACCCAGTCCTTCCATTTGCCATCCTAGAGGCCCCTGAAAATGACTTATTTACCCTAACTCATCCTTTGAACCAGGTCACTCCAATCATTGGTGGGTCACCAGTAAGGGGTCACCCATAGGTCAGGGGCTCATCTGGCCCTGTGAGGAAGGAAGAGGGATGTCTTCCAGAACATGGGTGTTTAGGTAGATGTCCTCAGATCAGTGTGTGGGCAGACTGGCCATGATAATTATCTTTGGAAAAGAGACCAACTGTCCTTTGATCTGATGTTGAGGAAGGTAAGAACAAAATAAGGCTGGCCCCAAGCTCTCATACAGCAGTAAGCTGTAATAGCGCTTCCCAGGGCACCCTTTGAAACAATGTGAGTCTTCTCCTACCTTAAGATATGCTGACAGAGTCCTGCCTCCAGATGGTGGCCTGGCCTGTAGGGCCTCTGACAGTCACCTCTTGGCCTATATGAATATAAAGTCACTTCCCCTGCTGTTGCCTAATTTCTCCATCAGCAATGTCTGGTCTTTGCTGATGGGAGACGAGCTATTTGAAGGTTTTACAAAGCACCAAATCTGATTAACTACTGAAATAGACTTACTTCTTAACCAGAAGAGCCCCAAATCTGGGAGAACACTTAGGTTCAAGTGTTCTCCCAGACTGACTTGGCCTCTTTTCATCCATTTTGAGTATCTGATTTATACCAGCTTCCCTGAACTCACTCACAACCCAATGCCTTTGAGTTCCTACCCTCTCATTGTCTGAAGCTACTTAGGGCTCCTCTGCTCAGCATCCTGCCCCGAAATCCCCATCGTCTCCCAGGACAAAGAAAATGAGACATTAATAAACGAGTGGGCAAAGTCAAGGTTTACAGGTTTTTTTCCTGTGCTAGATTTAATCACACTGCAGCCCTCAAATATAGGTAGGCAAAAACCCTAATTACCTCAAATGCAAAAGCCTTCAAAACACTGACCTCAACTTAGAGTAAGGCTTCATCTACCCAAAGCACAAATGCTCAGAAACCTCACTCTCTAAAATCAGACCAGAACTTGGAGAGAAGCCAAGTGACAGCTCAGCTGCCAACATTATCTGCATAGGTTTATACTGGTTTATTTAAAGTGGCACCTCATTCAAGGTCACTGTCCCCAGAAGGCTGCAGAGGGCTCATTATCCTTTCAGAAACACTGGAAGAATCTTACAGAGCTAGAAAAGCCTGGGTCCCTCATTCATAATCTGTTTACTTTTTGTTTACACAGAATTTTAATGCGTTTTCATATCTGGTTTCTCTACCCAGAGCGTACTAAAAGAAGTTGATTCATGAGGTCACTACAGGTAAAGTGGCACTCTCCCTGATAACGAGCAGACCAGGAACCCCAAAAGCACAGCAATATGAAACGACTTGGAATACAGACAAATGGCCACACATATCTCAAAGGTTTCGGCTCTACTGGAATAACAACACAGTATCTGAAGTTTAGAAAAATGACCCTAAGCAGAACACAAATGCTCAGGTAAGAGCAGCGTAGTCTGTCTGAAAGCCTGACAAGGAGATGATTTTTAAAAATTATTTCACTGAAGGAACAGTACATCACAGCACCACATAGGTTTAAGGTGGGCATCAGCATCTCTCAATAATACATTAAGTTTACCATTTTTGAGAAAGATTTCTAGCCAAAATGATGACATTTTTAAATGTGCCATTTCAAAGGGCAAATCTAGCTAGCTGGAACACTTCCCCATCCAGAAAGATGAGCTTTGTTCTGGAAAACTGAGGTTTTACTGTAGTTCCATTTGCACTCTCTAGACTTTTTCCCTAAAGGAAAAAAGGGCATCTAGTCAGCCAGGGAAATGCTGTTACTTTGACTTAGATGCTATTTGGAATCACCGAGAGGCTTACGGAGGTTTTACTGTATTTGGTGTGCAGGCTTCACTTGGCACCCTTGCTTGAAAAGGCTGCCTGCCTTTGAACTAATCCTCTATTTATAATCCAGCTGGAGAAAGGTCTCAGCAATGTATACAAATTCCTAGGATTTACAGAGCACTGCTCACGTAGCGATTTCCCTAGCAGAGACGCTGCCTTGGCCCTCACTTCTCAGAAGGCACCCTGAATCCTCTTCCTGGGGCCGTGGCAGAGGGTGACTGGCATGCCCAGGAAGGTTCTTGCGTTCTTGGTGGGGAGCACAGGGCCCATCTGGGGACAGGGACATGAGCTGCATTAGGCTCAGTAAACACCATCACTCACTCTTGACAGCCTGCACTGTGAGACGCCCTTTTCTGAGGGCCAAGGACTGAGGCTCTGTGCACTGCTTTCCCCTATCAAGTCATTCTTTTCTTATAACTCATTCCCTCCCCGAAACGTCGCCAGCTTCACATTTTCCTTTTTCCCCCTCGCACAAATTACTGCAAGTCATGGCGTCTAAATATAGACCCCAGTCTGTTTTCCAGATGCAGAGTCCTGGCCATTCAGCCTCGACATTTTCCTGGTGTCTTTCCAGCTGCCTTTTGCTCTTGCTTTCATTTCTCCTTCTTTCTCACCTTCCCCCCAACCCCTATGCTCTTGCCCCTGCCTCCAAAACTCCTCGTCTTTCCTGCTTTTCCTGTTCAAAGAAAAAGTCTAAAAGCAGGACCTGAAGCCTGGGTAGCCCTCTCTTCAGCTAGTGGTGGAGTAAAGACATAATCTAAGAAGAGGTAAGAAACACAGAGTCCTCTAGGACCCTCAGCAAGGAGCTTCCATGAGTTCTCGCCCATCCCTTCACCTACTTGCTCTATCCAGAAGCCATTTAACTTCCATCCGTCATATTGGCTGGTTCCTCTTGGGTCCTGAATGACAAAGAATGATTAGCTGGTCACTCCCTCCATTTAACAACTTCCCACATTACTGAAAAATAACTACTGGGATACACATCAGCCATCATTTCCTTGAGGTTAAATAATATCAATTCCTTTTGCCTTTCTTCATCAAACCTAGGTGTCCAGAATGTTAGTCATTTTCACGGATTCCGTCTGTACTGTCTCCAAATTGGCTCTATGCCATTTAGGACCTGGAGCTGGGTCTTGAGTTCTCTGCCCTAATAAGGGTTTGGTTCCCACTGTGTGAGTGTATTAGGAGAATTCACCTGATTCTTCTCAACCTCAGGCCCCTGACTAATTAAAAAAGAAGTGCTGTAGGGAGATGTGTGTTCACACCTCATTGAGCTCCGCTCCAGTGATCCCCTTTTGGCCCTTTTCTGCATTGAAAACAAATTTGGATTCATGTACCTATCTTATTCCAACCCTTTGATAAGTTTGCTCACTGTTAACCAACTTGCTTAAAGACTAGCCTATGGTCTTAAAGGGATCCATGTTCTACAGAGAGAGAATATGTAACTCTTAAGACAGTTGTTCATTTCTTTATTGTAGGCAGTTTAGCAGCGTCTCTGGCCTCTACCCATTGGGTGTCAGCAGCATGCCTCTCCAAAATTATGACAGACATTTCCCCAGACGTGGCCAGATGTCCCCTGGAGCAAAATTACCTGGAGATGAGAACCACTGAACTAGGGAGATGAACACACATGTAAATGACGTTTGAACTTAAAAGAGTCCCATCACAAGGCATGAACATAGGACCGAGCATGCAATTGGAGGGCATGTGAGCTGTGTTCTATTAACTATATTAACGTGAGGATTGCACAGGTGGTGAAAACCGCATATACAAAGGCAGTGGAGTATCATAGTTCAGTGTACCTGGCATGGCAGGTGCCTGAGGAGATGAGAATGAACTGGGACAGGCCCCAGCTGATAAAGGGCCTTGTATAACAGAGACAGCTGCCCTCGATCCTGGGATAAAGGAAAATGGAGATTTTTAAGCTGGGGAGCATCATGAACAGATATATTTTTGTCATGATAGAATGATGGGAGGGGAAACATTGATGGCAATTTAGGAAGAGATGATGGGGGCTCAAATTAAAGAGTGGTGCTTGGGGAGGCCACGAAGGGGCAGAACTTGAGAGCTCCTTCTGAGGCAGCAGATGGAGGACTCAAAGTGGGTGAGTGGCAAAGAGGGAGCTGTAGGTGACTCTGATACCTTAGGGTAGATGACATTCTTCTGCATTAGTCTTGGAGTTGAGGCCTTTTCCCACCCTGGCAACAATGGACTGGGGTTGTGCCCACCTTACAAGGGACGATGAAACTTCGGGGTTATGCTGACATCTCGGAGTGTTTATGCTAATCCTTCCTCACTTGCCTTCCAATTATGCTCAGTGGAGGCATCGGGAGGAAAGGACCCCGCCACTCGGAATGTGGTAAAGGAACTGAGCTTCTTCGATCGGTCGCCTCCAGCACCTGGCAATCAGGTGGCCCTGAGCCTCAGTTTATCCATTTGTGATGAGAGGATGTGGTGAGTATAAATAGCCATTTCCCTGGGTGGTTTGGACTCCATAGGTCCTTGGCACTTAATGCGTGCAGTTGGCCAGGATCATGAGTGGTTGTAATCAGGTCTGATGGAAAGCCCCCCTGACTCCACCGTGGCCTTGAGTGACTGCCAACTCCGTGACCAGGCCTGCTTTGAGACTTGCCTGCAAATTCTTTTTTTGTTTTTCTCCAGCATGTCTGGTTCATGCACACAGACTTCCCCAAACTTCTCAGGCTTCACAAAACCCCTCGACTGTGCCTCCTATTGTCGTTTACCGTCCCCCAGCTCAGAGGGAAACCTTGAGACACTCCCACTCCGTTGGGTTTCAGGAAAGCCCTCTCTCCAGCTCCCCTCCCTGCTTCCCAGCTGAGTTAGCATGAAAGAGAAGATGGGGAGGCCCAGACAGAGGCAACTCAGAGAAAGGCTATCCCCGCTGGCCAGTCACAGTGGCCTCAGGTCTGCTATGTGACACCTTTTTCCAGTGTTCCTCTGGGTGGGCAAGGTGAGTGGATGGTGACAAGAGGTAAATATGTAAATGGCATGTGTGTGTGCGTGTGCATGTGTGCATGTGCTCACTGCCCCTCACTCCCAGGAGCCCCTGCGCTGATGGCAATCTCTCTCCACATGAGAACAAGGGCCTTCATTGTTAGGCTGTCTATCTCTTGGTTTCTGATTCACCCTGGGCCACTGCAGCCTGAGCAGGTTCGCAGCTGCTCAGGGATATACTTTCCAGTACATTTAGGACTTGGAAGTGCCCCAGGTTTCAGGAACACATGGTGAAGGGGGGAGGGAGGGGGCTCAAATAAATTAGAAAGGGGGGAATGTGGGCTACTTCTTTCTTTCTTCAAGACGAATCTCCATTTTCATCATCTGATAGCAGGAACAGCATCTGAGGACGGCGGATGAATTGCAAACCTGTGCAGGTCGGGGGAGAGAGCAGGCGAGTTGGGGGAGAGGGCAGATTTATTTCATCCTGGCTGAGGCCTTCTTGTGCAGCCCCGGCACCTGTGACACGCAGCTCTCGCTCCAGTTACACAGTCTCTGCCCTGCTCTGGGCGGCCGGGAGCCCATGGGGCCAATGCTCCCAGAAGTCAGTCTTAGAGTCAGCCTCTGGCTTCCAAGAGCCAGGCCAAGGGCTGGAGAGGAGCACAGACTGTCCCTAAGTTCTGGGGACCTGGGCAGGGGAGGGTGGACCAAAGGTTCCAATAAGGACTGATTTTCTAGACTGATGTATTTTTTCTCGATCCTGGTGCCTCATTAATGAGGGAATAGAGATGGTGCTTTCCCAGGATCCAGTGTCACCGTCTTTCCTCCAAAGCAGGTAACCACCTTGCAGCAGAAGGAAGCTGACCCATGCATTCTCCACACATTCAACCCCACCCTTCATCATCCATCTAATGTCTGTTCAGGGCCTTCTGTGCACCAGGCATGGTCCAGGCACTGGCTTTTAGCAAAGAACAGAACAAGGTCCTTGCCTTCTGGGAGTGCCCATTTAACAGAGAACCCCAACATGGACCTCAAGTACAGCACAGTGTGAGGAGAGCGCAACAGGACACATCCAATTCTGAGCACCCCAAGTTCCTCGAGAGACCAGGTGACCTGCTCACCTGCCTTCAGGCAGCTTCCTCTGCCGCCACCATCTAGCTGGGTGACCTGGCCAGGTTTCTCTGTGTGCCTCAATCATCCGAGTCTGCCTGTGGGGGTGACCATAGGGGCCCGCCTACCTCCCAAGTTAGGTGAGACTCCGGTATGACTGTGCACAAAATCCCTTACAAAGTCTAGAACCTCTCTCTGATTTTCACACCGTCTCCCCCTTTCCAATAGCATGAGGCTTACGCCCCATCACACATGAGCCACTCTGGGAACAGGGAGGCCCATGTGTGATGCTGGAGTTTGCCACACCCTCCCTGGCCCGACCCCTCTGGGCAGTGCTGACAGGGCCGGCCTGTGTGGGGCTCAGATCAGCTCCTGGCTCCCAGACAGAGCCCCTTTCTCCAGTGCTCTTGCACAAAGCTCACTCACAGGGTCCCATTCAGAGGGCTGGGTGACTGAAAGGGCGAAAGCAGGCTGGCAGCGTGACCTTTGGGCCTGCCTCAAGGGGTGAGAGAGTTAAGCCTCAAGGCCCCCCAGGCCCGAAGGGACCCACCAGGCCCTGATTCTGCACAGACACAGCATGGAAGGGGCAGAGTGGACGAGGACAGGGTCTGAGTCCCTGGCCCTGTGCCCCTTCATGAAGCACTTGCCTCTTGGTCTCCAGTGTCTGCATTCATTCTCAGAGCGGGAGGGACCAGCACTCCCTGCAGTATAGAAGCTAGAGCAGAGATGAGTTTTGTTGCTGAATCAAATGCTCTTAACAGCATGACTCAAAAGGATCATCTAGTCACAATGCTGTCTCATAGATCTTTTCGCAGAGATGGAAGGTTCCATATCGGCCATTCAGTATGACAGTCAGCAGCTACATGTGGCTAATGAACTGGAAAATGCGACTGAGGCACTAACCTTTTCATTTAAGTCCCCTGTGGATGCTATCTGTGACCCACGACATCCTACTGGGCCGTGCTGGTGAGGTGACAGGGGACACTGAGCCGCGCAGACCCAGGCTCGCGCCGTGACTGTGACACACTGACCACTGCGTGACCGGGGTGTTATCGGATCTTTCGGAACTCATTTTCCCCGTTGTTAAATATGAGGTTCAACAGAGCAGTAAGCAAGACGGGGGAGTGGCGGGGCCAGGCTTCTGCCCCAAGCCCCAGGGATGCAGCTCTCAGGACCAAAGATGAGCTTGTGGCTCCCTCAGCCGGGACCCCCCCTTCACCTCTGCCGGCAGGGGTTGGTCTGGGCGCTTCAGATTGTTGAGTTTGGAAGGAGGTGACAGACCCAGTCTTTTCCTTGCTAGGCCAGCACTTCTCCATCCAGAGAGGCCTGTATGCAGAAAAAACTCACCCCTCCTCAGTGTGGAGCTTTCCAGGGCGGGGTCTGGAGCACCCTCCAGGTGGAGGACACTGCCCAGGCGTGGGCTCTGCTCTGCCTGCAACTTGATCCTCCCGGTAAATGCCCCTGGAGTGGGTCCCTAGGGCTTGGGGCAGAAGCCTGGCTCCGCCACTCCCCCGTCTCGCTTACTGTTCTATTGAACCTCATATTTAATAATGGGGAAAATGAGTTCCGAAAGGTCCGCTAACACACCCGGTCACACAGTGGTGAGTGTCACAGTATCAGTGCGAGTCTGGGTCTGCTCGACTCAACGCCTCAGTGTCCCCTCTCGCCTCACCAGCAGGGCCCACCCTGGTACACCTGAGTCTGGTACACCGTGCTGGCCAATGATGTGGCAGGAAAAGGTGCCCCTGCTTCTCCACCAGCTGCTTTTCTCCTAAGCGGTGCCGGTGCACCAAGTTTTCACTTCCTGGCTAAGAACTTACCTGTCTCATGGTCCCAATTTTTTTTGGATCATTATTTTTCCGAATGATAATTGCCTTGCAGGCTGATTTCTCCTAAGATCTAGCCCTGCCCTTTCCAAGATATCCACAGTCACTGCAGGACTCCAAGGGAAGGAGTGTGGGTAATGTGGAAAAAGAAGGCTCTGGGCCAGGTCCGTGGGTAGGATGGGATGGAAAGAGCTCCCCAAGTGCTCTCCGAGAGCACCCCACCTTTTCCTGTGAGAGCTTCGGAAACAGCATTTTGGGGCCCCTGGCACTTCCATGCAGGTCAGGGGGGCTGCCCAGAACAGGAATCTGGGGCCCACACACTCAGCCTCAGCTAGCACTCATGGGCCTCTCTTCATGGTGCATGGCTCTGGGAGTCACTAGCTGGCAAGACCCAAGGACACTCCTCCACTAGACATGACGGCCAGGCAGGAGAGCTGGCAAGTGCAGAAAGCCCATGGTCACAAAGTAAAATAGCTCCTGCAGGGCCAAGGATGGTGAGTTTGTTTTCCCATCGCCTCCTCATCCCAGATGCGCCAAGTGTGTTTGCTGACTGCTGCGTCACAATCCTGATCCTTCCACAAAGGGCAGGGCGACAGGAACTCGACTTCATCCACAGAGAAGGTGGGGATTGAGGAAGTCACTTAGAGACTCAGTATCTGCTTTCTTCTCTGCCAGCCCACATTCCATCAGGTCATCCCCATCTTCATTAGGACGTACTCATTAGGTACAAAGATGTGGCGGCTTTGTGATGTCATTCCAATGTCACTACAACTCCGCGAAGTTGGTATCACTCTTCCCCTTTTATAGACAGAGAAAGTAAAGATCAGAGAAGTTACTAACTTATGCAAAAATCACACCGCTCCTCCGAGACAGGAGAGAGGACATGAAGCAAGCCCAGGCTGCGCTCCCTGCAGCACTGCACAACCCCAGCAAAGAAGAGCAAGAGAGAGGGAAGTGGTGGAGTGACCTTCCACTTAACATGCCAGGGAGCCCAGAACACGGAGTCTGCTGTCTCCGGAGGAGGCCCCACTGCCCAGAGTGCGGGCAGAGTGGAGACCCGCGGGGAAAACGCTGCAGCCCCAGCTGCGGATGTGGCCGCTGGTCCCTCCGCCCACCCTCAGTGGAGCCTTTTCCTCTGGGCCATCCTGTTCCACTGGAAAAACAATCTCTCCTGCCTGGGGACTTGGGGCCGGCTGGGCCACCTTCTGGGCTGTCTTCATTCAGATCCCATTTCTCTCCTCTCCAGGAGGTGGGGGAGGGAGTCATGCTGGGGAGGGGGAGGGTGAGGCTGAAGCCTTGTCTGTCCCCCTTTAAGCCCAGCAAAGAAAAATAGCCCTTTGCCAAGATCTTTCATCTCAGTCATTTACTCTCACAGATGTTTTCTGCAATATAAACATGAAGCAAAGAATGCTGGGGAGGACAAAAGGGCGGGAGGCAGCAAGGGGAGAAGGGAGAAGAAATCGACAGTTTTGAAATCTGGGCCTGCAGAAGGCAGGAAATGGGACCTCGGCAGGGCCCCTTCTGCCCAGAGAGCATGGGTGACCTCAGGTCACTGCGCTGGGCCAAGCGGAGGGTCACTTCCGGAGGTGTCTTTGAAAGGAGGTTCTAGAGATGTGGCCCAGACTTTGAGTGGGTGGTCTCCCCAAACAGCCTCCGTGCCTGGGAACCCACACATGGTGAGCAGCTGCTGGGCCTGCCAGGCTCAACCTGGAGCCATGCCCTGCTGGGCACACAGCTGCCCACCTAGCGTGCCCCCCAAACTGGGCTGGGTGCTGGGCAGGGACGCTCAACCTGCTGCCCGCAGATTTGTCAGCAAGACCAGTAGGAGGTGCAGGTACCCACAACAGGAATTAAGATTTGGTTGCACCAATGGGAGCAAGAAACTTGGACTGGAGAAGGTTGAAGGAGAGACCCTATGGTGAGTCAAGAAATAAACCCAGCAAGTCAGATGTCTCTTAGCTGAAAAGTGCATAGGATTCCTCCTGATGTCAGTAGCTCTTCAACTAAGAAGCCATGGATTGCAAACTCAAATGCCTATGAGGACCAAATAGAACCCAAAAGAGTGGAGTTGAGCAGGGACTGTGTGACCCGGGGAAGGCAGGCCCATCTGAAATGGACAGATGCAAGTCAGTTCCAACTAAGTATTTAAGAAAGCCCAGAAATTCAGGGGTTTGTATAAAATCTCCAGGGTTTTGTTTCCAAATATTTGCAATAATTTAAAACAAAAAAACAACAACAAAACCACTGTTGGCCACATGAGACATGCCTGTGGGCAGGTTTTAGTTTGTGAATCATGGGTTTGAGACGTTTGCAAAATGTTGGTTGAATGAATGAATGCTAACTTGCTGTTTACTCTGTCTGCAGTCCACTTCACAGAGGAATCTATGAGAGGACAATTAGAATCAAACAACGTGCTTTTATGGGGGACATAGTGTCTCCCGAAAATGGAGCTAAACATTGTGACAGAATCAGACTCAGAAGACCAGGTCCTAGCCCTCAAGGGTTTACCCGCTGACTGGGAAGACAGTGACGCAGGAAATGAGACAACTCATGACAGTGCTTGGTTATGTGGCACAGAATGTTTAGCGGGGTAGAAAGAAACCAAGCAACACTCTTCAGAAGAGACAGTGTTTGGTCTGAACCTTGGAATATGAGTGAAACATCCATTTGCTCCCAGCAGATGGTGAGTTCTGAAATCGGAAAGCTTCCCCCATCTTGACAGGGAGAACCTGGCAACCCACAGGAACAGGATGCCTGCCTGCCTGCTCTAACCTCCCCACCCCTACTGCCACCAGATTATGGTGAGAGAGGAAAAGTTAGCGTGTAGAGGACATAAGCAGAGTGGAGGCCCTGAGGAACGAGTAGCAAATAGCCACTCTTTGGAACCCTTTGGAAAGAAAGAGGGGATCAGATTTCAAAAACGGGCCCTCGAGGGTTTTTGGGAGCTGTTCCTGTGAATGGCCACAGCGCTGCTGAGCTCCCTGCAAGGAAGAGAAGGAAAAGGAAACCAACTCTGATTAACCCCAGCTTTTCCATGTATTAGTCCCCATGTTCTTCACAACAGACTACAGGAAGTGGTGATTGTCCACCTCCACCCCGCTTTAGACCGCCCCCACCAAAAGTATAACTGTTAGGCCATGTTTTTTCTTGATGAATCCATAGCGAATCCCACTGGTCAACTTTCTTTCCTGTGTCTACAGAAGCTGCCCTGTTGCCTGTGGATGAAAGAGTTTTCCCTGAAAATCAATCAGAAGCTGCCCTCATTGCTGGACTTGGTGACTCGGAATGCTGGGCCTGTCCAGTTGCTTGTCCAGACCTACCCTGTCCTGCCCTGTGCAGCAGGAGGCTGACCTTGAGCCTGAATCACTGGGTGCCCTTGCCCTCTGCGCTCCATTGGGTGCAATCTACAGGAGTCACTAGTAAGTGAGAGGAGGGTGTAATAGGTAGGGATATGTGTCCCCCTGGTTCCTCTTTGTGGCCCCTATTTGACTGTGTCTCTCTACTGTCCTTTGACCTGAGGCCATAGCTCCCATTGGGTGACTCTGTCCTAAGGCACTTTCTCACTTGCTTCTCTCCCCTTGCCCTTCAGCCTCTTGTCGCTACTAGCTCTGGAGAGTTTCATCATATCTTGTCAGTTTCCTTTAACCTTGTTGATAACCTATAAGTGGTCCCATTTCTGAATTCTCCTCAATTACCTCACTGCAGTGTCATCTCTCTCCTGAAAGACACTGACTGATGGACTCATATTTTGAATCATGTGGCCAAAAAATTTAGACCTAACAGTACTCCAGTTTGGAGTAGAGGTGGGACAGATGTGAGTGAGAACAGTGCAGTGGTTAAGTGCATAGAATTTGTGGTCTAACTGACAATAGTTTAATTCTCTGTCCATCACTTTCTAGTTTTGTGGTCATTTAACTCTGTAGCCTCTGCTTTCTCTTTTATAGGATGAGGGCAGTCATCCCTCCTCACACGGAACCTGTGTTTGATGAGATTATCTTTTTAAAACACTGAATTTAACACCCAATTCATTGTAAGTGTTTGATAAAGGAATGGTTGCATGGATTATCTAAAAGAAAATCTAACCACTGAGAGAGCTGCTTTGGTGCTAGGATCAGTTCAAAATAAGCTTCAAGTTCTTACTATTTATGGGTCCCTGGGAACTTGGTGTTAGGTAATATGCCCACACACTGCAAGAGAAAGAAGAGCTAAGCATTACTACTGTTCATGTTTCAGCACTAGAGAAGCTATAAATTCCATTTCTTATTCTCAATACAAATATTTAGCAAAGAATATTACAGGAGGCAGTTCCATATATTCTATCTGACACCCCTTTCTTATCCCTTTCAGCATGATCTTAAAGTGCCCCCAGTCACAGAAGATGACTCCGACATGTTTAAGCTAAAGAAATGTGGTGCCTTTTAGCCTGCCCCTAGTGCTTCTTCCCACCCCATGCTCCCCACAAGTGAAGTTCTTACCAAAAGAAGGTTTAGAAGAAAGTCTCTTAACTCTATCCAGAATCTAAACCCAAAAGGAATCAAAATTCTCTGGCCAGCCATGTTTCACTTGGCTATTTTCAGCTGGCAGAGGCCAAAATAAGGTTCCACAAAGATCTGGACCCTGTGAAAATGGAAACTCTGCCAAGATGGAGGAATACAGGTCTCCCTGCTGGCAGAGAATCACCCAGAACAGCCATTAGCTGCCAATGAAACTTCCACCTGCTCTGTCTTGCTTGCATTTGGTCATACTGGTACACACACTTGAGCTCCAACCCGCCTTTACGACCAAGCCTTCCTAGGGAGCTAGCAATGTGTCCTCATATCCTGTGGACCACTTCTTGCCATATCACCCTCTTAAGTCCTGTGTTGGAAGCTTGATGATTTTCTAGAAGTCTGTACCAATGAAAATGTATGACAAAGTGTCCTGGATTTTCAATCTAGACACATGCCTCATCTTCTGACAATCCCTTCACCCTTCTCTTCTGAGAGCACCAAGCACCACCACCCCTGTTCTCTGTCTTACCAGCCCTTTCTCTCTCTCCCGTGGATTCACAAGGGCAGGTATCTTCCTGACCAGAAATCTCTGCCTTTCCACATACCTCCATGTGACCTTCTACTCACTGACCCGTTACTGGAATCCCTGGAGTTAGAAAATCAGAGATGTTTCCATGACTTGTAAGGGTTTTGTTGGCAAGAGCGCAAGGAGAAGGGAGTGAAGGGCCAAGCTCGGAGTTTCTGCCTGACCCCAGATTGCTGCTGAGGGCAATGCCTTGGGAAGGTGACCTCCTTCAGGCTGAGGGCTGTCCCACTGGGATGACGGATTGGATACTTAATGTGAGGCTCTACTGTTGCTCCACTCCAAAGGCAAGATGCTGCAGAGATGGAAACTGAGTTTAAAGTTAAAGATCTGGCTAGAGGGCTTCATTCAGTGATTATGGTCAAGGCCAGGGTTTCCAAAACTGTATAAAGAGCTATTCCTGGTCAAGTTCCTTATTAGTCACATGTGTGAAATGGAAAAATCTCTTCGTCAGAAATTTGTTCCCCCCACCCTTCTCCCCTGTTGTGTCTATAATCAGGTTCTGGAAACTGAGTGGGGTGTTGGGAAAGGAACTTAGGGGATGAAGAACATTTTACGAACAGACTCGCATCATCCTAGCAGGGGCAACTGTGCCAAGCACTTTTGAAAAGGGATCCTGGGGCTGTCAAAAAAGTGAACCAACTTCACACTGGTGCTGCCCCCAGAGGTGCTTTTCCATCAATAAATAGAAGATGAATGAACGAATGAATGAATGAATGCTTAAGCTTTTTAACTAGTCAGCAGTCATCCCACGCCCACCATGTTCTTCTTGGGGGACCCCACACTGTCCTCTGCTCTTGGTCTGTGAGATTCCAGTGCAGCCAAGGACAACTCTGACTCGGGTGAAGCATAGGACCCAGGCCTCGGCCATTTTCCTGGGCATCATGATTGACCGACTCAGAGGCAATCCGAGACCTTGAGGTTTCCCCTTGAACTTCAAATCTGAGAAGTAGAATGCTGGAACTACAATCATTTTTCTGTAACATGAAACCTGAGTGTAAAGCCAACGTATCAGAGAGTAGCATTGAGAGATGGAAAGCAATCAAGTCTCATAATGTATTATTTTAGCCTTGAGTCCAGTTATAGCAAACACTAGCCCGAATTCTAGATCTTTCTGTGTCACGGGCCCTCAGCTCTCTATGTTGCTGAAGCAGCGTGAGACAGATATGTTCTGTCCCTAGCCACTCAGGAGTCCTCTTAATGTTGCTGTTTAAAAGTATGCTTATAGTTTAAAAGGAACTAAGGGAAGGACACAGGGCCAGCACTAGGCCTCACATTTGCAAGCACGGCCTCTGACTCAGGTGCACAGACCGGGTTTATCACACACATTAATAAAAGAGCAGCCTCAGGATATACCCAGGAAAAGGGAGCACCCCAGACGGGAAGAGTTCCCCGTAGAATCACCTCTTTAGAACTGAGATTTCCGAAAGACCAGACCATTTCTATTGAGCTTGATCTTTGTGACACCCCACTTTGTGTGATCATTACTACTATAGTGAGACCCCATTATTCATGCCATCACAACTTGCAGCACCCTATACTTTACTCCCTTTCCCTATGAGTTAACAAGTCTATTAATCATAACATGACTTCTAATATTTTCTGCTTCCCTCCTGCTTGAATTAGTCAGAGTTCTTCAGAGAACTGGAAGGAATTAGAGATCTTGCTGTATCTGTATCTATAGTGATCTATCAATAGAGACAGGTAGGGAGGTAGATGATAGATAAACAGATAGATCAATGACATAGATACTGAAAGAAAGAGAGAGAAGTTGAACGAAATTGGCTCATGGGATTGTGGGCCAATAAGTCTCAGTTCTGCAGAGCTACAGGCAGGCTGGATTCAGGAAAGAGTGATGTTGTGGTCTTGAATCTCAAAACTAGAAACTCTGGGAAATGTTCTTTATTACAGTCTAGAGGCAGAATTCCATCCTTTTTGGGAAACATCAGCATTTACTCGCCAGACCTTCACTGAATGAGATTGAATGAGGCCCAGCCCTGCCCACTTAAGGAGGGTCATTTGCTTTATTAAATCAACTGCTGCTGATTGCTTTAAATCAAATCTAACAAAATGCCCTGACAGAAACATCTAGACTAGTGTTTGACTAAGTAACGAAGCCCACACACCAACCGAACAGACACGTGAAATTGACCATCACACCCAGTTTAAGCCAATATCCCCACTGCTCCCCGACACATTAGCATGGCTTCAGCATCGATTCTCAAGTCAGCACAAAGATGAGCACTGCACTTCACATCCTGTCAACGAAGCTCCATTGATCCCCAACCTGGAAGAAAATCTCTGATGATCACAGAATTCAACCTGGACAGAAAACTCTATTTCTACGGCTGCTAAAGTATGTAAATCAGTTCTTATTTATGACATCTTCCGTGGTTTACTTTTCACTCTTTGCAGAATTCCCCTCCCAGTCACCATTCTAGAAAAACCACTTAAGCCCTATGCCATGGCTCCCTAATGCCTGAGGGTGTGTCCATAGTGCCCTAGTGGAAGGTAGATCAACCCCGAGGGCCAGGGGGCGTGATGAGGTGCCCAGCAGTGCTGTCAACAGAAGATTTCATCTTGCCTCCTGGGAGACATCTTCTTATGCTAGTAACCCAGGTACTTCTTTTAGTCTCTCCAGTTGTTTGCTCTCATCTCCATCTTCATACCTAGCCAGGTATGCTTAAGGAGTGTTCCTTGAAGCAACCACATTCCTATGGGTGCCTCCATTCAGAGGGCCTGGAGAGTGGGCTTGTTGGCCCATAGAACCACTGTGCCTGTAGCCTTGTGAAACGTTTTTCTGAGGATGTTCTTTAGGCTTTGATGCCTTATAGCTGATGCTACCAGATCAAATCCTACAATTCCCAGCCTCCCTTGCAGTTGGGTCAAGACTGTGATTGACATCCAGTCCAAGAGATTGCGGACACAGGTGATGTCAGCCACCCACAGGGCTGGTCCTTAGAAACCTCTCGGCAACCATTCAGGTGTCTTTTCTGACTGCAGCAGTCTTCACATCACAAGTCTCAGATGGCATAACCAACTGAGATGTGGGGTTGTTTGCCAATGCCTTCCTCATTCTGACTGGTGGAGAGCAGCAAAGAGATTATTCCTCTGACCCATGCTTCTCCTCAACCCAGTGAGCCTCTCACAGATGGGGGCTGTTCCTCCCCAGGCATACTAAGATCAGTGACATCTCTCCCAGCCTTTGAGACGACCACCTCAGACACTCGTATCAAGAGCAGCGTCCCTGTGTCCTAAGTGCCCAGGGTCCTCTCAGCCCAAATCCCTAAGGCCAGACTAAAACTGCTGATGTCTTTGACTCAAAGTGGGTTTTCCTGAAAAGGTTTTCATAACTTGTAGCTCTCCTAGAAGGAAAGAGAGAACTTCAGGCCTTAAACAATGCCAGAATCCTTGCCATTTTAGTTGAAAAATTTGGAGCCCTCCTGGGCTCCAAACACGCAGCTTTACCTGTTGACAGTTCAACAATTTAGAGTGCCTTCACTCTAAATTACAGAAGGAACTGGGGTTGCCATGTCGTGTGACCCATGAATGTGGGTGGGACTGCTTGGTATTTTCTTACTGTTGGAAACAGTGGCCTTGTTGATCTCAGAGAGGCCCAGATTAAGCTGATTTCACTATTTTTAATCTCTCCGGAAATAAGCAAAGAAGAGAGGCCTAATTACAAACAGACTGAACTTTACATAGGAAATATGTAGGACCCCTGAGGCACCTAGAAAGTGTCTGAAACCCTAACGGCCTACCCACCCTCCTACCCCTCCTGTTCCCGTCTCCTGAGCACGGAGGCCAGCACCCTGGGAGGCCCAGGGAAGCAGGAACCAGGAGTTTGGCCGTGGCTTCGGACCAGCCAAAGCAGCCCAGCCAGCCCCTTGGGCTTGAGGGCAGGGTCTTTATGTGAGAAACAGGAAGACGTTTTGCCCACAGCTTGCACCATGGCTTTGGGAAAACTCTTTGTTCTCTCACCCCCATTATGTTGGGTTTTCTGGTCTTTCTCTATTTTGCGTTTGTCAAATTCCAAGCATAGGGAGGAT